>OY720681.1:8118013-8718013 GCA_963170755.1 Amphimallon solstitiale | reverse complement strand
CTCTACTGGATAAAAATGATTTAAAATGATGATGATGATTTAAAAAATTTTGAAAGGGGAATTTGTCGATAAACTTGAATTAGATCCATATACTGTAAGCAATTTAAAATATGCGGCCATTACTTCCCTCGATGTTGAAGGATCTTTTTCATAGTTTAAATATTTACTAGATGATCGGCAACATTCGTTTAAAATAGAAATATTAGAGAAACACCTAATTGTCATTTTTTTTAATAATAGTAATTAATAAATAACTAATTTGTAAGTACTACAATAGATTATTATTATAGATTATAGGTATTAGGCTAGTGTCTTTTAATCACAGAATAGCAGAATATTAAAACTTTTGTACATAAGTTTGTATACTGCTAAATATTGTATTTTAAAATGTATAATAAATGATAATATAGTATATTATGCAATGAACATTTAATGAAGACTATTAAGACACGAGTATGAAAATTACGATACAAGCCGAAGGCGAGTGTCGTAATAAATACGAGGTCTTAATAGCCATTAAAAGCGAGTTGCATACACTATTTTTCCTGACCCCATAATAAAACATTATTTTTCGAACATTCCATTTCATAAATTGAGCGTAAAATTTTCCGTACGTTTTTGCGAATTTAGCTGGTAATAAATTGTTCATGGCAATTAAGACTTGTTCCATAATTTCTGGTCGAGTCAAATTTTACATTTCAGTGTCACTATCTCTCAATTTTACTGTTTATATTTTCAGCACAAATTTTAACTACTTACTAGTAAATTTCAGAGAACTGTCAAATTTAATTAATTTTATATCTGTCAGATATCTAGTCATGGCCATATTGAATATTGATTGAATATTGGAATGTCGCATTCCTATTGGATGTGAACTTGTATCTTAATGGACATCATTAAGGTACAGATTCAGCATATCTGTTGTTTATTAAATTGGAATGGACTTTAATTTTTTATTGTTAAAAGTTTTGCATATCGATGTATATTTGGCATATATTGGAGTATATTTCTTAATATTTTGTGCATATTTTACGGATTTTTCGTGTATATAATCCGAGCCTTACTGATCATGATACTTCATTAGTTTCTGATAAATTTCATATTATAAATAATATTAAATTATATCGCATATGGATGTTCCGCAAGGTGATGTGTCAGGCCCATTCATGTTTTTATTATTTTAACCGATTCTACAAAATGTTTCTGTGCACAGATGACAATATGATTGTAATTTCCTATCTAAATTTTTATTAGTTCAGTTAAAAGCGATTTTTTTCAGAAGTCACTACTCTTTATAGTCTTATAAGTAAGATTATTGCATTTTAATCTATATGAGATGACTTGGGCGAAGTTTTTATTATTATTATTATTAACGGAAAAGTAAATTAATCAAGAAGTAGCTGACAAAATAATTGTTATAAATATAATAATGTCCAACTTAATGATATATATAATAGGGTGCTTTTGTGGTGCATCAAACAAAGTCGATTTTTAAATCAACTAACTTTATTTCGTCTTCTTTCAAAAGAAGGTTCGTTAGAGTTCTAGGATTTTCCCTTTTTCCTTTGCCTCTTTTTTTCTTTTGCGTGTGTGGACGTTCATTGAAAGGGGACTTAGGGACGACCAGTTTATATTTTTTCGTTTTTATTGTAACCCCAATAGGATATTTGATCTAGATTGGCGGTCCTCCTTTTGACGGTTTGAAGGAAAGGAAAATACAGGAAGAATAATTGAATTACTGGAAATTTTTATCGGAAAATAAGGTAGTATTAAAGAAAAGCGATCGCTAAAAATGTGAACACTTTAAAATAGTTATTTTTGAAATATGTACGATGTTTTTAAAAATTTTAAGCTTTTGAAAATTGTATTTTTGTTTTGGTCGAGCGACAAATATTTTTAATTAATTTTTCTTTTGTAAAAGCAGTACATTACTCTTGCTGTCACTTCTGTGTTAAGCTCAGTTGTTTGCTATCGAGGCATCAGCTGAGACAGTGCAAACTGAGCACAATTCAAAGAGCTTTCTACTCCGGTAGATTTATACTGTTTTTTCTTCAAACGATTTTTACCGTTCTTGTGAACTACATATTTAAATATACGTAAGTAGATTTTTGTATCTGTCAAGCAACTGTCGAAGTACTTTGTATAAATTGTAATTTATATATAGTAAAAGTGATAGAAAAGATTTGTATATTGAAGACACTTTTGTCCACTTCAGTGTTAGTGTTGATAGTAATAGTGTTAGCTGCTTCGTCTTTATTTTCAGTGGTACTAGAATCGGGAGACTGATTCGTGGTAGGGGAACTGTAGTCTGTTGGATTTCAATATTCTCATTGCTGTAGCTCTTTTATTTGATATAGATTCGTCTAGGTAACCTTCGGCAACATTAGTGGATTTCCATCTTCAATGTCTTTTTAAACAAGTATTATCTCCACCCTTTTTCCACAGTACGTCGGTGACAATAAATGTTATAATGTGACGGATTCGGCAATTTTAAGTAGGAAGAAATGTCTTTAGCTACGCTTGATATTTTGTGTATACCCATTACTACATTGTGACATTTCCCATTTTGAAATTTAATAAAAATAATTCTCAAGTTTGTGGCTTTTGAACGAAGAGGAGCATACTCTCTCTATGTATTTATATGTAAAATTCTGGGATTATAGTAAAATAACGGGTTTTATTTGTTTTGGTATTAGGTACCTATAGCAACTGCAACAAAATTGCCTAATTCCTTAATGTCATCTACTTTCAAATGCAGGAGCTCATATCATAACGGCATGCACTAGTAATTCAAAAAAATTAATGCAAACTAAAAAAAACGTTTGGTAAAAATTTTATATTGCGCGCCTTCCGAGCTGACTTCACATCGTCGTCCGGAAATATAAGGCTTTTCTTCCTAAGTAAACAATATACTAACATGCAATTTAGTTATTTAATATTCAATTCGGAAATATCTCATTGTAATCCAAGAATTATGCGAATTAATTTTAAGAAACTTTTTGTTGGGTTGGTAGTACCGTGTATAGATACAGAGATCTTCTAAACAACTGACATAAAATAAAATTACTCCCTATGCAGCACTTGAAAGAGGTTTTAAAACGAACATCAGTCTACATCCTGTCTCAGAATAAGAAAGAGTGATTTTAATATGACGTCAAAATCCGAAAGAGATAGCTTAAAATGTAGTAAAAAAATTGATTTGACATCTACCTAAACATTTGAGAATGTAGTAATTTACCAACAATTTCAAATTTTATTATTTTTCTTATAAGTATAAAAAACTTATATTAACAAAATTATTATTAGAATGACTTTTTGGATGAATATGTAAAATCTACTCAAAATTAGGGTTAAAAGCTATATCTGACATAACCTGTTCTGGTAAACTGTAAACTCGAGAATATAATATTTCATAACATTTTCTTTTAAATATGTAAGTAATTATTAATATTTATTATATCAGGTTTAATTATGAAATTTAATATATGTAAAGTGTAAACTACTTTGAAAATTTATTATGAGAGTAATTCAAAAATATGATTTCAAAGTTATAAATATACGCATATTATCGGCAGAACTTAATATGATTCACTGGAGTCACCTTCATTTCCATTATTTCACACACAAGCAACAAACGGTTCTAAGACATCATCCATTAATACATCCCACTTCTTTTTCAATATAGGTAGCATTTCCATTCTACATGAATGATATGCTACATTGTCCATGGCCATTACAGCATTATCTAGTAATTTATGTAATAAGTACTTGTTGAAACCATTCTTCAAAAATAATTAAATTAAATTAAATTCATCATAGTAGTTAGCTATTTTTATACTTTTTCAGAAAGCACAAAATCTACCGTATAGTATTTTTGACATATTCATCAAATTTAGTAGTTTCAAAGTGCTTATTATGTATTCTGTCTGTGCATTGGTTATGTGTAATTGTTTATGTATAGCTTTTTTAATTTCTAATATTTTATTTTTTTTAAATATTTAAGAAAACTATACATAAGCAATTACACATAACCAATACATAGAATACATAAACACACCGATAATAGACGGTAATAAAATGATTTTATATTTTTAGATATAGCTGACGGTTCTTGGTGAAACATAATACTTAACGTACATAAAATTAAAAAATGAGGTGTGGCCACCACACGACTTTCTTATACGTATGAGCGTTTCAAACTATACAATTTTAAGAATTTTTTTATACAAAACTTATTCAAAATCCTATTCTAGGTACTTTCATTCGCTTAATAAATCGCTATAGAATGCATACTTTGCAAGATATTATCAAAAAAGTGCTACTCGCTAAGAGTAAAAGTGCTACTTCCGGTCCGAATTTTGAAATTTCATATATACAAAAAAAATTGCAAATCCAGTTTTAAATACTTTTATACTCTCGATAAATATATATAGAATGCATAACTTACGACATATTTGCAAAAAATCGCTATTCGATAAGAGTAAAAGTAGTACTTCCGGTCTGAATTTTGAAATTTTTTTTATACAAAAGATATTGAAAATTATGTTTTAAATACTTTTATACCCGTAACGTACTTGTCTAAAAAGCATGACTTGCGATATATTCGCAAAAAACTGATTTTCGATAAGAGTAAAAGACCTACTTCCGGTAGGAATTTCGAAAAACTTTTTAAATAAAATTATTCTCAATTTTAATTCTAAGTATATATGAATTCTTTATAAATTTGTTTAAACTTAGTAGTTGACGAAATATTCGCAAAATTCGATTTTTTCGCTGAAGTAAACTGCTACTTCCGGTCTACCGATTTTACTGAAAAACTAATCAGATCTCAAGAGGGAGATTATACATGTAAATACAAAATTTGGAATTGATATCTACAGCGGTTTGACCGCTATCGTGGTCACACACAGACAGACAGACAGACAGACAGACAGACAGACAGACAGACACACAGAGAGAGAGACATTTTTTTAAAAACCACTTTTTCGGTATCAGGGGACTTCAAAACGTGGACATCTGCAAAAATCTCGAGGTCGAAAATTTTCATCATCACAATACTTCCTTATACTACGTATAAGAAAGTAAAACAGCTTGGAGTATTATCAAACCGGAAACACACAAAGCGGAATCAGACTTTACCGTTGAAGTACTGAACGACTACTTTAGCAATATCGGTAAGGAATTGGTCTGCAGTGTTTCTGATTGCAACACAGATTACCTTAGGGGCCTTAGTGAGCGGGGTGATGGTTCGTCGTTTTTCCTGTATCCGGTGGACTGTGCAGAGGTATGCTGCTTAATAGACAGATTAAGTAACTCAAAATCTTTAGATTACTATGGGTTAAACAGTTCCGCGTTAAAATTAGGTAAATATGAACTAGTAGAACACATAACGTATTTTATAAACTCTTGTTTTACGGCGGAGATATTTCCTGTATGTCTCAAAATTGCCAGAGTAGCACCTATTCCTAAAACTGGGAACGGTAATTCATTATCGAATTATCGCCCAATATCTATGTGCCGGTGTTATCAAAATTAATGGAACTGGCATTGAAGAGCAGAATAGAAAAATATTTGGACTGCAAAAAGATCTTAAACAGTAATCAGTTTGGATTTAGAAGTAATAAGGGTACGGTAAAAGCATTGGTTGAATTATACCTACAACTTCATTAGCCACGAACTGGAGAAGGGGAATGCCGTTACGGCGGCTTTCCTGGACTTGACCAAGGCCTTCGATTGTGTGTCTCATGATATATTGTCTACTAAATTGGAATACTATGACTTTAGGGGACCTGCTCTCTCACTGATTACAAGTTTTGTCATGAACAGACAGCAGTGTGTTCAAATTAAAGAAGATACACGTCCCCATTGAAAGCAATCACTTTCGGGGTGCCTCAGGGCTCAATATTGGGACCATTGGCTATTTATTATCTACGTCAACGATATAAACGAGCAGATTATGTGTAAGACTGTTCAGTATGCTGATGACACTACAATACTAGTTGCGAATAAAAATTACGACGAATTACATAACTCCCTGATGGGTTCACTGGGGCGGTTTGGGGTGTTACGTTTTTTTTTTTGGTTGTATTTTATCCTTTAATGGTTTATTTTAATTGTCGGAATACGTAATTCGTTTTTGATTAAATTTATGTCGTCTTCCTACTATTACTGCCATCTGGTGTAGAAGTGCTTAAGACTCCTATTGCACGCGTTCTGCCTTGCCGCCGGTGTGTGTAACGTATACAGGCATTGTCGGGTAGATGGCGTATGTTGTTTCATTTAATTAATTTGTTTTCTTTAGTTATTGTTAATTACGTTTTTCAAACTTCTTTTCGGCCTAGAGTTATGCAACAAATTATTAATAATTATTTTCCATTTTTCTATGGTTATTTGAACCTGTATTTTTGTCGTACGTTAAAGTATTAGTTTGGGTCGTTTCATCTTTTAGAACAATTGTCGTGTGCGTTTGATGATCGGGCTTGACATGTTAGAGTCTTCCTCTTTTGATTTTAACGGTCGTCGAGAAAGGTTAGACACCACAGAGCAGAATCATTTCCCTCAGTTTTACTTGAGAATGGTGGAGAATTGAGTTTTATCGTCGGTAATCGCTTACAAAAGCGGATGTTATGGTGCTTCTCAAGTATTATTGGTGAATTTTGGCGTTTTATTTCATTCTTGCGAGGATATTTTCTTCTGGGCTTGGGAATTGTTTAAGCTGCTGTAAGTATAGTTTCCACGTGTCTAATCGATCTTAATTTGTGTGTTTCTATATTCAAATTTAGCTGCTGGTGTTGGGCCTGACATAAACCTCATTTGAGCATTTTTTTTTGTTTGGGGTTAAGACGTGAGAACCACGTGCTTGTAGTCTTACGGTGCCAAGGAATTGTTGTTATATCCTGCGGTGAGGGCATATTTATGGTGCAGATTATTGGAATACTGTAGCCTTCAAACGCTATTTCTTGAGGTGTCGTTAACCGAGGATAGGAGAGCATATTCCATGTAACGTGTGGATCCGTAGGAGGTGTCGTGTTGGAAGCATTGGATGTGACTTTCTTAAGGTATTGTGACTGTGTAAATTTTCTCTGACATTATCCAGAGGGTAGAGTTTAATTGACTAAACAGTTTGGCTAATTTTGTGTCAATATCGTGTAATTTGAACAGTGAATTTCAATTTTCCGGGCTAAATAATTAAATAAGTAATCGTAATTTCCTAATTTAACTTCTTGTGGCCTGTGAGCCTTAATGTTTTGAATTAATTAACTTAACATAGTTTTATTAACAATAGTGACCCCATTTTGGAGGTTACTTTGACATTTTTGGAGACGTTACGTAGCCATTTTAATTTTGGACTTAGGAATTGAACTAAATTTTGGGATGTGTATGGCAGTGTAGCCTCTCATCGGACTTGTGTAAATTCTTAGATGTTATTTAATGCATTTTAGGCTATGATTGTAATTTATTTTTGGTATAATCTCGTAAGAAATTAATGAATTTAACTTAATCATATATTCTTCCTGTAAAGCATAGTTAACTAGCGCTATTTCTTATATAGAATTAGATATCTTACAACTTAGAGTCTGTTCTCTAACGTCGAATAGATTGTCAGATGCCTCTGGTATACAGAGTGTTTATTTTTGGGTGACGTGTTGCATTATACGATCAAACTGTTCGACTTTGGAGGGACTTCTGGCAAGTTGCCTTATAATTGTGTACTTGTAAGAATATTGTTGGTGAATCAATGTTAGATTTAAGTTTATCCTTGTGTTCACCTGTTTCTTTTGAACTTTTAAAATTTTGGTAATGTCACGTCACTGAAATTTGAATTGTGGATCACCTTGGGTGATCATTTAAGTTTTGAACAGTCCTTCAGACCTTTTTTTTTATTTTTACTGGCAACCGAGTTGCGCTTGTGTTTCACTATCATTGTTTTCTCTTGTTGTAAATATCTCTTGAAATCAAGACTATTAAAATAGCCGGATATGTTCATAACTGGAATACACTGTTGAGGTCTAGTTAAATTTCAATAAACTGTTGTTAAGTTGAATGAGTGTGTATTGGTCTTATTTACTTATCACCTGGGGAGTTTTACATTGGACCTGGTCCGGGGTCTGAATATCTGTTGGGCTTAGCATATTATTACGGATAGGCGCCCTGACATCTTAACCTTCGACTTAGTACGGTGTTCGAACTCGCCCTTCTCTGACTGTAGCTGGAGGCAGTGCTGACTCCCATCTTTAACATCGACCCTTGGGGAAGTAAGAGGTAAGACTAGAGTGTTATAAGTTGGTGATTGATTAATAGACAAGCGTCCTCCTAAAGTATAATAGAAGGTTAAATACCGTGGTGGTGCCTAACTCACTACCTTCTTGGAATTTTTGGGTACCGATTTGTTTAGGGCCTCGGCCATTTAAATTTAAATACAAGAGGGTAGCAGGGGATTACTTGAATGGGAATAGACTTTGCATGAATTCCGGGAAAACGCAGGTGTTGGATCTTTCGTTGAATCCCAACATGAAGCTGGTGAATGCCGCGCCTATTAAATGTCTGGGTTTGCTCCTAGACTCTAGGCTTACATGGGGGCCCCACATTGATAGTTTGACCAAGCGCCTGTCTACTAGTACTTTTGTTTTAAAACAACTGCGGGTGATGGTGGATCAGAGTGCTTTATTGATGGCATATTATGCTCTCTTTCATAGTGTCATGAGTTATGGTATTATATTGTGGGGCGGTTCGGCGCATATACATCGGGTTCTGATATCACAGAAGAGAGCAATAAGAACTATGCTGGGTATAAGTAACATGGATTCATGCAGACCGTCGTTCAAGCGGTTGAGAATTATCACGTGTGTTGGTCAATATATTTTTGATTGTATTACATACGCCAGGAATAATTTGACTTTCTTTGCAAAGCAAACCATGTACGAAACCAGACATGGATGTTTCGAACAACCACATTTTAAGTTGTCCCGGAATATCAACTCATTTAGATATCAATCAATAAAATTATATAATTTACTCGCGAAAACCTGGAAAGAACTGAATGACAAAAAGTTTAACTTAACCCTTAAACACTTCCTAAAAGACAATCCAATTTATGATGTCCAGGAGTTTGTGGAATTGCTCAAGAAGCTTTAATTTCTTTTTTGTTCTCTTTTTTGCTCTGTGAAATGGCGTACATTGTTTGATATATACATTAGAGTTTGTAATATTTAATGTTTACATTGTACTTTTATCAATATATTTTTGATTGTATTACATACGCCAGGAATAATTTGACTTTCTTTGCAAAGCAAACCATGTACGAAACCAGACATGGATGTTTCGAACAACCACATTTTAAGTTGTCCCGGAATATCAACTCATTTAGATATCAATCAATAAAATTATATAATTTACTCGCGAAAACCTGGAAAGAACTGAATGACAAAAAGTTTAACTTAACCCTTAAACACTTCCTAAAAGACAATCCAATTTATGATGTCCAGGAGTTTGTGGAATTGCTCAAGAAGCTTTAATTTCTTTTTTGTTCTCTTTTTTGCTCTGTGAAATGGCGTACATTGTTTGATATATACATTAGAGTTTGTAATATTTAATGTTTACATTGTACTTTTATTTTTTAGATATGTTTAGTGTTTGCATTGTACATTTATTATATAGACATATTTACATTTGTTTTGTCTCGCACGAATAAAATCTATCTATCTATTTCAAGGGTATGAAAGTAAATTTAAGGCTTGATTGTGAATAAGTCTTATGTAAAAGACAATTCAAAATTCGGGCCAGCAGTAACACCTTCGCTCTTACCCAGTAGCATTTTTTTTTTTGCAAATATCTCACAAATTATGCTTTCTATACAGATTTATCAATGGTACAAAAGTATTTAATGCTGAATTTGGAACAACTTTTCTATAAAAGAAAATTAAAAAGTCGATACAGAAGTAGCACTTTTATTTTTAAGAGAATAAAAGCACTTAGACCTGAACTTTTGTATAAAAGAATGTTCAAAATTCGGACCGGAAGTAATGCTTTTATTCATAAATTTATTTTATTAAACAGATTCAGAATTTAAAACCTAATTTGGAACAACTTTTGTATAATTCGGAGCTCACATACCGTATAAGAAAAAAAAGTTGATTCAAGATTTTAAAACCACCAAAATATATAGCATAAATAAAAAATGAGGTGTGGCCACCACACGACTTTCTTATACGTATGAGCGTTTCAAATTACAGAATTTTAAGAATTTCTTTTACAGATATTATTCAAAATCCTATTCTAAGTACTTCTATTCTCTTAATAAATTTCTATAGAATGCATACTTTGCAAGATATCAAAAAAGTGCTCCTCGCTAAGAGTAAAAGTGCTACTTCCGGTCCGAATTTTGAAATTTCATATATACAAAAAATATTGCAAATCTAGTTTTAAATACTTTTGTACTCTTGATAAATTTATATAGGATGCATAACTTACGACATATTTGCAAAAAATCACTATTCGATAAGAGTAAAAGTGGTACTCCCGTTCTGAATTTTGAAATTTTTTTTATACAAAAGATATTGAAAATTATGTTCTAAATACTTTTATATCCATAACGTACTAGCCAGAAAGGCATGACTTGCGAAATATTCGCAAAAAACTGATTTTCGATAAGAGTAAAAGACCTACTTCCGGTAGGAATTTCGGAAAACTTTTTAGATAAAATTATACTCAATTTTAATTTTAAGTATATATGAATTCTTTATACATTTGTTAAAACTTAGTAGTTGACGAAATATTGGCAAAATTCGATTTTTTCGTTGAAGTAAACTGCTACTTCCGGTCTACCGATTTTACTGAAAAACTAATCAGATCTCAAGAGGGAGATTATACACGTAAATACAAAATTTGGAATTGATATCTACAGCGGCTTGACCGCGATCGTGGTCACACACACACAGAGACACACAGACATTTTTTAAAAACCACTTTTTCGGTATCAGGGGACTTCAAAACGTGGACATCTGCAAAAATTTCGAGGTCGAAAATTTTCATCATCACAATACTTCCTTATACTACGTATAAGAAAGTAAAAAGGACATAAAACTCATTCCACAATGTTTATTTTTATATAGAATCGCCCATTAAAGATAAACTAAATTTTATTATCTTGAAATAAGTATCCCGATACAGTATCAGATAACCATTAGGATTCTTTCCAGAGCGTACTATTAGTTAAATTTCATTGTCCGGAAATAACATAAATCGAGATAATTTAAAGAGAACACGAGCGCAAACGAAATTTATTCCGAAATCTATTATTTTTTACAACTCCCTCGGGACATCGGCCGAGGGGGGCACATAAAAACATTTGAATTTAAACAACCGCCTCGGCTCTTTCTCTATCCTCATCGTTTGCGTCGAAGACATTCCGTTATCCGATACGAATTTATGTTTGTCTCTCTGGTTATGCTTTGCGGGTCCAAATTGCGTTTACGAGAGAAGACGACAAACGGAAAAGAAACGTTCCGCTTCCGGCGAGGGGGATGACTTTAAAGATGAGGACGGTCGGATTAATTACCTAATTTGTCGTGAATTTGACGGCCAAAAACAAGGCATGCGCGCAGCTCTCTATTAAATTAATTAAACTAGGACGGAACGGCCGATGAAACGGTTTAAGCAAACCACCACGCGAAGATAAGGAATAACCGTTTTAGATAGAATGCTTTTGTATATTAAATTACTACTCTTGTTGTTGCTGGTTGTATATAAACGAAAGGATGAATTTATGAGGTTTGTCTTTTCACTCTGTCCCTCTTTCTATATGTATGTGTGTGTGTTGGTGTGCGGGAGGTTTTCATTTACCCTCTGAGTCGAAAAGGTCGCAGGGAGGTCCTCTGGACACGATCTCGCCAGTTTTGTTCCTAAATTTACATAGTTAATTATCGAAAGAGTGCGGTCTTTCTTTTTCCCCAGGACAGGCGAAATGAAAACGAAACGAGAAAGCGAAAATGGTCTCTTTCCTCCTAGTCGGAACGGAGGGGTGCGAGCGGGAGACATCAACTCAAAAACACTCTTTTCCTTCTTCTCCTCGTGCTTCTGTAATTCTCCCTGTGTACTCAGTGAAAGACAAAAATTAATTTCCTTATATTGCATTTGCGATTCTTCACTTGCTGTGACGTTTATAAATGGAAGTTATAAAGTTGAATTTCGTGATGCTTTTCAAAAGGTTTCTCCCTCTACCTTAAACGAAACGCGATTCTGTATCGTATACTGAAACCGAAATGTTAATGTTTAATTTCTCAGAAGGTAACTTTATAACGAATGTCACATTTAAAATGCTTTATTTTCAAGAATATTGTAGGGTTTTGTGATGGCTTTACTGATTTTCACAGAGTGTTTTGATACTTTTAGGGTGCATTTATATGGTATTTTAATTCCGAGTTTTCCAAATTTCGAGTAATTTCTCCCTGTGTGATAATTATTACAAATTATTCTACATGTTATACCGAGCAGCTTACAGCTAAAGCCGAAAAAGACGGGAAATGCCAAAAAAATTTGATAGGTTTTTTTTTCAATTTTTGTATAAAATAAATAGGTTAAATTTGAACAAATAATATTTTAGAAATAGTAACAAACTTAACAAATTAATATTTAATCATCTACTCTATGAGGGATGTTAATCGTCTAAGCATAGACGCAATCAGGTTTTGGCAACACTCTTGTGTTAAATTTTGCCATTCCTGATTTATGTTATTTATAAGCTGTTGCCTGTTTTGGGGGCGAAAATTTGTCCGGCGCATCCTATTTACCATTAAGCTCCATTCATTTTCTATGGGATTAACATCTGGGCTTCTCGAAGGCCATGACAAGACATTAATATTATTTGTTCTCAACAGTTTTGTGCAAGTCCTGATTTGTGTATTGGACAATTGTCCTGTTGTAATATAAAATTATTGTCAGAAAAGAACGGAACAACTGATGGTAACATAACATCTTGAAGAATGTTAACATAAATGTTTGCATTAAGCCTTTCTTCTACAATACATACTATTCCCGGACGTAGCGCACTAAACCAACCCCACACATTAACTGGAAAAACGTTTAGAGTTACATTGTTGAGTATATTTTTCTTCAAAACGTGTGTTTCTAGGTCTATAGACTTTTACTCTACCGTCTTTATTGGATTTGAAAGTGTTTTCATCAGAAAATACTGCGATATTCGAGAAATTTTCTCTTGCAAGAAATTCTAAAGCCAATCCTACCCTCTGTTCTTTATGGAAATCGGCAAGGAAAGGTTTCATGGCAGCATAATAGCTGTCCAATTTAGTAGAAGTAATTCGTCGACGTGCAGTGCTTTGTGATGCTGGGAAATTGGTTAGATTAACTGCTTCTACAGCAGTGGCCATAGTCCTCATCTTCTTGATCATTTGTAGTTTTAGGCCGATCCGAACCCACCTTTCGTTTTACAGCCCTTTCGTTTTCCCATTTTCCTTTAATTCCCCAGATACTACTTCTTTCCACTCCAAAATCTACCGCTAAATTCATAATTGTCCTACCATTTTCCAGGTGAGAGACGATTCTGGCTCTATCTACTACATTTAAATGAGACATTGCACAAGTTGGTATAAATTTAATGATAGTGATTTAAATATTTTTGACAGGTATTGTCACATAGGCAATTGACAAATAGAATTCCATTTTAAAATAGGATGAATTTCATTTCCCGATTTTTTGGCTTTAGCTGGGGGGGGGGGGGGTGTTAAATTGAGTTTGCGTAGACATCGTTTTACTTCTGCCTGTAGTTGGTAGGTGGCGCATGTTAAGATCTATCCACGCAATTTTAGGATCAGATATAATACTTTACGCTTAGCTTCGCAGAACTGTCTGTTGTTGTTGGTTATTATTAGTAACTATGGTAACGATATGTGGTATAGCTTTTTAAATATTTTTGTTGACAGTTTTTAAAATTATTAATCACAATTCTAAAATATTAACTTATTTCTTAAAATTGTATGTACGTAAATAGGTATTTATTCTGCACAATTCGAGTAATTTATTTATTTATAAGCACTTTTTTCCAGACTTCCTAGTAATTATGCCGAGAAGAAAATCTTATGTGTCAAATTGTGACCAAAATGTAAAAGTTTTCCATGCATTTCTACATCAAAATCAATTCGTTTTCATGAGTGGTTGGAAGCTACGGGATATCCTAATTTACTCAATGTTATAAGAGAAGATCGACGATTTTCAATTAAGGAATAAATAAATTCAAATGTAAGAATAATTTAGAATGCTTTCTCGTTAATATTTTGAAATAGAAATAAGTTTTCATATAGAAATAAAGTATTACTAAAAAGATATGTTTCTAATTAATTACTAAGTTAGTATTATATATAATGCACAATATCTTTTAAATATGTCAACTTGACTTACATTATTAGTTTTTTTCTTCACTTTAAATGACTTGAAATATAGCGAAATGTGTAGCAGATTTTACTTTAAAATACATCTACTATTTTATCTCCGAACATTTAAAGTGAAGAATAAAAACTATTAAGGTAAATACAAAATTTAATTGGAAAACATAATATTTTAATTTCCCGGTTCATTGGTTTGATCCATTTTAGTACTGCCTGTAGTTGGCAGGCGGCGCTAAACATTGTCTAAACTTTTTACTATTAAGTTATACTATCTTCTAGTTATAGTGATCTGTGTTTAGCTGTATCATTGACAGCTAAACATTACTATCATCGTGAATATTTTAAATATAAAAACAACAGCGATTTAATTAAATATATAGAGCTTCAAACAAGGATTAATTTTAATGCAAGAAAACTGTTTGAGCAGTGTTGCCAGCCAGCGCTAACGTGCATTGGTAGATTTGGCGGACAAATTTCTGTAGATTGCTTAAAAAATCGGTAGATTTAAAGTTTTCATGAAATTGTTACCTATTGTTATGTACACTAGCTTGCAATAAAATCCCATACACTTTAATGTCCAGTTAACTTATTTTTTAAGATTATTTACTATAGTCTATTTTTTAATTAGGAGGAGTGTTTTTAAATTGAAGCGCTAAAAAGGAGGCTTGCTATTTTGCAAATATTGCGAGTAACTGTCATTGTTCAATACGTTAACTCTTCTTCACATGTGCAGTTTTCAATAATTTTTGAGTTTCTTTAAATATTGTTAATTAAAAATGAGACGTTGTAGTGTTCCCGAATGTAAGTAAAAATTTCTGAGAAAGTGTTTCCCCCGAATCGCCATTTGGTCGTGATATATCGTGTAAATATAATTATTTAACTATCACTATTTTTTTTTTACAGCAGTTTATTTCTTACCATAGGCATTTCGAAACATCAAACCTCACAAGCAAGTTCCAGTGAAAGACCAGACATTCAGTATGTGTCATGTATTTATAAGTGTTATTTATAGTATTAAGAATTGTAAGAGTTATTTTTTATATATGATTTACTAAATATATAAAACTTATAAATAAAAATATATTTGTTTTAATCTGTTTCATCAGTTGCACTTAGATACAAAAAAGATTTTACGATACTTCACTATCACTACGTATACTAATTTGTTTTTCATGTAGAATTAGCATCAAATATTTTGACGTTTAATGTTGCAGGTACATATATAGAAATATTCATGCTAATTTTCACATGGATTTCATACTTTAATAATTTGCAATCAAGAAATGTCAAAGTTTCCGCTCACTAGAGAGTTATCATTCCCGTGAGAGAATTATAGATGGTGCTGAAATTTGGTTAACTTTTTAGTGAGAGAGTAAACCATCTATACTCCTCTTTTATCTATGCTGGTAACTAAGTCCCAAATTTTATCCAGATAACATCCGCTTATTTAGCAAATAAAAATTGCAATACACTACCATCTTTGTCAATTTAACTGAACGGGAGTTGAGATGAGGCTAGCGTCATTTGACATTTTTTGCCTTTAGATGGTCATCTGCTACGATCATGGCGAATTTTGTGATAGTGTGGATGAGCTCAAACGTCAGGTTGGGTTGAAATCATCGACTGTAGCTAGTAGTTATATAGAAGAGTCCACCGTAAACAAATTACGTGGTTCCAAACGTATTGTTGGTGCTGTTAATGAAACGAGTGTTGCATCAACATCATCAGATATCGACGTCCCTGTTATCACAAAAAATCAGACGATCGAATCTACTACTTTGCAAATAGCCAATGATAAGGATTTTGAATGTTCTGGTCTTCGAATTTTCAATAATAATAATTGTACCATTAATGTTTATTTGAATAAAAAATAGAACTACCTGTTTGTTGCTGTTGTAGGTAAATTTGTTGTTACCTAGGTGACTTTAAAACACCAAAATTGATATTTCTGCTTCGCGCTGAGTAAATTAATTAGGAAATTTTTGTGATAAAATTTCATAATTAATTTACTCAGCGCGAAGCAGAAAAATCAATTTAGGTATTTCTCCGCTGAGAAAAACAGAATTTTAAAAATAATTAATATTCAAATTTACACATTCATTTCCGAACTGCCGGATAAAGTTGTATTATTTCAATCTGTCACTTGATGATATCAAGACGTTTAAGTAGATATGAACTCAAGCCCTCGTGGCGCAGTTGGTTAGCGCATCTTGACGGCATTAAGAAGGTCATGAGTTCAAATCTCATCGTGGGCAAATTTTTGTGATAAAATTTCCTAATTAGTTTACTCAGCGCGAAGCAGAAAAATCAATTTAGGTATTTCTCCGCTGAGAAAAACAGAATTTTAAAAATAATTAAAATTCAAATTTACACATTCATTTCCGAACTGCCGGATAAAGTTGTATTATTTCAATCTGTCACTTGATGATATCAAGACGTTTAAGTAGATATGAACTCAAGCCCTCGTGGCGCAGTTGGTTAGCGCATCTTGACGGCATTAAGAAGGTCATGAGTTCAAATCTCATCGTGAGCAAAATTTTTGTGATAAAATTTCCTAATTAATTTACTCAGCGAGCAGCAGAAAAATCAATTTAGGTATTTCTCCGCTGAGAAAAACAGAATTTTAAAAATAATTAAAATTCAAATTTACACTTTAAAACACCAGGCCCGATTTTGCACGCAAGTGCGTTCGAGATACCCGGATTATGACTCAGGAAGGTATAATAAGAAAATATAATATTCATTATTACAATTAAACAATGTGCTTAATTTAAAAAGTATACTTTTTTGTGTGTATTCGAAATGTAAAACTCTAGGATCCAAACACGTATAATCGTGAACTCAGTTCCAAGAGGATAATAATTGAAGTAATCATTGAACACATGTAATGTTGCTACTTATGTTGTCCGGGAGCAAAAACTCTGAGAAATTAAGTTTTACGATATCATAGACAATACGGTCAAGTATTGTGTATTAGATACTTGGAACAACACAAGTGCACATTCAATTTACTGTGAATTGTGTGTAATCACCCGTGCTGCTGAAGTGGATGTACTGGAAACTATCGTCGCGTATTTATATTGCTCGAATAGTGTCAGACCGGTCTCGGCATTTCCATCTAAATGTCAATGTTCTGCGGCAATTCGGAAAACATAATAGTATGCATTTGTATTATACAGGCATGTAAAATGAAATATTTAGCAGTATATACGTATCTGTATGTATATATTAAATAGTCTGTGCAATTGCTGTTTCCTTCAACACATACTCATCATTAAAATACACACTCTCATGTTTTGAAAAAGATTTTACACAAATTTTGCATTTTCATTTCAATGTGGTGAAATTTTGAAATAAAAATTTTTTTTTTTGCAACCGAATACATTGTATACTCCGCAAAATAATTATGGAATCGCCTTATCTATGAAAAGTAAATCATTGCAATAAGTAGACTTTGTTTGTCTTGGTTTTATAATAATAATATTATTATTATTTTAACCTTTCGAATTATGCAGGTACATGAATAATATACATACATTATTAGGCAAGTCATACATAACATTATATAAAGCATCAGATATCTATAAATTGTGAAACAGAGTAGAAAGGATTATTCACGAAGAACTGTGAACATCTCCTGTGGAAAACTTTAACTTTAGCTTAAAATTTTATATCCGTAGGCAGTTTATTAAAACACGGCGATTCTACAGGGTGTAACAAAATAAGTGTAAAACATTTCAGGGGGTGATTCCTTAGCGAAAAAGAGATAGGGTCTTTCATATAAAAAAACTTCAATGGAGCATCCCTTGTTAAGATACAGCCCCATAAAGGGGGTACATAAAATTTGTTTTACAATTTTTCTCACAAACACTAAAAATGTAATTTATTTCCAATGTAACTTTTTGTCTGATTATTTGTTTACCATTTAAAAATTTATTCCCAATAGCTTGTTTCATTCGAAACAAAAAATGTCTCTTGAATTTTTTGCCCAAAAGTAATCAGTTCGCAGCAAAAAATTTATTTTACGAACAACTACAGAGATACATCGTCATAAAACGAAAATGTAAAACTAATTTATTTAGTAGGCCGCTAGTAGTGGTATCATACTGTCAGTTTGTAAATTTTTGAAATTGAATTAATACTTAATGGTGTGTCGTTGTTTTGTTCGTAATTTGTTAGTTTAATAATTCACTTGTTATTAAAATGACATACACAAATGAGGAAATGGCTGATATGCATTACGTTTACGGTCTGTCGCAGGGGAATAGGTTAGAAGCTTCTAGAAGATATGCTGAAATGTATCCTCAACGGCAGCTTCCTTCGCATAGAATATTTGCCCGACTTCATCAACGATTACGAGAATATGGTTCATTCGACAAAAGAACGCAGGATTGTGGTCGCCATCGAGAAGTTAGAACAACACATCTTGAAGAAGCAGTACTTAATTTGGTTGAAGAACAACCTACTAGCAGTACTAGAAAGATTGCTTTCGAGTTAAATGTTGATCATATGACGGTATTTCGAATTTTAAAGGAACAACTCTTATACCCTTACCATCTGCAACGAGTACAGGCACTGTTACAGCGAGATTTTCCGAAACGTCTTGAATTTTCCAATTGGATGCTGGAAATGATTAGAAGAAATCCTGACTTTCTGAAGACGATCGAATTCACAGACGAATGTACTTTTTCTCGGGACAAGATAATTAATTTTCATAATAACCACATATGGGCTGATGAAAACCCTCACGCTATTGTACAAGCTAACCATCAAGAACACTTTTCTCTTAACGTGTAGCTCGGAGTTATTGGGGATTATTTAATTGGCCCTCATTTTCTACCTCCTCGATTAAATGGTGAGGCATACACTCAATTTTTAAGAGAAGTGCATTCAGTACTGCTGGAGGAAGTTCCTTTCGGCGTCAGAAGGGATATGTTTTTTATGCATGATGGGGCTCCCGCCCATTTTAGTCAAGCAGCACGTCAGCATTTAACCCAAACATATCCAAATCATTGGATAGGTCGAGGAGGACCACAGAATTGGCCCGCTCGATCCCCGGATCTCAATCCTCTCGATTTCTCTACTTGGGGCCATTTACAGACTTTGGTTTATCCTACTCCTGTTCGCGATGTAGAGGACTTAAGAAACCGCATCATCGATGCGTGCAGGGTAATTAGAGAGAATCCAGGAATATTTGAGCGAATACGTGGCTCAATGCGCCGACTTTATCATTATACTTTATCACTATACCGTAGTTCATATGTTTGAGTACCAAACCAGATACCGTTGATCTTATTGTCGTGAATAGGTAAACAGTAGCACTAAATTTACTGGAAAGTCGACTACGTGTTCGTTCATGTTAATTTATTGTCCGGGGTTAATCCTAACACTCTTGCACTATGGAAATGTTGTAACGAGCCTCGATCCCCGTAAACTAACAAACTTCTGCCAACATGATTATTTGCAGGATAGAACAGCTTCATCTGAGTTTTGTTTGTATTCAGCTGGATAGCGTTATTGTTACACCACACTTGAATCTCCATTATATTATTATGAGCTGACGCCACTAAATATTGATTACTGGGATCCGTAATGACTGTACTGGTAACTCTCGCATTGATGCTGATACAAGCTGCGGATGCACACACATACGGTAGATCGTTATCGACAACAGCAGTGGACCTAATACATTGTACTGTGGTACCCCTATCTCCATGTATCCCTTTTCTGAGCATAAACCATTCATTGCCACAACATGATTCAGGCCCCCCAAATATGAAAGAACCCACTGATTTGTAACACCTCTCACTCCCACACTATGCAATTTTCGTGCCAGCAGCTGATGATCAACAGAATCGAACTTAAATCATAAAAGAGTCCCAGAACGTTTGGTATTTAGAGCCTCTCAGACTGCGTTGAATATCTGTTCCGTAGCTGTGATAGTTGATTTAGCCTTTCGAAATCCATGCTGACAAGGTGTCCACATCTCATATTTTTCGAGGAAGCTGTACAGCCTTCTATGAAAGCAATGGTCAAAAACTTTCGATACTTGATTTTGCAAAGCAACAGGTCTGTAATTCTCGACATTATATTCATCAGCTTTCTTTTTGAAAATCGGTACGATCTTGGAGGTCTTCAATTTCACAGGATATTCCCCAGACTCAAAAAACCTTATGAATTCCTTCACCATTCGTAGAATTGTTCTATGCCCGTAGATTGTTTTGTACAACAGTTATCAAATGTTTTCGAAACTTCTGATACGGTCACAAGACCCACGTATATGGTATTCAACACATGGTTTTTGTTGTTTGCCCTATGAAGAGGCGGTGGACATTGTTCAGCAAGTTTCGCAAAGACATCGTTAAAGTAATCCGGTGTATCACCTATACCAATTTCAGAGTCGCCATCTTTTATTCTAATGTTGTGTGTGGTGTTGGTGCTCTTCGATTCTCTTATTATTTTCCAGTTCTTTCTGTTAATATTCTCCGACCTCAGTATGCGATCATTATTATAATTTCTCTTAGCGTTATATCCTTATTGTAAAATTTCTTTAGGGAATGGTATTTTTTGTTATACGTGTCACTATGAAGTATCTTATTAATTGCAGGTATCTTACGAAGAAGTTTTGGAAGTTGTATAATTGCTTCGGAATGCTGGGCCATGCCTCATTGAAGTTTCTATGCGATATTTCTTCAAATTTATTGAACATTGAATTTACATCAGCTTTTGCATAATTCCATTCCTGCTAATTGCATAGTCGTAACTCGTTTTCAATTTTTTTGTGAAGTGAAATTTTTTCTCTTCTGTGAAAATTGATCAAGATTTTGGCTTTCTTATAAGTATGGTCTGATAGATGGTTATGTTCAACACTCACACTAAATTCCTATGTATTAGCAATAAAGACATCAATGGAATATGACATTGTCATACACTGAGTCTAAGTTATTTCTTTTTCCTTATTTCCTAAGCTGTAAGTGTTTTACATCTTTTAATTATTCAAGCCATTACGTTAATTAACGATGGTTGGACTCAAAGATACGTTGGTAAGGTGTAGGTGACTGACAATCGATAAGCCATGTTGTTTTGAGAAGTAGCAGGTATTTAGAAAATGTTGATATAATATTCTTTCAAAGACTTTGGAAAAATTACTGAGTATGTTATTTAGATAGTTACGGAAAATTTTACTAATAAACATATACCGTAAAAAAATATCACTTTTTAATTATTTTTGGAATTACAGCAAAAGAAAATCAGATGATATATTTTGCGTTACCTTGTAGTTAATAATACGAAAAAGTTTTACCCATTAAGTTCTAAATCGTTGTCAATGGTACACATAGTATAAAATATGGAATATATTAAGTAAATGAACCAGAAACAATTTTCATTAAGAATGATATCAAGATTTCATTCAATAATTATTAAATTTTTGTTTTTAATAAACTGCATTACTTATATATTGATATTAATATGTTTGAAAAACGAGCAGCTGGTATTTTTCTATTATAATTATCTGTTTCTTAATTTGTAGAAAATTGTCGACATTGTAAATCTGCCTGTTATATCTCCTTGGGATTAGACGACAACTTGATAACCTTGTAAACGATATATTGAAACCCTTATTCCCACTGACATATTGTATTTAATTATGTAATAGAATAATTAAATTTGGAATGCAGATTAATTAACCTATTCAGGTCTCGCTAGTTCAGTTATAGATTATGTGAATGTCTATTAATTAGTGTACCTACTGTTATTTTAACCTCTTGCTATTCTCCCAAAGGTCTCTAATTGGTATATATTTAAATATGCACTCGGTATAGTCTGCTTCAAGATATAGTGCGACGTAAAACCGTGCTATATATACTGCATGACATGGAAACTGCAACACCAAGAAGGGGGGCGGATTTTTTGACCAAACTTGGTAGAAACGTATAACTAGTCAAAGGCAATAATTGATTAGAATTTCAAAGAAAAAAAACAAAAGACTAATACAATTTAACATAATTTTTATTAATAATGTGTTGAACCGCCCCTATTAGTGTCACACTCCCTCACTCTTCGTGGCATTGATTCGACTAGGTGGTCGATATCCTCTTGGGGTATGGTGTCCCAAGCAACCTGTAATTCATGCCGGAGAGCTATTAGTGTCTGCAGGGGATTGGCTAAATTCATAAGTTTTCGTACCATAATGTCCCACACATGTTCTATTGGCGAGAGGTCGGGGGATTTGGGTGGCCATGGCAAGATATTGACATGAGCCTCTTCCAAGCGATTTATAGAAATTCTCGCTACGTGGGGAGGGGCATTATCCTGCTGGAAAAGTGGGTCTTCGAGCGTTTGAAGGTATGGTAGAATATGGGGTTCTACCACCTCATCAATGTAACGCTGGGCGTTCATGGTGGTTTGGATGAACACCAATTGAGACCTACTCCCATATGCTATAGCACCCCACACCATAACACCCACTGCTCGATGCACATGCCTTTCAACGGAAAACTGAATATCACGACGTTCCCCACGTCTTCGTCTGACCCTCATACGGCCATCATGCATCCCTAGACAAAATCGAGATTCATCACTGAATACCACCCTGTGCCACTCCACGTTCCAGTGCAGTCGCAATCTACACCACTCCAAACGTTGCTGTCGGTGTTGAGCCGTAAGTGGTAACACAAGATGTGGACGATAAGATTGTAAGCCGAAACCCCTAATTCGACGATAAACGGTTCGAAGGGTTACAGGACGACCAATATTACCTAACCACACGTCAGCAATTGATCTGGTACTGGAAAACCTGTCTCTTAGTGCCATTAAGCGAAGGCGGCGGTCCTGTATCTCATTAGTTCTTCTTCGGCCTCCGGTTCCTCTTTGGCGTCTTTCCTGACCTTCCCTAGTCCATGATTGATAACAGCGCATAATGGTGGATTGGTTCCGGTTAAGGCGATTTGCAATTTCCCTGTATGAAAAACCACCTTCTCGCAAACCAACAATTCGACCTCTGTCGAATTCGCTTAATTGGCGATAATTTCCACGTTGCCGCACTCTAGGCATAATAAAACTCTTTAAACACGTTAAACAAAGGTATAATAAGACAAAACCGTTGAAATTAATTTCAAACAAACAATTAATACACCACACATTAATGTCAGCGAAAACTGAATGAAGTGTCAGATGTGTCATGACCACTTGATCTATCGGAACAAAATTTTAATCAATTATTGCTTTTGACTAGTTATACGTTTCTACCAAGTTTGGTCAAAAAATTCGCACCCATTCTTGGTGTTGCACTTTCCATGTCATGCAGCATATATAGCACGGCCAGGCACTTTCATCAAAGGATCATCTATTAATTGTTTATTAAACACTTCAATTAAATAAAATTGTTGATTTAGGAAAACTTCCTTCCAAATTGGACTACGTGATTTCAATTTATAAGGCGGTAAGTTCTGAAGATCTTGAGTAATTAAATAAATATTATGAAAATTTTGATATTTACCCCAACAACGTTTTAGAGCCAATTTTCTTCTTAACTGATGAGGATAAATGTTGGCCAGGACGTTGAGCCAAGGAAGTGGAGTAAATTTTACTGTGCCCGTAATAATTCGAAATGTACAATTTAACTAAATATCTACTTTACCAACATGTACGCTATTCATCCAAACTGCACTACAATATTTTGCAGCAGAATAAAAATAATCCATCTAACCAAACTGTATCATAGGCAGCTGTTAAATCAATGAAACTAATTCCTGTTTTCAGGTTCTTTTGAAAACCATTCTCAATATAATTTGTTAAGGAATATGATCATAGCAATTACGATTTGGTCTGAAACCAGCTTGCTCTTTGGGAAAGATGTTTCCATAATTGGAGAAATTCTATGATATAATCATTTCTCTGACATCTTCTAGCATCCTGATAATATTAAAATTGTGCTAATTCCTTCATAAACCACCGATGGCAAGCACAAATTTTAAGTACCTGGAACTAACTCTGTGGGGAAAATAAAGGATTTAATATTAATTTATAATTTCAACATTCAATTCAGCGATAATATCTCTTATAATTAAGAGAATAAGTTAATGAGAAAAATGTATTCTTGTATATCACATAGTATAGTTGACATTTCGTATAAATATACATTGATATTATAATACAGATACACTTTTATTATTTCTAATCAAATATTGACAATACGGGCCTCTAGCGTGTTTCTCACATCGATTACTTTTATTGCATACCACCTCCATTCATTAAGCAACTTGTGGGAGCTTGCATTCGCACTACATGTTGAAAAACTATATGTATATAGTCTGTTTCCAAACAGTGTAATTAGCACGTTCAAAGCAGGTACATTTTTTAAGCGATAATAAACTGGTTTATACCAAAAATCGAATCTCCGTATATGCTATTTGAATGTCTTTTCATTTTTACTTTTTTTTACGTTTTAATTTTACCTCCACGTCGTTTGCTTCCGTATTCAATTTACATATTCGATCAAAGGGTAGCGAAGCACTTAATACAATGATTAAAAAAGCGAAAATACAAATGGAAAAATTTAATCCCACCGCATGGCAAATCTACGCGACATTTCTCGTCCACCGACTTCGAATCTCACTTAGGGAAATCTTTTTAATTCCGTTTCTCGTCTCTCCTTGGCTGAATAATGTGCATGTTATTAAAAAGGAAAAGAAGTGAAAGCGAAGGTCGATGAATTAATGTGGTCCTAATTTTTTTTTCCCCGTTCAATTTTAAGATGTGTTCTCTGGTAGCGCAACCCCACGTGACTTTTTATACACACCCCCCATCTACCGCCTGTCGTCGGCTGGGTTTTCTCATTGGTTTGAACGAATGAAAAAAAAAGACGAAGTAAAAAAAAAGCTAGACTTTTATGAATATCTGAATATTGAATTGAATGGGTGAAATTGAGTTTCTTTTAAAGGATAGTCTTTTTTTTTTCATCTCCCATTTCTCGTGTTTCGTGTTTCGTCGTTGATGCGGAGCGGGCATACGAACACCGATTTTTGCGGTACAAGGATTTGCGTGTTCTCGGTAAATGTGAAAAATAATGTATCAAGATGAATAATTTAGGTTGGAAAAACACTTCGTATAGCGGGAACTCGGCGGTTTTTTCCCCTCTTGCGTTCTTGAGGTTTACGTGAACGAACAAGGCGGGATAATTTTTGTAAATATTCAGATTAACAAGAAATTATATGGGGCCGTTCAAGTGAAAAGAAAAGAGAATAGTAGAAGGAGAAAAATGAAAATTATTTACGAAGGAAGACCTTAATATTAAAGCAATGAAAATAATTATATGTAAGATATATAAATTTTGAGGATTGTGTTTGTTCGTTTTTGGGGAATGCTCTGGATAGAAAGATCTGGGTAGTTTTCACGTAAAAAAATTACATTTAATACCACATTCTAATATATGAAATACATGGAAATAAATAGAAATCACATAATAATAATAATAATAATAATAATAATATTTATTCGTTCATTTGACCATACAAATGGTATATAGTCAGCACAAATGTAAATATGAAAATCAAATAATACAAACATAACATAAGCATAAGCAACTAACTAATACCAAAAAAATATAACAATAATAAACAAGCAATTTGAATATGCAAATATAAAGTATGTATGTCACTTTCAAAATCACTAATAATGATGATTTTAGTAGGTAAGAATAATTGCGAGGATGTATTGAAAAATTCTTAACCTGCTATAGAAGAAAACAAAATTTGAAAGTTAATTTATTATGCAAAGAAAAAAGTATTAAATTTTAGCTCGAGGTTATGTTACCGAGAGCTAAAATCTAATGTTTTTACTAATATTAATTGAGTTGGCCGATACTTGTTGGACATCCATATTAATTAATAATAGTATACGGAGTAAAACACAATTTACAACAAATTCAGTATATTAAAACAACTTATTACAAAGTATATGACATGTGTCGCCATCACTGTAGCTCCTTCGGATATTCAATTACTACTATTACTTTAATGACTTTCTATTATCTATTTTATGTTAAAAGTATTTTCTAACAATAACTTTTACATGGTTTATGATCTTAAGGTCTGTTCTAGGTATTTATTTATTGTGGGTTTGGATTGTCACAATACATATTCTTTCTAAGAAAGAAACAACTAACAATTTTAAATTAAGAACATATTGCTATAGCTTTGTTTTCAAATTAAAAATATAATAATCTTATACTAACAGTAATTAACCAAAACAATGTCAATACAAAGCAGCATAATATATCACAAATGCAGAGATTGCATTGACATAAAAAAAAACTACTTCAATAAATTTATAAATTCAATCCCTACTAACATTTGTATTATTTTCGTAAGTTCTAGCAGTGTTTTCTCCTCCATTTGCCGACAACATTTCTTACTTAAATTAAATGGATAAGGTTACAAAAAAAAACTAAATCTCATAAAATATTTGTATTTTATTCAATACTAAATAGCTTCGATATATAAATTCTTTTGCCACATGTGGCTGTAAAAGAAATTATCCTTTTACTTTCCAATCACAAAACAACAACAAAATTTCATATTTTTACATGTACGAAAAACACATCGCTTTATAAATGCGCATAACACATTGCTTTTTAAATATCTCATATAGATTCTTAAAATAAAATATTACTCTTTGCTACGTTTAAATTTTCTAATATTGTATAGTTTCAAAGAAATAAATTTTTCCCTTTATGACGCAGAAATTTCATTTCAACAAAGACATTCATTCTCACGAAATGCCTCTGAAGATACAAAATCTCGCAGAGCAGAAAACACCTTGATAAGACTGTCACCAATCATCATATGCAAATATTTACACGTTGTACATACCACAAATTGGCTATTGTCCATCAGAAATGTTCTTACCTTTTACGTAATTAAATATACTTGAAATCCTTACTAAGATTTTATTTAATAACTTGTTAATAATGCATAGTTAACATTACTGACAAACATTCCCACGTTGTGCTATCAATGCCCTTTTAACATTATTAACAATACTCCCATGACTTGTTAAATTAATCTACTTATAGCAAAGAAAGAAAATAATATTTCTATTCAAAATATTAACAATGTTAATCGCTTTGCTAAAGATGAATATTTTCACATAGCATCTTTAACATAATTTATTTCAAGAAAAACTTACTTATAATGTTCATACATTTCATCAAATTCTTCTTGATATTGATCTACCATATTAGTGATAATAAAAAAAAATGAAATTAAACTAAATGACAATAAACTAATTATGATATGATAAAGTACTTATTGAAAATCTAAAATAACTCAATACATTTACTACAAATGATTTCTATGCAGTGTATATGTACGCCTGCAATCATCAAAACAGAATTTTTACATTCGAACAAAATCAAAGATCGACCGCTTCTTCGAAAACATCGGCAACTTCTCCCGAAGATCAGCGACTTCTATCTATTTTTCCGTCGTTACCGGCCTTTTATTCGTTCTCGGTCAACGGAAAAAAACATTCTTCATCTGCAGCGCCACAATCCACGCACTAATGTTTATGTTGGCATTGTCCTGCTCATATTTATTTTCTTCACGTTTTCCCTAGGCTGACCTGTACCCATATCATTTTGACATTTAGAAATTACACAAAAATACACGCACATAAATTAATTATTTTTGTTAATGTCTTTGCACATTTGCGATTTTCTCATCTTTTCTTTTTTTCCATTAACGCCATACCTTATTGTGTTTATAGATGAATTTGTTGCCACTTTCATCATTGTTTAAATACTTTCTTTTTCCATTGTTTAACACTATCCGTATTTTTCTTTTGCAGACATCTCCTTTAGTAATAATAGAAAAGACATTGCATATGACTGGAATACTTCCTTCTTTAATTACATTGTTAGGAGCCTGGACCTTGACAACTCCATTCCTGTCTTCAAACCATCTTCTCTCGTTTTCGTGTAGGTTAATTTGTATGCAGCTATTAACAATATTAAACACTGTTTTTTCTTTGTAGATTTATTCAGATTAAACCAATTATATCCTGTTATTTCTGGAATTTTCCTGGATTAAACTAGATTTAACCTGCCAATTCTGAAGTTTTTGCTTTATTACCTTGTGTCGAATAAAAAATATACCTTTTTACATATTCCTTTTTAAAATTATGCTTAGATATAAGTGTCAGGTATTTATAGTATTGTTAAGTGTGACCATAGAATGTCTAACAAATAACAATCTTTTATAAACTTATTTTATTTATTACGTATAAATTTTTATTACAATTTCAATTACCATATACCTATCATCATAATGTTACGCCGTTGCGGTTATGCAACTCATGATACATTTTTTCCTAATTCTGCTTACTTCTAAAAATTGTTTCCTTATCCTATTACTTAATTATTTATTTATCTTATAATGCCTAACCAATATAGGGGTCACGGCAATATGTTGGAAAAATTAGCGAAAAAATAGGCACAGAATTAACAACAAATAAATTTCAAACCAGCATATAAAACTAATAACTCACTAGGTAAATTCATAAAAAACAACAAATCAAAAACTAGGAAAGGAAAGAATAATCAGGAATATATAAATTGTATTGTAATGATTGCCCAAAAGCATACATTGGCCAAACGGGTAGGAATTTCGATAAAAGAATTAATGAACACTACAGATGTTAACTAGAATAACAATTCATTGTAATGTGGGTTGTCTAATTTTAATTTATTTTATATTCATTTAAAACAAAGTAAAGAATAGTTGAACGAAAAATAAGTGCAGAGCGGGGTAGCTTTTTATTCAATTTATAACGTGAACCCAAGCAAACAAATCTCCTCCGAAGGATTTTTGAGAAAACTTGTTTTTAATATTTTGACATATTAATTAATTTTCTTCAATCCGATAATTTTTTTCTAAATTTGATTCTTCAGCGGGGTAGATTACTAAAGTTTTCATAAGTTGACGTTGAAAGGTTTTTTCCAAATTTAAAAACAACAAAAATATCTTGCATCTAAAATCTGCAATTTTTCCATTGTTGACAGATCCACTATATAGAACCCTTAAGTTAGGACATGCGATTTTTGTTAAACACCTACTTGCCTTCGAATTTTTCTGAACATCCGACATTCAAACAATTTTTGATAATTGTCATCCAAACAATATAAATTTGTTAACAATGCTTGTCTACTATACAAAATAACCAAGTTTTAAACAATAAGATACAGCTATATAAAAGTGATATTTTCTAAGATTATTTATTATATTCAATTTGTAACTGGCCTTTATGTAATAGCATTTTACTAGCGGAAGCTGTATATCCTAAAATATTTATTAATTTGTTTAATTTCATTGTTCTGAAAATGTTCCGATTGATGGGAATTTGTAGTGGCATTGAATGTTTGTCTTTAGTTCATACTTTTAATTAATTTCTTTTCCAAGCTTCATTTTTAAATAGCAATAGTAGACTTTGTCGCATTCCTGGGACACTTGGTATAATATTGAATAAATTTTATATGGAAACATTTTTTGTTTCACTGAAATAAATGATTGGCATTACTATGATGTTATTTATTGGAATTTATTTTCTATTTTAAAATTTATTGCTTTCTTGAAAAACATAATATGTACGAGGTAGGCGCCATAAATTCTCGGCCTGACAAGCTTACACAGCTTCAAACGTGTTCAAACTCCGTCACTATATGCAATCATTGTTTGGACGGCGTTTACGATGATTCATCTCCTTCGTACTCAACTGTAAAAAAGTGAGCAAAATGTTTCCGTTTGGGACAAGAATCCCTGGAAGATGATCGACCAATTGAAATGATAACGCCTCAAGAAATTCCAATTATTATATATTTAGTGGTAGAAAATCGCCGTTTGAAAGTGAAGGAGTTAGCGGTGATAACAAACATTTTCGAAACAAGTGGTCGCCACAATATTCTGGGATTGTGAGGGCAGTTTGCTAATTGACTTTAAAGAGCGCAATACAAATGTAAACGGCACATATTATGCATCTTTATTGTATAAATTAAGGGACAGTATTCGTGCGAATCGTCGTGGAAAATTGACAAAAGGTGTGCGATTATTGCACGACAATGCTGCCTTATATACTGCCGCCATTTCACAAGCTGCCATCCGCGAATGCGGCTTTCAAGAATTGGAACATCCGCCGTATAGTTCGAATATGGCTCCTTGTGATTTTGTTTTGTTTTCTAATTTAGAACAAGACCTTAGGGGACGTAGTTTTAAGGACGACAGTGAGTTGTAAGCAGCTGTTATAGAACATTTTGACGGAAAAACTTCAGATTATTTTTGCAGGGGTATCGAATTATTAATTAATCGTTGATAGAAGATAGGGGAGATTACATTGAAAAATAAAAATTCTTATATTGTTCCAAGTTTCTTTTTTGTATATCAGGCCGAGAATTTATGGCGCCTACCTCGTAACTTCTTCATATATCATATGCCATTTGTAAGCTACAAATTCAATTTTATTTGCTTATTTTGACTATAAATATAAAACTTCTTTACTCAAGAATATGAGTACACAAACTTACTATATTTTTTCATTCTAAAATCTATTGGTTATATTTGTCTTTTATAGTATTTTTGTTACTGTACACTATAACTTTACTACCGAGTCTTCTGCATCGAAATTTATGACAAAGAATATATCCAGTGCCTTTCTATACATCAATTTGATTGTTGAACAATCAATATGAGTAATCGTTAAAATTGGAAATACGCATAGTATTTTTAAGACGCCAGTAATATAGTATTCTGATACTATGGTGCGGTAATAGAGAATAAATACATTTTGCTCGTCTGATCCGTAAATAGTAACATCAAAAATACGAAGATACATCTCTAAGAAAGAGAGTAAGTATTTTATTTCGAGTCATTTGCCAGATAACATCCCTAATGATGCACCATTATCCGATGTCCTCTTTTTGTCAGAAGGGTTCAGTTCTTTCTACGGCAATGGCCGGCCATCCACTGAGATCAAGTGATCTCTTTAGGAGTTTTCATTAAAATCTACTCTCGCGTCGCATCTCTCTCCATTCTTTCGCAACATCTCTTTTCTGCGTTTGTTAAATTTGCCGTCGTATGACCATTCGCCGCGACTATCGTGAATGCTATGATTATTCCGCCCAGATATGCCCTTTCCGCTTCGGAATGGATTTAATATCGAAGTTCGGAAATACCAACAGAACAAAAAAAAACATACTTAATTGATAATCGATGTTCGTGGAGTTTCCTCTTTTTCCCTTGCCCTCCAGGGAGGGAATAAAATTGAATATAATGCTTTTTCTCGTCCTGAACAATTAATGCGAAAGGAAACGGTCGTTTTTTATATGGAGAAGTCGCGGCACTAATTAAATTTCCCATTCGAACCGCCCATAAACGTTTAAGTGCCAAATATAATCGTTAATCTCTTTATTCGTTGCTCAATTTTTTTTCATTAATTTCAGACAGAACCGGTTTCAGCATGCTTCCCCTAATTGGTAAACATAATTCATGTACTATTTACAAGAGTCTCTTGAATAAGTAATAGAAATTATATCACCTTTCTAAATCTACATATCAAATTTTTTGAAGTTTTTTGTGCCACATAGACTTGGTTGTATGAAGAAAATGGCAACGTAGGATCGAAATTAATTGACATGATTTTAGTCAATTTACCAGTAGCTTGACATTAAGTCAATTTTCACCTTTCATTGTGAAGTTAACGTTTCGGAGAAATCACTAATTTGCAATTCAAATTTATGATTTGCGTTCCTTACTATATTTATCATTGTTCATATAATTGTCATTGTCATGTCATTATAATTGTTATGCATTCCTCAAACTGCGGATACATATTTATATAAATAATTGAGATTAATGTTTTTGAGAAATATCCTCAGACAAATGATTGAAAAATCTCTTGATTTTAAAAAAAACTTTTGTTTCTCTGCCTAATAGATCTCGGGAAAACGTTGGCAGTGTACAAATAGCTAACATCATAGATATACTCCAATAAAACAAGATATAACAGCCATTAAGTTCATTTATGATGTATTGCACAATAATATAGATGTTCCATCTTTTTTGGCAAAGATCATGTTTGCTGTACCTCAGTACCCATGTCGCACAAGGAATGTATTTTATTTTTCAACGGCCAGAACAAATATTTTACTTGCATCGGCGCTCTATAGAGGTTGTAGTCGTTGCAATGCCACTTGTGGGGATGATCTCGATATTAATTTTTCACCACTATCGCAATTAATTAATTAATTAATTAATTAGTAGGGTTACTTATACGTTGCAGTGGCTTGTTTTTTTTTTCATTTTCTTTTTTTTTTCTCTTTCTTAATTCTTGTGCATATTATTGAGTTATGTATGTGTATATATGTATATGTATGTGTATATATACATATTACTGTGATATGCTGTACTATAGTTGATAACCAATAGTTAATTTAATAAATTAATATTCTTTAATAATCTCAGGGTCTTAAAGGTAAATTTCTTTATTTTTATAAAAAAAGAAATGTGTCCCAGCTTTTCGTTATTGTGAGTTCTTGCTGTGATTGTGATGTTTACTTTCCTGATGTTCTCCTTTGGGATGGGTATAAATAAGTAAATAATGAATGTCAGCACAACTTATATTTATTTACAGTATGAAGATTTACAAAAAGCATAAAAATATATTGATTATTATACAATACAATACTTTATTTCATTTAGGTATATTATCTTCTCAGTTATGGTACAAGCACCTTGCAAATCTTTTATTTTTTAAAAAAAATTGTAGAATGCTTACTATTCAAAAGAAATTACTAAATTTATTTTCTTTATTCTTTACCTACGTATCCCCATTGGATCATCTCGATCTGAGATTTTCATGTCAAAATCGAGATTTAGACAATGAAGAACCTGTTAGATATTTCTAACAATATTTTGAAACCATTGTTATTCAAGTGAAAACGTTAATACTTCGTTGAATCGCCCTAACTTGAGATTTTCACGTCAAGCCAAGATTTATCCAAAGAAGAATTTATTAAATGTTTAAATAATATTTTTAAATTGTTGTTATCTAGGTAAATTTGTTAACACTCCGTTGAATCGCCTTAACTTGAGATTTTCACGTCAAGCCAAGACTTATCCAAAGAAGAATTTATTCAATGTTTAAATAATATTTCTAAATTGTTGTTATCCAGGTAAATTTGTTAACACTTTTGTTGAATCGCCTTAACTTGAGATTTTCACGTCAAGCCAAGACTTATCCAAAGAAGGATTTATTAAATGTTCAAATAATGTTTTAAAACTATTATTATCCAGTAATTTTATATAACACACATGAAGATTTTTTTATTTATTGACTATAAGATTGCAAGATGAAGCTTTATTAAGTAGTGCTTGTACTTACTTTTCTTGACTGTATATCATTTCGAATTCTTCTTGATAATTCTTGTCATCCATTCCATTGAAATTTATTATGGCGGGTTTTATAAAATCGAATAATAATATCCCGCGCTTTACTATATTTAGCGCGCACTTATTGTTTGAAAAACGAATTACACATTTTGTTTCACTGCGTGTTTCAATCTTAAAAGCGTTTATGCCTTTTTAGATTTTATTTAACTGAACGACGCTTGGAGCACTGATTGGAAGTTTAAGGGACTGCTGATCAACTTTTCTTCTTAGGTATTCAAGATCTTAAAATGAACTCCCCAATAATTGCAAATGCACGCGTTTATATACCCCTTAACAATTGACAAACGCCTTATTTTGTTTTTAAAAGTTTGGATTCTATTTGAATTTTCTTCTACTGCGCCCTCCGTGTTTGTTTTGGTATTTGATAATTATCGATGTCATGTGATCACATGATTTTGCGCCCGCCATGTTATTGTTGTTGTTTACATATTATGCTTTTGCATATCTAATTAACATCGACTGATTTTTATCGATTGGTAGGTATTTTTAAGCCGTACTATATTTCTAAATTATCATTTGTTTTTATTGTGTTCACGTTACCTCCAATTTGCGTTGTATTTATATATATATTCATTGCTTTCTTTGTTGTTTTTGATATATATTCTCTTCTCGTTGATTAATTTAATTCTAACATTTCTTTTCTTATTTTTAGGAATAGGTAATATAGGATACACGTTACATATCACCTTTATTCCTTTATTTTGGTCTAGATGGTCCTTTTCCTTTTGGTATTTCGGCTCTTCTTCCTCGAGGTAATTGAACCATTTCTTTGTGTTCGGAGAATTTTCTAAGTCCGTTAACCTTTAATCAAATTTTATTGGTGTAAGTTCTTTCTAATCTATATTATATACTGACTAATGTTTTATTTGTTTTTAGCTTGAAATCTCTTGGAGCATTTTTATATGAAGGAAATTATTCCAATCGTATATTTAAATGTACATTCAATAATATCGTTTTATTCAGGAGATACCAGTGAAAAATGCATACTTAACATAACGTTTTATTTTTAGTAGTGATAGTGGCTACAATCTTTATATTCTGGGTGTGTTGGTGTATAGAAAACAAATAAATCATACACCTTTATATGCATTTCTATGTCCCATACGGAAGAAAATACAATTGATTTTTATATAGTGATTGAGAAATAAGTGGAATATATTTATTTACGTATAAAGACCTTTGTTTTTACAGCAGTGTTTATTATTATGGCAATATCTCTTTAAACGTAGGCTTTCTATTTGTTGATTATGATCGCTGCAAAAGAATGCCTTACCAGAATGACCTACTTTTCTATTAATTACTAATAATACTGTTTAAATCATTACATATCCTTTTTTAGACTGAGGTCAGTATTTGAACATCATGTTTTGTACAATATTCAGTACAATTCTTGTGCTCTAATTTATTCAAAATTGAGGTCAACACTTTTAATTTCCAATGCTCTCATTTTTGTTTTGTTTTGACGGGTGTGCAATCCACATTGCTTTGATGTGTATTGTATTGTATGTTCATCAGTTCGAATATTTGTTGTGTTATCCAATAGTTTAAACAAAAATATATATATAAGTTAATGGATTATTCTATATATTTATATCTGATGAAATGTTGAATTATGACTAATATATCAAATATGTAAACTTATATTTATTTAAATAAATTGTGCTGGAATTTATTTTTGTTGGCATTTTATTTGTTTAATCTTTTACTTTTATATATAAAAGTGTGTTAACCAGATTCACTGATATCTGGTTATATTCACATTTATTTAGTAATAACCACTTATATCTAGTTTTTTTTATCAATGTTTTTACATATATAAAATTTTTAATATTTAAATCTGGTTATATCCAGTTTTCAAATTATTTTTTTATTTTTTTATATTTTTAATATACAGAAAAATACCACAGCAATATGTATATGTGCATATGTGTGTATATGTGTAAAAAATTTTTTTTTAATTATTTTATTTGATTTTATATTGTGTAGTTATCGATTCATTGCATTTTTTTTCTTGTCCTGTAATTAGATGTAAAAAATCTGTTGGACAATAAAGATATATTATTATTATTATTATTATTATTATTATTATATCCGTACCTTACACTAACGTAATAAAAGTGCTCAATAAAAATAACACAGCAAAGATCAAAACATCACAGGGATTTACAGAACAAGTACCAGTACTAACTGGAATCCACCAGGGCGATAGTTTGAGCCCAATCTTGTTCAACCTCAGTATGGATAAAATAATCAATAGTACAAAAGAAGTTGATTGTGTATACAAAATGGAACAAGAATTGATAAAGATACTATCCTACGCTGACAACGCAATTTTGATGGCGGATAACAAAAGCGATCTACAGCGACTACTATATATAGGTTTCAAACAAGAGGGGAGAACCATAATATGCAGATATCTATAGAAAACGCAAAATCAACGGTCACAGCCAAGGAGTCTCTGTACTCACATATTGGAAACTCGAGCGGATACAACAAAAGCGAAGAGCATGATGAGGGCAGCAGAGATGAAGACATTGAGGAATATTAAAGGAGTAAGCTTGAGAGACCAGATAAGAAGCAAAGATATAAGAGCAGATCTCAAAATTGTGTATTAGAGAATACATCTGGATTTACTGGATAAGTTCCAGTGGTTTAGAACCCTTTAGTCGCGTTTCCTATTGTTTCTGCCCTTCCATAGGCTAAACCAAAAAGTCGAGCTACATGAAATTGCGTTACAATGCGGCCAGGATTATTGCGAAGCCATTTGGTTATCTCTTCATTAAAATATGTCGTCAACGGACTTAAAAGGGCAACATCTAAAGGCTGAATCTTATGGGTGGAATGGGAAGGTAGGCAAAGTAAAATTATTCCGTTCTGTTTTGCGAATTGCAGTGTTTCTAGGTATTTATGACTTCCATGACCGTTCACAATTAAGAGAACTTTATTTTCAATAAAAGCATTAGCATATTTTGCAAAATGTTTTAAACATTTTAGAAATATCAGTCCTACCATAAATCCTGAATCACTATGTAGTCCTAACGTTTCTGGTGGTGCGCCATCAATTAATTCCGCTTTCCAATTTTTTCTAGAGAAAATTAAAGCTGGTGGAATGTAACCAACATACCGATAGTACTGTGAATTTCTCGTTCAGCGCTGGTGATGACTCCAATTTGCTTGCGGCCCTTGGTTGCCAATATTTTCCTTGGTTTCTGAACCGTAGATGACGCTGACTCGTCCATATTATACATTCTTGAAGGTTCAAACTTGTGTGTTGTCATAAGTTCTTGCAATTGATCAAAAAACCGTTCAACTTGATGTCTGTCAAATCCTGCAGCCCTTGCTAAAGACGTTGGCTCTGGAGAGGGTAAGCTGATTTCTGGATTGCATTGACGAAATTCTCTCACCCATTCCCATCCTGCCATTTTTTCGCTATGAGAAAATCTGTGGCTGATCTTATTTGCTTCTGCATAGAAAACAAGACCACCGTCTTAGTTCGTTAAGTGTGATACAGTAAAACAATACTTCCTGTTCTTGGATCAGAGCCACTATTTTTTTTTTACTTCTTCAGTAAACGTTCTTGAGTAACGACCCAGACCTTTGGCTCACTTATCTATCTTCTTGTTTTTACTTGCAGCATGTCTCCTCAGGGCTGTAAGATGAACTCCAACTGACCACCACTGACGATTTTTTTTTCTTTCATACTTGGGACACAATTTAAATGAAAGAACTGTGTTAAAAACATTTTGCTTTTATTGTACTATGGTAAAATGTCATAGTGCCCTTTTATCCGAACGCAATGTATGCATTTTATCCTAAACCTAACCTATTTGCTATTTAAATCAAAATTACAAAAATAAGTAAAAAATGAAAAAATCAAAATTATTCATAATAATCTTCAAAAGACACTGAATACGCCTATAACAAATATTATGAAAATACGAAACATCTTACCTGAAGATTTCACAAATTTAGACAAACGCTAAAGTAAATCATTAGTCATAATCTACATTACCGGCCTCTAATCGCTCCTGACATTGGGTAGTGCAACTTTAATGCAATTCCTCACAAAGAGATGGCACTAGTAGTTCAGAAATATATATGGTTTGAATGAAAATGGACCCGTGCCGTTTTATCAAAGTATGTCGTTTTATCCACATTTTCCCTACGCACAACTACAAAAACATATTCCTGCTGTTTGATTAAATTTGGTAAAACAGGGGCAATATCACGTAAATCTGCCGGTGGAGCACCTAGAAAACGAACAGCAGATTGTATAGATAATATTCAACGCCGAATGGACAATTCACCCAAGAAACTATAACAGCTGAGGAATATCGAAATGAATTATTACAGCATTTTATTAATGAACTGCATTGTGTTGAACAAAAGGATATTTCCAGCAAGATAATGCACCAGCACACAAATCTCGAGAAACAATAGCTTTTTTTCAATAATTTTTCTATATAAGAATAGTTAATGTCTCTCCAAGTTCGCCTGATCTGACAATTTTAGACTATTTTATTTTTCCATATTAAAATAATACCATTTTCAAGACCAGACATTACACAATCGAAGAGCTTCGTTATGCCATTGTGAATTCTGGTTCTGACATAACCCAAGAAATCCTAATAAATGGCTTTGAAAGCATGAAGCGTAGAGTTCAACTTTGTCTTCAATATAATGGTCAACATTTCCAACATCTGCTTTAGTATTATCCTAATTCTGACTATTGTAATAAAAGATTTTCCAAAAACTAAGTTACTAATTAGTACACACATTTTCATAACATAACCAAACTATCAAAATAATGTGTGTGTGACATTATGTGCACTGTCACCAACAATTAAAAAAAAACCATAGCCGTCTCTAACAAGGACAGTATTTGAAGTCACGGTATATTTGAACTTAGAATACAGTCAATTCTTTTTTGTAAATTTGGAAAACCCGCCATTAAGGTTTTTGAATAATTCTAAACTACTTTTGTTTATTTCAAATTCTTTTCAAATACAAAAATGACTAATACATACATTGACATACATATATATTAAATGGTTTTACTTTAATTGGGACATCTGTACATCCGTAAAATTATTTCATTACTATCATATTAAGTGAGTTAATGCTATTACAATACCACATAGGCCCAATTTTATTTTAAATTTCATATGTCTATTTATATTTTAAAACGGCATTGTTATTAACTCGTAAATCTGGCAGTGGAGCACCCAGAAAACGAACAGCAGATTGTATAGAGGATATTCAACGTCGAATAGACAACTCACACAAAAAATCAATTGTAAAGCTCTCTCAAGAAGTTAAGTTGTCAGTAGGTACTTGTCATACTATTTAAAAAAAAAAGGGCTTAGAGTTGTTTGCATATAAAATTCTAGCATTTTCTGAACTCATACAAGTAGCTTTTGGTACGAGAACACAGCACTGTCAATGGTATTTGAATATCATAAATAATATGACTACCTCGACAAATGCTTCTTTTCGGATGAGGCTTGGTTCCATCTTTCAGGATATTTAAACAAACAAAACTTGAGAACTTGGTCTGCAGGGAACCCTCATGAATTTGTGAAAACTACGCGACATCCACAAAAAATGGACGTCTGGTTAGCAGTTTTAAGAAGACGAATTACTGGGCCTATATTCTTTAACGAAACCATAACAGCTGAAAGATATCGAAATAAATTATTAGTGTAGTATCAATATGGCGGACCTGTACCCGGTTTGATCACGTGACGTCGTCTCCCTACCTATTCTTTCTCAATGAGGAAAATATTTGAAGACACGGTATATAGCTTCACTTTGCATAGCACTTTGATCGTTATTTCCGTATACCCTTTAAATACTATCAATATTTACATAAAATAGTTAGATATATTTCCAACAAACAAATGTCCATTGCGTTTATTAATTATATTTTTTTTTGTTGCTGTCAAATATAATGCAGTATCGTGCAGACCTGCCGTTTTTAATCTGGCAAAATACCGGCCTACCAAAACCAATAATTTATTCAGAAACGAATTCATGCGGGAGAACGCAAACTGAATTTTCCTCCAGTTGTGACACGTATCGAACTAACACATATGCTATGGCTAGAATGTGCAAAATACTTTAACATCGTCTGTCCCATTCGGGGAATACTAGCAAAAACTATAGATAGTATCGGCGATCGATATTTATTCAAACGTACATTCCATACGTGGTTGTCTATTGTATATATATACAGTATTGCATATTATGTACACATACATATACATACATATAATCTTGCACGTATAACTGGCTAATATGCATATATGTAGTTACAGGATAATATATTTTACGCTTTGTCTATCGTCAGTAAACAAGAATCTGAATAAATTGATCAAAGAGAAACTGGAACAAACACTTCGTCATATTATCTCTTTGTCTCTCTCCCATTCTCACGTACTACGATATTAATAGATTTCCTGCAGAAGGCGATATTGTTTAATAATAACTAATTGTTACTTGTTGAAACTCAATATTAGAATAAATAATAATAGTAAAAATGGTTTCAAATAATTTTTATTGTTTACTACAATATTGTTTCCCCAAACTTTGATGACAAAGTAATGCTTACAAAATGATTACAGCGCTATATATGTGCAACAATTATTTAAATTCACTCTGTATATTAACAAGAGAAATTAAATATACTCTCAGAATGAAAATCAAAATTATAAAAGTTACTTTAAAGGCACTCGGTAGGGTAGACTTATATACAACAAATTTACTAACTGATGATAGTTTTTTAAAAAAATTAATTATAACACTTAACTGGCGGTTCAATAAGGTCTTCGTTAGCCGGCATCAGCAATAAGACTCATATCGTGGTCCAGAGGAAATGGTTCAAATTTCAATTAAAAGAAAAAGGTTAATCCACAATTTCACATGAGCAAAATTCCAACGTCCAAAATTAACGTCTACAGTTTCCCTAATTAGAAAGAAAAATTAGAGTACCTGACTGATTGATTGTTCTCAAATTCCTCCAACGATAATTACAACGTGCCAACGTGTAAATCAACCAAAGCTTCCGGCCTAGCCGAATAGGAAAAATCGTATTTCCGACTAATCCAATACATAAATACACATCTTCCCAAACAGCATTTAATTTTTAAGCAACCGTCCTTAAGACGATGATAACAAATTTACCAAATATATTTATACCACACAATAAAATAAAATGCAAGTTGATCGACACGTGCTCGCCTCCGACCATTAGAACAAGAACCATCCGAACCTGCGCGGTTAGAAATTCAGCAAGTGCCGCATATAAGAGTGGGGACGGAAGAACCAGTTAATTTCAAGAAAATTACCAGTAAAGCAGAATTAAGTAGATTATAATTTCAATTAAAAAATATTATTAAATTATCCAGAAAGAAATATAACAAGTAACTTAAAATAATTTTAAATTTGTCGGAAAACAAATAATGAGCGTATTTAAGCGATCCAATAGATAGATGTCGCTACTATTCCCAAAATATGCAAATAATATAAAAAATAATAATAATGGTTATTTAAAATAGAAATAATTAAACCTATAATTTTTGAACCGTTACAGGGTCGGGGCTCAAAGAGGGGGTGTTTTTACAGATTTAGAAAGACAGTAGAAGGAAGTGATTTATCTGTTTGTTTTAGTGTCAAACTTACTTTAATTATTAATCTACTAATTTCTAAAGCTTCAAATAAATTAAGTTTTTTTCATTATCTTGTACATGTAAGACTTTATTTTTTTTTATTAAATTTGTGGTTTAGTTCATGCAATTGTTGGCAAATGTTGAAACCGACTTTTTATCGTTATAGCTTTTTTCGTGTTCCTTAATACTCTGTTCAAAGGTACGTCCTGTTTGACCGATGTAGACTTTATTGCATTCACATGTTGACATATAGAATTCTGAGTTTGACTTTCTGAGATCGAGTCTATACCTATGTATATTGTGTGTTCTTTTAATGCGAGGCAAATGCGTCCCTCCTTAATTTATTAAAAAAGACGAAATAAAGAATTTTACGTTCAGTACCGTCCTTATGAATGAGAAGAAACAATGGAAAAGGTCAACTAATATCTTGTGTTTTTCAAAGTTAAGGAAAAAAGCTTAATATAGTAGCTTGCGGAATCTATGAAATATAAGAATGGCGCGCATAATTACGTTTTCATGGTGGAATATACCGTTCAGAATGAACCACCTACGGGCTACGTAACGAAAATAAATCTCGATTTTATTAAATGTATTTTATATTTAATATTGCGCTGTAAAATTGAAAATAATAGAACTGGAATGTGCTCAGTGAAATAATAAAATGATATTGCCGCTGGAAAAATTTAATTAGAATCCATTATACTATGTGTCTGCCAGTAAATATTTAACTTTGTTTTAGTGGTTAGCTAATGTTTCCACCTAAATGTCTACTTTAATTAATTATCACATTACATCATCAAAATATATACAATTTTACCTACATTCACTTAATGAACGTTATAAAAGACGGCAAATATAGCTAATCTAAACCAGTTCAGATCATTTTCGCAACAAGAACTAACACCTTCCGTCAACATGAAAGGTCTATTCCAGCAAAATCTGAAATTAAATATTTATGTCTGCATATTGAGAATAATATGTGCCCCATGAATGAGCAACCAAATCCTTGTAAATATATAACTCAGACGTTTCTTATTTGAACAAGTCAGTTAACAACCAGACCACCAGGCCGGTATTTTAAAAACCTTACGCATAATATGTTGTACTGCTATTATAACATAGATTCATAATTGTTGTGTATGTTTCTAGATGGCGGTGTAATTCGAGTCACTCATCTTGTGGCTGCGCGTATGCAGGGTATGAATATACTAAGACCAACTACCAGGCCTGATGATGAGTAGTTTGCGTGTAAAGTGGTCTTGTGTAAAAAATTCATATTATGACATTTTCTTAGAACAATCCAACACCTTTGTTGACATCTTTAATCAGTTAATTTCTTATTTAATGTGCGTAATTCCATTTTTCTGTATAAAAACAACAAAGACATGTTTGAGTTTTAAAAATACTTTACAGCAATAACAAAGTATATCTTATAAAAGACGGTAGTTTTGATTTATTAGTTCTGATGTATATAATCTAATATTCTGTATAATTATTATAATATCTGCATCTACTTTTTTTCTCTTAGTATTTCAAAACTGTAGTGTAGATATAGGCAATTGTTTATACGTAAATTTTCTAACCTATTACCCATGACGTTATTATATTAAAATGTCATATCTAGGAATTAATTATGTAGATGATGGTACACAACTTAAAAGTTTTGTTCACGCTTTCGTTGTAAGATGGAAATTGAATATTGTTTAAACTTTTTTTTATATTTAAGATTATCTATATAAGTCTGTGCACACAGAATTTAGAGGAGTTTGCTGAAAGCAATCCAATGAGGTTTTAATAGATCCATTACTACATGATGTATATATGGGAACTACTCAAAAAAATATAATACAGCTTGATTAAATTTATTTCAAATGTGTATATAAATTTTTATTGAGTATAATACTTTGTAATTTAGTGTAATTTAATTTATAAGGATTAAGTGGAATTATTTGTTCATAATTCATAATTTAATGCAATTAACATGATCATTAAAAAAAAAAAATTCAAAACTTCACTAACATTTTCAGATGTTTATTATCAATTAAATAACTATTTACACATACTTGTTTTGGGCAAGCACTCGTTAAATAAATCGATTGATGATATATAGGATAAGCACTTGTACAATCAATAAGTGTGTTGTGTTTTGGGATATCATTGGTCAAGTGTAAAAATGCACTGTTATAAAATCTATACTAGGACAGAAATAGTTTCGCGTTTTCATCTAGTTTTGGCAAGTGACTCTGTGAATTGGATTCGTGCTTACTAGATTCATAAAAGAGTACAGGGAATCTATTCTTAAAATAGGAGTACGGGCGGGGGGACGGAACGGAGGGGAGGAATGCAGACAAAAATGCAGGTGACTACGTTGAATCTGATTTACCAAGATAACGGATGAGTCTATCCCAACCGCTTGCATTTTCTTGTGTGATTCTTTAGTTGAACAGTGTCGACAAAAAAGGTGGCATATTTTCTAAGTTAGTGTGACTCTTTAAAGTTTTTATGGAGGGTAAAAGTGTTGATGTCATTCGGAAAAGTTCGTTTAACTGTGTGTTTTATGTGGTGTTTATAATGGCTTCAAAAGGTTGTAAAAATTTACCTCACATTTTTTGCTACTTATGCGAGGAGTTAGTGACAAAAAAACAACAAAGAAATATAACAGATTTCGTGAAAAAAGTAACTACTCTGCATACTTTAGGATGAAACTTGGTAACCAAGGCAAACCATGGACGTCGTACATAGTATGTTCCATTTGTGTAGAGGAACTTAGAAGATGGTCGAAGGGAGAAAAAAATTTTTTCGTTTCGGAATTCCCATGGTATGGCGGGAAGCCCGCAACCATACCATATTTTTGCTGTTTGAATATTAGTGGTTTAAATATGCAAAATAAAAAAGGTCATTTCGTATCCTAATTTACTATCTGCAATACGCCTAGTGGAACATGGCTCTGAAATACCCGTGCTAATACCTCCACAAATTTTAGAAGAGCCACTGAGTAGCGATTCAAACGATGAAGTTGAAAAATTAAATGATGACGAATACAAAGAAAGTGTCGTGTCTGAACTTTTTTCACAGACCGATTTAAACGACTTAGTCAGAGATTTGGCGCTATCTGAGGAATGTTGAGAACTGCTGACAGCCGAGACCGACAGCAACACTGAATCAAGAAGGAATGACCAGAAAGAGTGACATTAGAACCTGGAAGTAAAAATTTGTTCCATGAAAGTTTGATTGCTCGGGAAAAAATCCTTTTGAGCTCGCTTCATATAAACCTGGGATTGATGAAGCAATTTGTCAAGGCACTATCGAAAGAAGTAGAGTGTTTCAAATACATCAGTGCCCAAATTTCCGGAAATATCTACAGCAAAATTGAAAGAAGGTGTTTTTGTTGGTCCGGATGTCCGGCAACATATGAAGGATAAAATCTTTGAAGAAAAAATTAAACCCGTTTAAAAAGAAGCATAGAAAACTTTCTAATAAGCGGTGACCGGTTTTTTAGGAAATTACAAGGACCTATAAAATAACTGTAGAAAACATGCCACAGAAATTCAAGGATTTGGGATGCTCTATAACTTTATTAAAGTGCCACTTTCTCAACTCGCATTTAGACTACTTTCCTGACAATCTGGGAGCTATCAGCGAGGAGCAAGGAAAGCGATCCACCAGAACATTAAGGAGATGGACAGAAGGTATCAGGGCGGGTGGAATGTCAACATGTTTGAAGACCATTGCCAGATGCTGCATGGAGAGAATACGCGAAAATCGTTTTGCAGGAAAAGTTCAAAAAGTAGCTTTGAAGGAAAAAGAAAAGACACCACGAAAAAATATAATTAACTTCCTGGACTTGCTTTTCTATTGCAATTGTGTGCTATCTATCATAGTATGTATATTCATTAATTAATTAAAACACTTTTTTAAAGACTTATTCCAAAAATGTCTACAGAAAATTTACAGTACTACGTAATTTACTTAATATAATGCGTTTTCTGTTATATTGAGATCCATTTTGCGAAAAACCTTACGTGATTGAAAAAACTGAAAGCATTATTTAAAATTAGCAGCCAAAAATGCATCAGGAACAGTTAATAGTTTCCAGTTAACTTTTCATTACTCGAATTTTACAGGCATGTGTTATTTTGGAAGATTTTTAAAATAAATGTTTAATACCCAAATTTCATGTTAACTGGTACCTTTTATATATTTTCAATGTATCGAATTTTTGAAAGGTCACTTTGCATCTAGTATCATACAAACCTACATGTATATATCTAAGGGCCTGTTTTTCAATCGCTAGTTAACTGAAGGTTTACAGAAAACTGTGAGTTAAATTTGCAAATGCGTATTTCAATCGCTAGTTTCTACGTTGACTGTCAGAATAATGAATGTGGTTTGCGTTACCGTAGAATATCGTGAGGTAAAGTGAAGGTTACGTGTTAACCTATGATTTTGTGACAAAAGAGGACGAAAAATACTCCAAAACTAGAAAAACTTATTATTGGTCTTTGATAATATGGATATATTACATGACGTACATGCATTTAGTAGTGATGAGGAAGTAAGAAGACCCAAGATGATCAGAAATAGAACTAATCAGTTCGAAGAATGGGATAAGCACGACTTTTTTACTCGTTTTCGCTTATCCAAGAACACTGTGCAAAATATATTAGTGGTAATTGAAGACGTGATTGCACACCCTACTAGGAGGAATGACTGCTTATCACCTGAAAACCAGTTACTGCTAGCATTAAGATTGTATGCTACGGGGTCATTCCTTGCTACTGTTGGCGACTTTAGTGGAGTCCACAAATCTACGGCTAGTAAGATTGTTCGACGGATAAGTCGAACTCTTGCAGCTCTTCGCCCAATATATATACAAATGCCAGAAGGTGAAGAAATAGCGGAAGTGAGACAAAATTTTTCGACATTTCAAGATTTCCACGTTGCATTGGGACGATTGACTGTAGTCACGTGAGTATACAGTCACCTGGTGGAAACAACGCCGAAATATTTCGTAATAGAAAACAATTTTTCTCTATAAACGTGCAAATAATTGCAGACTCAGATTTGAAAATTCGGGATATTGTGGCACGGTGGCCTGGATCATCACATGACTCTCATATATTTAGAAATTCTGCTGTTTTCAATTCGTTCGGACAAGGAATTTATGGTCAGAATCTTTTAGTGGGAGATAGTGGATATCCTGTGAAACGTTATTTGCTGACTCCCCTCAGAAATACACACAATGAAGCAGAACATCTGTTCAATGAGTCGCTTATTAGAACACGAAATGTCGTGGAACGTTCCTACGGAGTATGAAATCGTCGATTTCCCGCTTTGGCATTAGGTTTGAGACTCCAGTACAAGCTGTGATTACTGAAACCGCTGCACTCCACAACATTGCTTGTGACCAGAGATAAATAATTACTTTGCACGCTTACGTATTGTGTAATCTGAACAGATAAAATATCTATTGTTAATACATGTTATGCAATAAATACATTTCGATATAACAGTTTTATTTTTATTATGAAACAAATGCAAAACAACATACAAGAGAGATGCGCAAAAAAGAAATCAAACATTGAATAGATTTTTTGCAATTGCTCTTTCTTCAGATCTTCATTTTCAATCTGCTTCCTTAACAAAACCATTCGAAATTCATGTTCCTCTAAAAAAATTTCTTTTTGAAGTTTCGCAAATTGAAGTTTTTCTTCAATCAGAGCATAATTCAAATTAACATATTTTTTGTCTCTTGTTTCTGCAGTACATCTTAGAAGTTGTGTACGTAACTTTCCTGTTGGCTTTCTTTTTAAATCATCCGCCGAGTACTTGTCCCAGGTATGGCCACTCTCACGAAAAGACTCTGGTGTTGAGGTGTGGATGTCTTCATCATTGTTAGGTATGACAGATATTTCTATAAGTACAACGTTAATGACAGCAATAAAAACAAAAAGTGAACTTACCTTCAATCACAATATCTTGTGACAAATTTTGACTCACACTATCTCTACCATTAATAACAGTGTATTCTGTTTCTTCTTGTTGTCCTGGTTCAGCAGATGTACGACCATTCAATTTGCATTGACCCATCAATGGAAACACTAGCCACTGCATCACTATCATAGGTGTTCTCAAGGCCCGTAACTTGTTCGTGTAATATTTCTCTTATAGTATTATCCACGTCAGTAATATCTACTACTTCTGCTGCTCCACCCCCAGCTCTTCTCATCGACTGCTTCTGCAGGGAAAATTTTTGTTTGCTCTGCTTCTTCAGATTTAAATATTTTTCTTTTAGGGTTTTCACTGCCCTAAAATGGAGTTTCCAGCGTTAAATTCTTTTTCAATCTGTATCCGCTCCACTTTTCTTGCACTCCACAATATTTTTATATTTGTCGATTAAACTAACCAAACGTTGTTGTTCTTCATGCGAAAAAGTGCTGTTTCTTTTCTTTCCCATCATTTTCATGGAACACAGGCTTCACTACGTATTGACAAAATGAAAAGCAGTCACATACAACAAATAAATCGTGGTTATGGTTGTTGTCTGATCACATGTAGTAGTTCAATTTGTTCAATAATGAGTCAGAAATAGTTCAAATGTTTGCTTGGCAGTGATACCGACAGTAACGTCCTACACACAAATCAGAGGTTTCATTACCAACACATGTCTGCCGATTGAAAAACGCTTGCGAGAGATTACCACAAGTTAACTAACGGTTGACGGTAAATTTTACCAATGCATTTACCATCGACTGAAAAACCGGCCCTTAGTATTTTTCGTATTAATTATGCGTCTAAATTAATTTACTAAAATTTATTTTACCCTACCTAAAAGGCACTGAATATTTCAAATTAGAGAAAGTATGCACTCAGGGCAATTCATCAAATAACAATCCCCTGAGCATATAAAGAAATAGTTAAATGTAAACCGCTACAAAACTCAGTAATATCTGTGCGACCTGGTGCATTGTGTTACAATTATCAGTAAAAGGGTCAATACTCAATGCATTGTAAATAAGAAGGGTCACAGCTGTATATCATATAATTTCAGATTGCAATTCATGTAAGGAATTAACCACGATTTCAATTCGTATAACTCCAAAGGTTTATTTTTGTTCTTTGACTTGGCGTATTTTAAATTTGTAGATAGAAATTTATTTTATTCTATTTAGATAAACATGGAAGCGCGACTTAACTGAGTTTTTTGGAAAGCACAACATCCTATTCATGTGAGAAAATTTAATCGACACAGGCAATGTTATATCAATACATCTCTATTCAAATGAGGCGGTAGTCATGTCGGATTCTGTCGAAATATATTTATTCATGCTGACCTGACGAGCCGATATCCCCCCGCATAATACTTCCAGGTGTTCTTTCTCTCCACGACAAAGTGAACTGAGTCCCCGGTCTTACCGTCGTAAGTGGGATAAATACCATTTATCTTCTTTTCATCTGCTCCGAACGATTCTGCGGAGCCCCACGCGAATCGATCGAACTCATTAGAACCGAAAACCATTTTCATCCGACCATCGGTCGGTCGAGACTGTTCAGCCGATTCGGCTCGTTCCCCGTCTGTCTGCCTTTTTTGCGGTTCCTGTAAGTAACGGCCGACCATATAAATATATATAACTGTATTCCGTTGCGACATTTTTGTGTCGCCCTGGAACCGGAGGAATGGGATTTCTTCCGTTTTTCAATTGAAATCCGTCCCCATTGATGCGTGAAATTTATATCCAAGCGGTAACTGAATATTAGAATATCGTTTGCATTCAGGAATGAACGTATTAACCGAATGACAATTCGAATCTCCTCTCGCTCGCGTTGTACAGCGGACAGATATGACTAAATTCGATTTTCGTTCCGACAGTGAAACGCGATTGGAAAAAAGTAGTATTTGAAATTCCATCTCCTCTTCTTGCCTCTGTTCCCGATCAGGATAGAAATTAATTGGCAATTTTTCGGGATATCGGTTTTGATCCTATTTTCGGGGCTTAGTTAATGCAGTGATATTACTGAATTAATGCGACAAAAATAAAATTTTTTGTTCATTGGTAGCGTCAAATACATAGTATCTTTAAAGAAAGTTTTCTCTAAAGGAAACTTCTATTATCGGACAGTGTGCCACGAATAAAACGTCAAGAGGTCTGTGGCAATAATAATATGGCTTTGGGTAAATTAAAATACAAAGACAAAATATTGGTAAATAATATTTCCAAATGAGTCACAACCTCTATGCCCACCTACCTGCTATTCTTATCATTTAGGCTGCCGCTTTACTCAGTGAAGATGGTATGGGTCGAAACGACGTGAAGCTAATTTAATAGGACGCCACCGCGTATTTAAAGCTTATCGAAGATAACGAACGCGGATCGTAGATACACCCTCTATATCAAAACCCTATCGTAATCAACAATCTATAAGGATTTTAAAAATAACAACAAAGGTGCAGCTATCAACTCACCCTGTATGATGGACAAAATTAAATATACTAAAATTTGAAATGCAACAATAAAAAAAAATAATACTAAATGAAAGCAAAAATAATTAAGTTAGCTGATACAATAATCGGAACACTCCTAAATCTAAAGAAAACACAATCGGTGAAATATTTCTGTGGGTCTCGAAATATTTGCAAATCATTCGCTTACAAAAAGTTATAATGTAGGTTAAACGACCACTTAAGTAACCAAAAATATTAACCAATTACATAAACTCAGAATTACAGTAAGCTACTCATGCTTAATTACTAAACGCATGTTGAGTGCAAAGATTGTTTAAATTCTCCTTGTATAAAGGGTTCTTATGCAATAAATTCTTAGAATAAAAATCAAAATTACAGCAATTAATTTAAAACACCCTGTAGGGTGGGCTTATATGCAATAAATTTACTAAGTTAAACAAAATCTTTATAAAAGTCTTCAATCTGTAGGATTCAACAGACTTTATCCCTACAATTACTAATTATAAATACAAAATCTCAATTTTAATCAAGGTAAACACTAATGTGGTCTTTATTAACTGGTACAAACAGCGGAGCAACAGAAAAACTCAGCTGACTGCCAAGATTAATTAGTTTAGGTTTCCAACGGAACAAAAAAGGAAACAGAATCCTGCTCCAGTTAAGTCCAACATATAATCATGGACCTATGTTTCGCAATTAAGTCTCACAATTCCAACGTCATACAATTTAACGTCACCAAAATTTCCCTGAATAGAGATAATAATTAGCTCTAACGAAAAATGTCAAAAGAGAAAATAAAACAATAAGGTTAAGTAAAATGAATAATTAACAATTTCAAACTAATTGATAAATAAATACCTGACTGATTCTTCCAACATGCAATCGACAATACCAAAGTATTTGAAAACTAACGAAGCCACGTGTAGATTAATCAAAAATTCCGGCAATGGCCGATATAGGAAAATTGCGGTTCTAACTAATCCAAAAACAAATGGAAAATTTCCATATTCAGAATTCCATTCATTCAAGTCCATCGGAACGACGATGACGATAGATTTACAAAACTATCCCAAATAATAGAACGATAATTCAAAAGCTAATCACACAATGCTCGTTTGAAAAATGGTCGAAACAAAAGTAAAATGCTTGGACCTGCACTACAATGTATGACAGAAGTGCGCGCCGATAAAGAAGAAGAAAATCAAAAAAAAATACCAATAAAGCTGAATTAATTAACTCAGGATTTCAATTAAATTGTTATTAAATTATCAAGAAGGAAAATAACAATCAAATTAAATTAAATACCAAAATTATGTGATATAAATTACAAATACCTAGAACAACTCTAGACGAGAAGCTATGCCGACGTAATAGAATCACATACAGATGTCGCTAATATACCGAATACACAAATAATTTTATTAATAATTTTTAAAACAAGTAAAACTTGTACTAATTAAATTAAGAACACTGATAATTGTTAATTATAAATAGAAATAATTAAGCCTCTAATTTTTGAACCGTTACAAGTGTCTTAACGCTTGATCGGCGGAATTATTTTTTCATTTTGAGAAGACTGTTGAACAATAAGACAAATATAATATATTTTAATAATATTGTTTTGTTGAACTAAACAAGTTTCCTGATTTCACAGCTTGAAAAAAGGAAGTTGTTACCAAATAGTAACGCTAGTACATTTGTCTCTCCAGATTTTTCAACAAAACCTTATAACATTTAGTATGTTTAAGTCTTATATAATATTTAACTTAAAAACTAACATTATAAATAAATTAATACTAAAATAGGAGTATGAATAATTGTAATATAAATTTAAAATGCTTCTCTAATTAATATGTTTTTTTTTATTTATTTTTAAACATTATAATGTGTATAGGAATTACTATTATTATTACGTATAAATAGATATAAAATGCAACCGACAAGTATATAACAAAGGATTCTTCCAAAGCAATATGGATACTTATAGATAAATTAATATTCATATACATAATCAGATATAATGAAAAGGTAACCATGACTTTCAAACCAAGTTCGATAGTTTGATTTTTAGAAATGAGGCGCTTGCTTGTCATTATAGCGTGGGTTAATATTCAAGTAGCGTCATAAATTTAATTAAATAAGATATTAGTGGAAAATCACCACAAAATTATTAGTGTTTTATATTAAAAAGGCGCTATTTATATCTAAGCGACCAGAGATGTTTGGGAAAGTAATTCGACAAGTATATCCTGAGCTTTATAGAAGTGTGTGATGTATGTTTTTTGGAAAATTGGTTCTATAGAGATATTCCGCAACAGATAATATTTCAAAATTTTGTGATTTTATCATACGAGAGTATTTTGTTCGGCATATTTCCAAAGAGCAAACTACGTAGCTAATCAGCAATGCATAGACTCTTGGGGATTAAAATACGTTCCTAATCGCCCTACCATTACCTCTTATGATCGTTTCTACTTGTACATACATTCCGTACGTCTAAGGTTTTGAAATTCACATTTTACTTATCTGTGAGAGACAATATATATCTTCGTAAAAAGACATAATTGTTTAATAAAATATACACATAAGAATCATTGGAGAATATAACTAGATACCGTCAGACAGTACATATATTAAAACATAATTTTATATTCTTAGCCAGTTTCATTTAAAAATTTTCATCTGGTCGATATAGCTTTCGATAACTAGTTCTTAATTTTTTTTCTTCTTGAACATCGAAATAACAGCACAGAGAATTTACCAATTCATAAACACGTACTGCACTACTTGTTAAACTTAAACTGAGTCGAACATGAAAAGGCAAACGAAAGAATACGTATCCACTCATGCAATATTGAATAGTTTTCCTTAACTTCTACCTTCTACATTTTATTCACAACGTATAAATTGGAACATTATTGTGTTCACATACAAAAATGAATGTTTATATATATATTGAGATAGTTATCTTATGTATGATAACTACTCAATTAATATATAAATGCTTATAATTTAATTTAATATTGTTACCTTAGGTACACTTTTAATGAAACTGTAAATTAAAATATTCTACATAATAAAATAGAAGAGTTTTTGTATTTATTTCTTACTATATTATTTATTGAGTTTTGATAGAGAAATAGTATACTAAAATAATTATATCTTGTGTGGGAGGACGTTGTTCAGGTCCATTGTAGATTTATTTTCCACCATATTCTGAAAGTAGAAAATTTAAAGAAAATAATTTGAAATGTTGAAATGTTAATATGAATTTGTAAAAACTTGTTTAATGTACATATTTGTATAAGAAAAGATAAGAAATAGTAAATATTGTAACACGTATAACTTAAAAGGTAAAGAAGTTTACGCGGTATAATTCAAATTTGGGATCTGTCAGTTTTTGACAGTTATAAAATGAAATAGTAGAAATAGGTATTGAGGTATTTAAAATATGTGGAAATAGTGATAATCGGTAAAGAATTTTGAATAATAGATTGCATAAATTTGTATGAGTATTTAATGTTGTCAAGAGGAAAAGAGATCTTTAATTGAATAGGTTTTAAATTTGGAATAAGACAATTGGCTGAAAGAAATAAAAGGATACATCTCCAAGGGAATCAAACAAAACAAAAGGATTGATTATAATTTTTTCGTTGTGAAAAGATGAATCGTTTTTCGTTCGCGGAAAAATCTTTCTTTTAAGCTGAAAAAGTAGTTTTCACAATCAATTAAGCAATTAATAGCGTGCAATAAGTTATTTGCGATCGATAAAAGTGGAGTGAGTGTTTAATTTTAGGGTATATAGGAGATATCATATATATTTTACGTACTATAATTTGGTACCATTAGAAGTGAAGAAAATAGGAGGATTGTAAAGAAGAATAATAAATAATAGAAGAAATTGTATAAACTTACCCAAATAAATCCAGTGAGAAGTTATAAAAAAATAATAGAATCCAGTCCGAGAGTAATTACAAGAAATCCAGTGGTAATCGTCAAGTGCGAAGAGACACAGTTGGAATACATCCTGGGGTGCTGAACACGTAAAGTCTACTCCAGCAACATACAAGAACAGGAAAGGATTTAATTACATTATTCAAGCAAGAAGAACGAAATTTACTTACCATATTTAAATCAAAAAAGGGGATAAGTGTTGGAACACCAGTAATCTTCAAGAGTACGAGGATACTTCTGTCGTGGGATTATTTGCAAGTAGTTTACATTAACTTAAGTCCAGAGCTGGAAACAGAATTATATAAATCCAAGGAAGAAGTATTGGACATAAAGAAATAATTAATAAGGAGGTCGTATATTTTTTATTTGATTTCTACTTAAAGTGTATTTGTACAGAAACAATCAAAGATCCATGTAATTTTGAGTATATGATTCAATGTGATGAATTTATTATGTAATCTAATAATTTAAATTAACTATTTTCAAGATATTAAGGTGGCACAAAATAAATAGTTCATGCTATATGCATACTAAAAATTACGTAAATCAAATAGTGTGGGGTATAAGTACTTATAGGTATACTATTTCGTTTAAAATAAATTACAATTAAACTCTTACCTTGATAAAAAGCAGACTTATATATGAATATAATATTTTACAGTATATTTCGAACTTAAACAAGTTTACGTTTTTAGAATTCGCTGTATTTCCAAATATTGAGTGGTTTCATTTCATATTCCTTTTCATAATTGTAATTTGTTAATAAATGTATGATATTTTGAATTTTCTTTTTGATTCGAAGGTTTAGAGTCCAACAAGTGGTAGATTCATTGTAGGAAAAATACGAATTGGTACATTTAACCTTAAAAAAATATAAAAACTGTCAAAAACATACCTTGGGTATTGGTAATTTGTTTGGTACTTACGTGATGAATTCTTAGACAAAAGTTATATAAGATGATTGATATGATAGCTTTATTAGTATAATAGGCAATAATATTAACATTAAAAATCATAAAAAGAAATAAATTCTATTTTAAAAGTTATAATTTGCCATAGCTTGAAGAGAACTATAGTACCAACATAGTACATAGTAATATTAGAATGAATAAGGGTATAGTGTTCTAAAAATTAGAGATAGATGGCATGATATGTATACAAAAAGAAAGATTATATTATTAAAATTAAATCGTTTGAATTAATTATTAGGAATATAAAAAATATCTAAAATAAATATCTGTGTTAGTGTTTGGGCATATTAAATAAGTTACATAAAAGATTTTATAGAATTCAATATACGAGGGTAAACGAATAAATGTAGAGATTAAATTTTGAGCATAAATTTCTGATATATCTGAATGTCTAGAAGTGTGTTGGAATATTTGCGGATATTAGTGTAAATTTATATACACATATTAGTTTAGATTTGAAAATAGGTAAAGTAAGCAAATTTCCCCCACTCTAGTACAATATATATATATATATATATATGCTATAGATGAAGAGAGACAATTAATAATACATTAGTTAGATTTAAAAAGAATTATGGCAACGATTTTGTCTTATCTTTTTACGAATTCTCCTTTAACATTAATACACTTGTACCAGCTATGATTTGCTACCATTATACCAAGTTTATAATTATTAACATCAAGATTGTCAAAACTACTCTCTTTCTGCAAACACTCCATTGTCGGTCTTGAACTTCGCCCGGCGAGTAATAATTTCAGCATATATTAAAATTTTAAAATATGCTGAAATTATTACCTGACAGAATGTATGAATCTTTTAAGCGTAATTCTTCAGCTAGTCTGACTTAACATTTTAAATGGCGTCCTTTGCTTTTATAGTATATGCATATGTTTAGCATTGTTATAAATCTCTATCCGCGAAGAAGATTTTTCAGTGTTTGTTTGTAAAGAACCCATGCGTTAACAAGGAAATCTTAAGTTTTTGATATTCTTTCGCATTTACTTTGACAAATACAGTTAATTATAGAAGACGTGTTTAGTTGCAAAATGAATCAAATCACACTTCGAGGTGTAATCCTGTTTAAGACTGTGAATACAATTGTGTTTTTGAAGGATATGCAACAAGCATTAGGCAAAAATGCTCATTCGAAAGCTACCATTTGTGGCTAGGTTTCCTAATTTAAATGTGGGAACATGAATCTGGAAGATGGAAATAATTCTTGACCATAAAAACGTGTTACCATTCCAGAAATGATTGAAAAAGTGTATGATCTTGTGTTATAAGAGCGAAGTTAGTACGTAAAAAAATACACATTTATTATGTTGAAATAGGCATGTTTAAGCTTTCTACCAAGTGGATGCTGCGTTACTGAACATTAACATCAAGCTCAGTACAAGACTGGGTTTTTGCGTCGTTTTATTACAATCAATGAACTTAGTAGCTTCCTTACTTTACGCAAGAATCAAAACGACAACACCACAGTGGAGGCATAGCACCGTTCTTCACCAAAAAAGGCTAAGACATTTCTATTGGATGGATAGGTAATGGCATAATCATAAATATTTTCGGATTTTAAGGGGATTATTTTATGGCCTATCCCACAAAAGGCCAAAATATCAAGAGCATATATTATACTAAAGTAAAAATTGACATTATCGAAAGAAATCCACAATGTCCCGAAAGCAAGTGGTATTCTATTATTATAGTGAGTCGTCACACAGTAATCACATTATTTGACAAAAACTACTTTTTCAGGTTGTGCCCCAAGCACCCTATTTACTGGATCTAGCACTTCAGACTTCCAATTATTCCAAAAATTCAAGCTGTTTCTCGCCAGATGAATTTTAAGATAGACAAGAAAGTGTTTGCAAAAAGAAAGCAGTCTTGACGATCTTGATGCTGATTATTTGAAACTTGATATAAAAGCTGGTCCAAGTGTATTAATGTTAAAGGAGAACACGTAGAAAAATAAGAGAAAATTGTTGCCGTAATTTATTTTTAATTCTCATCTTCCGTCAAGTCATTCCTGAATCTACATAATGTATTATTTATTTTCTCCCTTCATCTATAGCATAAATATAAATAATTTTTCTTTGTATATGAAAACAATAATATTCCATTTTATATATTGTGAATAAAATGTAGAAGTTAAGGAAAACTATTCAATATTACATGAGTGGATACGTATTCTTCCGTTTGGTTTTTCAATTTGGAGTCAGTTTACGTATAATATACGTAGTGCGGTTGGTGTTTCTGAATTTGTGAGTTCGCGTCCGTATATTTCTCGTTATCTCCCGCCGTGCTGTTATTTCGATGTTCAAAACGAAAAAAAATTGAGAGCTTGTTATCTAAAGTTGAGTCGACGAGATGAAAATTTTGAAATGAAGTTGGCTAAGAATATAAAATTATATTTTAGTATATCTAACTGCCTGAGGGTATCTAGTTATATTCTACAATGATTCTTATGTGTATATTTTATTAAACAATTATTATGTCTTTTTACAAAGAGATATTATATATTGTCTATCACGAATAAATAAAATGTAAATTTCAAAATCTTAGTCGTACGGAATGTATGTACAAGATAGACACGAACGTAAGGGGGAATGGTAGCGCGACTAGGAACGTAATTTCTTCTCTTACTGCTGAGTTAAAACACTTAACCTTTCTTGATCGATTTCATAACTTTTGATGGGTCTTTATTTATTTGAGACTTGTTTGTATTTCTAATTAATAAATTTGCTGTTTCACTTATTATGATTTTCTTCTATTTGCAATTGCAGAATTAACTTCCTAAATATCTCTCGTCGCCAGACATAAATAACTCGTCATTTTACTATAATGCATTAATAATCTTATGGTGATTTTCCACTAATATCTTAATTAACTTTAGGTCGGAACTTGCATATCAATCCACGCTATAATGACGAGCAAGCGTCTCCTTTCTAAATATCAATCTATCAAATATTAAATTATATTTGATTATGTAAGTAATAATTTCAGCATATTTTTAAATTAAAATTTTTTTTTCTAACATTGAGTTAGTGTTTGGGGTATTTATACTGCCATCATTGCAAGAAAAAATTAAGTGAATGTTGTTAGTGGTATTCTGGTGCAGTTTAAATAATGAAAGTCCCTAAATCTCATAAAATGCCACGCTGGCACTGCAAACGAGATTTTCATCTGATCTATCAACAAAAAATAATAGACTTGACGACGAATCTAATATGAAAATTCAACTTCAGAAAGTCTAATATTAAGTACATCTGTGACAATCAAACACAGTATCACTTATCTCATTAAAATGTACATATAAAAGAAAAGTCATGTTTGGATGAGCCATTTTCAGAATTTTTGTGTAAATTTTCAAAATACATTTTCAGGGAAATACATATTACTATTTTAAATAAAAATAAAAAGAAAACTCTTGAAAACTTTCCACAATTTTTATTTAGTCTTTGCGACATGTGTTTCGGTATTTTTCATACCATTCTCGAGCTGAATTAACAGGTCAATTTGTGTGTAGGGTGTTATATATGCCGTTGTATTTATTGCCTCTTTGTGCATAAGTGTCTATTATGGGAGTTTGTGTGTTTGTAAAATCTCTGTGTGTGTTCGTTATTTTCTCTTTTCTTTGAATTGATTTTTTAATTTCTAATATTTCTAACAAATTTAATTTACTGAATTTTAACTTTAAGTTAACCTACATACACCGATACGATCATACCAGCTAATTCCAAATAATCTTGGCGCACAAAAACAGCAGCTCTACATAGTTTCGCTTACAGACTAATTAACATACCACTAAGTGAAGAAGATTTCAACACAGAATTACGCATAATTAATAATAATAATAATAATAATAATAATAAAAAAAAAACAGTAAACATAAATAAAAACAATTTAGGTGCTATGTTAGTCAATAAGAAGGAAAGAACTAAGCTTACCGACAAATCAGGTGTATAGAAAATTAGTTGCACAGACCGTAAAGCTATCTATATCGGACAAAGTGGCAGAAAGATCGAAACTAGATTAAAAGAACATAAAAGATCAATATTGCATAATATTAGAAATACAGGCCTTGCCGAACATTGTATATATAATCTCCATTTTCCCGATATAGATATTTGTAAAAACTTATATATAATATAAACAAAGGACCGAAATTAAATTTGTTAGAAATATTAGAAATTAAAAAATCAATTCAAAGAAAAGAGAAAGTAACGAACACACACAGAGATTTTACAAACACACACACACCCATAATAGACACTTAAGTACAAAGAGGCAATAAATACAACGGCATATATAACACCCTACACACAAATTGACCTGTTAGTTCAGCTCGAGAATGGTATGAAAAATACCGAAAGATACGTCGCAAAGGCTAAATAAAAATTGTGGAAAGTTTTCAAGAGTTTTATTTTTATTTTTATTTAAAATAGTTATTAACAAAATGTTCCACCAAGAACCGTCTGCTAACTCAATGAATAGAATCATATTATTTTAAATAAATGTAATTTTTTAAACAAAATGTTGCATAAAACCATACTATTAAAGTAAAACAGGGGTTTCATGGTAAAAGAGGACACTAAAAAGCATTCCACTTCTGAAAAAAAATTAATAAATGCTGATATAAATGGATAAATACAATGTTTTCCTGGTATTTTCGATAATTTTGTTTATAAAGCAAATATGTTTTTCTTCTCATCTATTCGTTGAAGTTATTAATTGGTGTTTCTTCTTTCCGATCTGAATCACGGATCTTACTTATATTACGATTTGAGGACAATACCGAGAACTATAGAACACACATCTGCAAGAACTTATTAAAAAAATATCGATCAGCGTACCCTCGCCATGAAATATATCCTCTTTTTTGCCCTCCATATCTACAAGAAAAGTCGGTTTCTATGAGTAATACATGCTGGATCGGGATGAAAGTACGGTGGATATCTCCTGATGGAATTCGTGGAAGATGTATCGGGAATCTCGAATCTGCGCCGAATTTATATCTCAGATATAAAATGAAAGGGCAAGAGAGCATTGGCACCGAAATCACGGCACCTACATAATAGAAGAAGATTGCCCTCACGTGTTGCCTTCTCTGTGACAAATAGCGTTTTCGTGGCTCATTGTCGTGATGATGATCGAACATCGGCGACGTATACACATTTTCAGAATGATTTATAGATGGCGTAAGGTCAGGAAAAATCATTATTGTCTGTGATTAGTTACCGCCGTGATTGAACAGGGTAAAGAATTAGAGATAGATTACGGATAATTTTTCACAGGTTTCGATATATATGTATTTTTATGGAAAAGGGGATTGTGCGGTATTTGAAAAAGCATTCTCTACATCAAAATTTACTATGATTGAGTAAATGCTATTAATGTTAAATACGACTTTATACAATGATATATTAGTCAATTGCTTTAATTTTCGACAACACAAACATGAAATGGTTTTATACCTATCCTTTCTATTATTATGAGTTTGCAACCAAGATTATAATAAAATTTAAGAATTGTTTAAATTATAAGTTTCCTTTAATTTTATATGTCAAATTCGTTTTTACTGTTGTAATAGACCCTTTATAAAATTAATAATAACATGATGTAATAGCTCCACGTTGGGCGCCATAATGTAACAGATCACTTTTTATAAAATGAATATTAACATGATATGATGGTCCCACTACTGGTAGCCATATTGTAAATCCCCTTTTATACTTTAATAATTAAAAGAAAGATTTAATCATTTTACCTGACTAGCTCAGTCAATTTTTCCTCAGGTCCATCCAAGTTTATTTTTTATTTGGCACAATTCAATAAAATTCAATTATATCGATTTAAATAAGAACCAGTATATTAATAAAATAACATCATAGCATCGACAAACAGTTTAAAGATGCCGAGACATTATTATATCTAAGACAATTTATTAAATATGTTTTTATTCTTATTCTATTACTTTATTACGTTCCTACATTAAGATAATCTTTTATATAACATTCATAAAATAACTGTTTCTTAAATACCTTTCCTATAATCTTTTCTTTCTTCAGATGAAGGTAATCTTCCAGTTGACGGTGTGCTTAGTTGGAGTCTTCCTTCGACGTTAAAGACGCCGGTAGCTTCCACAAACTGCTATTCGCACAACAATAACATTTTATTGGAAGATAGTTTTAAACTGAACAGCTTTAACACTTCGTTAGCGGTCGATCTTATGTAAACAAGAACCTATTTATTTACTTTTAAGGTTCTAACAACAATTTTATACTTTATTGACCGCTTTGTGTAGGTCGACTTACTTTTTAATTAGAGGACCTTATTTCTTTGCGGTAAAACCGGGATATCTACCTCGGTGACCGATCTCTTTGAAGGACCTCCGTCTACTCTCTCATTAAATGGAATCTTGTTGTTCACTTTCAGTCAGTTTGGTCTGAGCTAAATTGATGTCGATTTTTATCGCTTGCATATTTGATGAACTTACAATAATAGACTCCATAACGTTTTCATCAAATATTTATTTGAAAAAATCAAATACAGATTTTCCGTGAAGAGCCGTGGTAATATGTTTTATATTTTCATTTTCATTTAAAGTGGCTTTTCAATCATAGTCAACGGGTGTTTTCACCACGTAATTTCTTCAGTTTTTATGGATACATGATTCCGAAAGTTCCAGCAATTCTCTGATCCTACTATTGCATCATTATCTCTTCAGTTCTTCCTCTCTGTTAGACCGTCAACGTCCGGAGGTGGTACATAGCTAACGTCCAGTTCTTCGTTGATATCAATGGTTTCAACAATTGCTTCGAGTTCTCTCAGAATCAAAGGTTTTCTAGGATCATCCCAATATTTAACTTTACGCTAAAATTTTATTGCAAATCACACGCATATTTATGTAATTATTGCACATTTACCATAGCTCAAGGTTTCTATAAGTTTCGGAAAAATAATAATAAAATCTAATAATATTCTAGTGAATAATAAAACGTCTTTTATTCTTTTTGTATTGTACATGTACATAAAAATGAACCAGTAAATAAATAAAGTGCAACGACGGACATACACAGACACGAATATCCCCACTCCCACTCTCTAGCTACCATACCTTGCGTCGCCCCAATGTTACGTGTTCGCAATGTTGTATTTCAAAGCAACTTATAGGAAAACATTTTCCGAAAGATTGTTTTTGTCATACACTCTGTATCTGAAGTGTCTCTGACGCAAAACTGATTATGGACATTTTAAGAATTGTGAAACATCATTGGTTTACGAAATTTGTAAGAATATGGGATTGTATCAAAAAAGCAGTTTTATTTTGTTTTTATTCTCTTCCGAAAAGGGAAATATCTGTGTAGAAAAACTGTATAATCATTTTCAAAGATTCATTAATAAAATACCACTTATTGGGTATTACAAATGTGAAACAAAATGCAAAAGGAAAAATCCCTTACCACAAAAATTAAGAAGTCGAAAAAAATCTATATACGTATTTCGGCAAATAAGTGGCCATCTTCAGTAGAAACCTGTTAAACGTAGTGTTTTTGATTAAGGTGTAACCTCAGAAGATATGCTCTTCACCAAATCACCAGTGGGATAAGTGGTGAAGAGCATAACTTCTAAGGTTAACCTGAACCAAAAACACTATCAATTTACTTATTGTAGATTTTGCAATTGGGGCTCTATCAGGATGTGGTTGATTGAGTAACTCACAAGTTTCCGCTTGAGTTCTCATCACCGTTTAAGCAGTAAAAAGGTCTATTAAAAACTGAAAAAAATAGAAAATGTTGTCATTTTAAAAAAATAATGACGATATCCTTGTGTAAAAACCAATGACGTCATTGAAAAGTTTTGAAATCTTAACTAATTTTTATTTTTGTTTTTCTTAAAACATCTTTTTACTATACCAATATCCTTCACATACATGTTTCTGGTTATCCATTATATTTATGGTATTTATATTCTTCTTTCATATCTCCGATAACCATATGCAGATTCTTAACTAAACTTTAGCTTATGGTGAGCAATTATTTCTATTGGAAGCCTATAGGACTACCACTTTTTTATTGTATTCGAACATGGCAGTATATTTCTACAATAATATATGATAACTAAAGTGTATTTACTACACAAGTATAGAAGTATACTCGTATACATTTATACGTAAACATATACGTTTACACTGACGAGGCATTAAATGCCGAAACACGTGTCTGTGCATTGACTGCTACTAATGACACCTAGGTGTATGTTGTGTATCCCATACATATAAGCATATATGTCACGTATAAATATATATATATATTCGTATATTGGTTTAGTAAACACCAACTTGATGTAAGTTAGCATCCATGTATTTTATATACCTTACATATTACTATTGTGTATCGCATTTGACTATATATTTAAGAAAACTTCTACATATTTCAAAATCGATATCTGGCAAATACATATTTACATTAACGGAGAAATGATATACCTCCTGCTTGTTTTGACCTAATTTTAAGTTTGTTCTTAGAGAATATACCCGTGATTAATTAGCTGCCAAGTCCACAAAGTCAGAAAGAGTTAATCGCACATGTTCAGTACTAGAATTCTAGGAGTATTCTACATGTTATCTGCATTCTAACTGTGCGATATATGTAATATCTACCACATTGATATATTTATAACATCTGCCCTACGTGTACATACACATGTAGGCACACATGTATGTTAAAATTTATTCTGGTATTAAATTTAAATGACAGATGGGTTAGCATAATTTTCGGAAATTTAAATCAAGTTTTGGTCTGTAGTTATTAGAATTGTATGAGCATGCACATACATATGTATGTTTACATTGGACGTAATAAATCCAACGGGATTTAATTTGTTGTCTATGTCATATAGTTTGAATATGAATCAGGGCTATTAGTGTTTTAATTGAAATGGCAACTTTATTATTTAAATGCATTTAAATTACAGTAATACGACACAAAATATTTTCTTAAAAACATTAAAAACAACTTTATTTTAATATGTAGTATTATATATCTTTTCTCCACTGTATCTTTGTCATTCCTTTTCAGGTTTATTAACTTTCTCATTTATTATTCGAATAAATTATTAATCTTATAAATAAATTAAACCTCCTGATACCCATGCAAAATAAAGTAAATAAATATTATATTGATACTGGATAAATAAAAATTTTAAAACATAAAATAACTTTCATGATAATTTTTAAAATGCAGTGTTACTAAATAGGTATTGTTTGTAACTAAATGAAATTGTATATGAGCTAGCTTGAGAAAGCAAAATTGATTCGTATGTATCTAGAAATATAATATGATTTGTTTGGATGTTATGAAAAAGCATAATAATAATTTTTATGTTTGAAAAAGTTTGACTTAAAAATTTGCTGTAACTATTAATCCTTAAGGAAGGCATATCCCACCTTGCATTGTTTTTTCTCTTTATGAATTTCAAAATCTTATTATTCGAAATGGTTCTGTTAGGTGTATTTGCGCGATACAAGATAAGTAGATACAAGAGAACAAATGTACGTTGCTTTTAGATAATTTTAAAAAATAAGCAAAACTAGCATTTCAACAAAAATGTCTGGTTTTACTGCACTTATCTACCAATGATTATTATAAAAACAATTGTATTATCTTGCTTCAACACTGCACTAATAAACTGCAACAATACAACATGCATTAAATTTGACGTCTAGTAAAGAGAAAGGTAAAAGTAAAAATAAGGACCAAAAATAGGAAAAATCAGTAGCAGAATAAAGAAAACAAGAAGGACTGCTACTGTTTGGTATGCTTGGAAGGTTTTAGTAATAGCACTTTGCGAGAGCATTGGATTAAATACATGGATTGTAAGAATTCGTCTAATTCTGAATGGATTAAAAATGATTTAAACTACGTGTACCACAACTGTGAGTCTGAATAAATAACTAAAACTCATGATTAGTTTCACTTAAGAAACTAATATTTTTTTGGACTTAGGTTTTCTATTACTGAATATGTACAAAGCTATTAATTAAAAATGATTAATGACAGTGCAGCGTCGTTTTTGTTTTCGACTGGGTTAAACTCCAACTGAAACTTTTAAAATGATTAAAATATGATGATAGTTTATCACGATGCAGAGTCTTTGAGTGGCATAAGAAATTCAAAGACAGTTGCGACGCAATAGAACTGCAACTGCACCGGGTTGATTCAAAAATTGCAGAAATTAACACCTTGATACAAAATGATCGTCACTCAAAAAATTATTCATCAAGTTTAGGGTACTGGAAGATCGCGGCAAGATGGATTCCAAAAGTCAGCAGTGGAAAAGGCAACTGCAATAAAATCCGCAGTTGTTAAACAATTTAGTTACATGTCACGAGAGCTGGTTTTATCATTAAAACTACAAATTAAAGTCTCGAAGCATGCAGTGGAAGCACAAAATCAGTCCAAGCCCGGAGAAGGCGAAAAATGTAAAAAGCGTCGTAAAAGTGATGTGCACTTCATTTGTTTTGGTAAATGAGGCGTTATTTATGATCACATTGACACACATATTACAGATCACCGATTTGTCAACGAACATTTGAAGAATTGGGAGTGCAAATTACAGTCCACCCTCCCTAGTCAACTTATCTTGCTCCATTTGTTTCGTGAAGTCAAAAAAGAATTGAGGAGTCAAAGTTTGAGTCGAATTTAGGGTGATGGGTATACTAAATAGACTGTCAAAAATGCTTTCTCAGATGTTTATGACAAGTGGACAAAGCGATTGGAAGAGTGTATTGCAGAGGATGGAGAGTATTTTGAAAGATAGTTGTTAAAGTTTTCTAAATAACTGTTTTATTTTTGTACTGCATCACCAGTTTCGTTATTTTCTGATATTCCCTCGTATATGCTACGATAGCTCAAACGTGAGGCTTTCATAAAGTTTAATTTACTTTATTTCATCTCTATTAAGTATGTAAGTCATATGAAAACAACTTAGAAATAAAAAGTGTTACTTAAGTCCCAGGTCTCCCCTACTTATAAAAAAATAAAAAAAATAATGTAATTTATTTAATATAAGTTATACACATTATTATATTAGATGCCTTTATTTGTTATGCTTTATCTATAAGCACTAAATAATAATAAAATAATCTGCTAGCAGGCGAAATCATTTGTACAGTTAAAAATAACAAGATTGTAATTATTTCGTAACAGCCTTAAATTTTATCACATTGCATTTTATAAAATTATTACATCCAATAAATCCAACTGATAACTTGAAAACAATTGTCATTTATATACAAACATACATGCAAAGATATTATAAATTATCCTTAAACTATATATTTTCTTTTTACAAATTTCTTAACAGTTCGTATTTACACTGAAACATATTATTATCACTTATTTGCGTTGATGCTGTATTCTCCTGATAATCTTAAATATTTCGGATCTGGGTATTTTCTCGGCCTCGCGATTATGTACCGGAAATTCTTTGTGCCCGAACCAGGATTCTTTAGCAAGGCCAGCCGCTATCGCCGGGTTCTTGTAGAAGGGATTCAGTAGTTCAGGTGGTAATTGTGCCTCTGCGAGCGCATTTTCCACGACCGCAGGATGGGGTGCTCCTCTAGGGTCTACCGAATTGACGTCCGTTATTAAATTCTGTTGAGTGATTAGATTGTAGGAATTGAGTATTTGTGCTTTTGAGGTGGCTGCCAGGACGACCAAAACTCCTAGTGCGAAGGTTCCTTTCATCATATTGCGGGAAGAACTGAAAATTAAAATATAATCAATAACAAGTGCGTTTTCATCAATATCAAGTACTTTTAGAAAGCCCTTAATTTATTTAAAGTGAAGAAATTCAGTTCATAATTTTAAATAGGTGTTAATAAAAATCTCAATTTTATGTTATAATTAATACAATCCATATATAATACAATAAATGTAGCAGAACTTCTTTTTTAATAATAATAAATTGGTTTTATATGGACTTAAACAAAATAATTAATTTTAATAGCTATAAAATAACTGTAAAAGTGATACAATTTTCTTATAGATATGTATATCCGAATTTTCTATAACAAAGTTGTTCAAAATTGAGTTTTAAATACTTTTATTTTCTGAGAATATGAACCTGATAAGTGCAAAGCGGCAATTTTCACTAAAAGTATTCAAAATCAGATTTTAAACACATATTTTTCCACTTTCTTATATGTAGCTAGCCCGGCAGACGTTGTTCTCCCCTTTCCGATAGGTGGCGCGATAACTTTGATTTGGTTAAAATCCCTTTCTTTTAATAATTGATATTATATTACAACAAGTAAAGAATATTGAGATGATGATTGACAGACTAATTATGCTTTTATGTCGATATCCATAAGGAAATGTAACATATGTCAAAATTTATTTCTACCAAAAAGTAGCGCCATCTGTCGGACGGTAGCGTAATCCAAAATGATTTTGTTGACCACGTGAACCTATTGTGTACATGTAAATCACTTGGTTTTATAAATATAAAATTTGTTAATAAATCGATCACAACGTCACCAGCCGTATCCAGATTCTGGGTTTTCTCTTTTGGCACTAAACTAACATATATTGTGAATATGAGTCATTTTGATCCGTAAATATAGAATTTGTTAATAACTTGACTACATCGCCACCTAGCTATGAAACATCGTCTCGACAAAACAAGTCATGACCTCAAGCAGTGAAGTCGTTAAGAGGTTACACGATGACAGACGCACCAACGATTATATACATAAAGATAAAAAAATGAGGTGTGGCCACCACATGACTTTCGTTTCAAATCATACAATTTTAAAAATTATTTTATACAAAAATTATTCAAAATCCTATTCTAAGTACTTTCAGTCTCTTAATAAATCTCTACAGGTACATACTTTGTGAGATTTTTGCAAAAAAATGCTACTCGCTAAGAGTAAAAGTATTACTTCCGGTCCGAATTTTGAATTTTCATTTATATAAAAAAATATTCCAAATCCAACTATAAATACTTTTATACTCTTCACAAATATATATAGAATTCATAATTTACGAAATATTTGCAAAAGTCACTATTCGATAAGAGTAAAAGTTTTACTTCTGGTCCGAATTTTGAAATTTAATTTATACAAAAAATATTTCAAATCCAACTTTAGATACTTTTGTACTTTTGACAAATATATGTAGAATGCATAATTTAAGATATATTTGCAAAAATCGCTATTCCATAAGAGTAAAAGTGTTACTTCCGGTCCGAATTTTGAAATTTCATTTATACAAAAAATATTTCAAATCTAACTCTAAATGCTTTTATACTCTTGACAAATATATATAGAAGGCATAATTTACGAAATATTTGCAAAAGTCGCTATTCGATAAGAGTAAAAGTGTTACTTCCGGTCCGAATTTTGAAATTTTTTTTATACAGGAGGTATTGAAAATTAAGTTCTAAATACTTTTATACTCGTAACGTACCTGTCTAAAAAGCATGATTTGCGAAATATTCGCAAAAAGCTGATTTTCGATAAGAGTAAAAGACCGGTGGAATTTCGAAAAACTTTTCTAATAAAATTCTTCTCAAATTTAATTCTAAGTATATATGAATTCTTTGGCAGAATTCGATTTTATCATTGAAGTAAACAGTAGTTTCGGCAGACCGGAAGTAGTAACTTCCGGTCTGCCGATTTTACTGAAAATCTAAACAGATCTCAAGAGGGAAATTATATTCGTAAATATAAAATTTGGAATTGATACCTATAGCGGTTTGACCACTATCGTGGTCACACACACACATACACACAGAGAGAGAGAAACCTTTTTTAAAAATCACTTTTTCGGTATCAGGGGACTTCAGAACGTGGACATCTGTAAAAATCTCGGGGTCGAAAATTTTCATCATTACAATACTTCCTTATACTACGTATAAGAAGTAAAAGTATTGTGATAATGAAAATATATAGGTAAAAATGGTTTTTAAAGCATCTCTCTCTCTTTCTCCCCCCCTTCCTCCTCTCTCTCTTTTTCTCTCTCTCTCTCTCTGTCTCCCCTTTCGGCCAAATAACTAAAGCTATTAATACCAAATCTTATATCTACAAGCATAATCTCCCTCTTGAGAACCAATTAGATTTTCAGTAAAATTGGAAGACCGGAAGTAGTAGTTTACTTCGGTGAAAAAATCAAATTTTAGCAATATTTCGTTAACTATTGTAAACGCCAAATTAGACGGCGAGCAGTGCGTTGGCGTTCACCATCTAATTTGGTGTTTACTGTACTAAGTTTAAACAAACTTATAAAGATTTCAAATCTACTCAAAAATGAGGTTGAGAAGAATTTTATTAAAAAAGTTCTTCCAAGTACCTATGGCAAATAGGTCTTTTATTCTTATCAAAAAATAGTTTTCTGCTAATATCTCGTAACTTGATTTTGAATATTTTTTCTTTACGAGAAGTAACGCTTTTGCTCACTGGTTTATTAAGATGATAAAAGCATTTGAAACTTATTTTGGAAAGAATTTTATATAAAAAGTCGTGTGTTGCCCACCACTACTGTTTTATATAGCTGTCAAGAAAGCATTTAACTAGACTGCTAGAAAGCATGATTTGCGAAATATTCGCAAAAAGCTAAGAGACCTACTTATGGGAGGAATTTCGAAAAATTAATAGTTGACGCGAATTTGTTTCTTTCACTGAAGTAAACTACTAGCGGTGTCATTGAAAAACAAATCAGATCTCTAGAGGAATATTATACTTGTAAATGTAATGTTGGATTGATAATTTTAGCCGTTTGGTCGCTATCGCTGTCATAATAGACACATACACACAGATAAAAACAAAGGAAGACATTTTTTCAAAAAACACTTTTTCAGTATCTGGGGACTTCAAAAGGTGAACATCTGTAAAAATCTCGAGATCAACCATTTTTATTATCATAAACTTTCTCATACTAAGTAAGTGTAAGGAAGTAAAATTCCTATTATATTATAATCAATTATATGAAATTTTAAAACAATATCTTCGACAGGGTAAACAAAAATATATTGGAAGGAAATATAAAGGTTAAAAGAGTCTGAGGCACATAATACTTATTTATTATTATAAACAAAAACTAGCTTAAGAAAATAGCTTCTACAGCGTAGAGTATATTTAAATATGTTTTAAATTTATTATAAATTACGGAATAATAAATAAAAACAGAAAAAAGAAAAGTTGAACATTTAAAAATCTTACATATCTACTAAAAATAGAAAATTTTCATCAACATAATAAGGAAATTCACTAAATTATGGATTGGTTAAATGAAGAAAACCATAAAGACGTTGTACCCTTCAAAATTATTATCTAAGAGAGAAATCTACCGGCAATTGAACATGTGAAGATTACTTCATATGCAGGAAGTTTAACACGAAAAACCAGATTTTGCACATATCTACTTCGTGGTATTTAAAGTTAGTAACTTTCTAATTAATATTTCAAATTCTTTTTATACATTTTGCGCATTTGTTGAAACGTTTGATATTATGCAATATTTTCTTTATAATATCTATAGTCACCAACCTTAATCCACTGTTGTTGAAAGTATTTTTAAACATTTACTTATTTAATTAACATTTGTGCATACTAATTATATTACATATATCTGCATTACTTTACATTTATAAAAGAAACGACCTTTATTTTATCTACTTTGCATTGAAAGAAAATATTTTTTCAATATATGATACATTAAATATCACACATTTATTCCAAACATTTTCCAATAAAGCTATGCTTTAGAATAATATTTTTCCATCTCTTCTTTCAAATATTTTTCCTCGAGAGCTTTTTCCAATGTAGGAAGAAGATAATAGGCACTCAATACAAAATATGTGTAAATATTCCATATGATAAACACCGTCGCCATCAGCATTCCTGATGAATGCAGTGCTTTTACTTTATTTATCACTTTCGTATCATCTTCACTGGGGCTCCATCATATTTGTACAGCAAGTTCAGCTTTCGCGAGGATGTTCATCATTTGGCCTTCGACAAAGACATCTGTTGACCAATCCCATCATAGAATTTCTCACTTTCAAAGTTCTTTCTCATACAACATCGCTAAATTTTAAACAATCTGTCTCTTGATGTTACGAGCTATTTCTTCTCTATGTTTAGGACATGGATGCGGGAGTATTTGGAAGCTGATCAGTTTACGCTTTCGTCCGTTTTAATTGAGTAAATGATTTATTTCTCGTGATGGCCACTAATCGGAAATGTCTACTACCCTTACGTTTTCGCACAGTCTACGTTAATTGGCATACGTAAATTTAGTTGCTACATCTGGATGGAATTTTTTGGAAGTTTTTGGTCTACTTTACTTAACTTCCATTTTTATTATTTTTTCTTTCGTATTTACATTTGTTATAGATTTATTTTGTTACATATTCTTGATGTATGGTAGAAAATAAGATTATTATTATTGGTGGTGAAGATGGATTGTGGACTCATTGCATAAATTCTTGTTTTGCTAGTGGATTTTATTATCTATTATAATTTTCAGCAAAACTTTTCGTCATCTAGAGTCATTAAGTTTTCTTCGCATATGTGTAAACAATGTCGAAATTCAGTGTGTTGAGTCCTTATTCAATCCCAAACCTTCGTCCAAAATTTTTAATACTTTAGACCAAAACTTCAATTTTGTTGATGTTTTTATTCCTTTTTTCTTCAACAGGCCTTTCGCACCTTTAATTTCTTTGCTTCTTTAGTGTGATAATATAGTATGTAAGAATTCTGACGTCAGTCAATTTTACCGATAGAACTAGACATGAGAAGAGCATAAGAATAACTGTGAAGATGCTTGCAAACAATACAGATACTCGAAAAAGCAGTAAGTTTATTGGACTCTAGGTGGCAATAGGAGAATTTTTCCTGTGAGATTTTGTGTTTTTCGAATGAACTAACTTGCGAGACTATTGAGATATTAAGCGACGAAATCTATTGCACTAAAGCGTTGCTGATGAGATCAAAAGATCGAGAAACCACTGATGGGCGATATATGTAGATTCTTTGCTCACACTTCTAAATCGTTATGCTAAAGTGTGGCGTTTTTTATCATAATCTCCACGAATGCGTTTTCTTTACTTATTATAAGTTTTTTTGAATTAGTTTTAATAATAATAAAATTTATTTCATACTAACAACATTACATGTTAGCAGGAAAACGTCACGAATAAAAAAAAATACAAGATACTTATTCAAAGAACTACATCTAACACATAAGCCTAAGCAAAACTTAAAATTTATAATGACCAGAAATAATGCACCAAAACTGATTTAATCCCTATGCTCCAAAAATTCATTTATACAATAATAATTTTGTCAATGTGGATCCTCCATTTTAAGTGTTCATCCATCCAGATTCCCAAGAACTTTGTGCAAGGAGACAGCTGAATATTCAAACTATCCAAAACAATGTCTGGTGAGACTGGCATGCCAGTTTTCTCTTGATTCAAAATGAACTTATTTGCTGCAAACCAATCTTGCAACCTATTGTAATATTTTAAGCTCTCCTGATGGACCTCATGCAAGTCCTTACCTTTATGTATTACTAGAAGTGCCCGCAAGGAGTTACCCGTGAAATGTTTATTATTATCTCTGTTCACAAAGGTACGCATTAATAATATATTTTTCAAACGCAATGGAAAATTCTCCTAAGTGGTTGATGCTAAACACTATGCCGTACCATTTAACAGAAAATGTGATCTGATTGGTTGGTGGTAACCAGTAGTATCACCCCTTTAAATGTTTACTTTCATCAGAATTATTAAATGAAATGTCATAAATATTTATGGTAATTCTACTTATTTTTTGTTTTTCATTTCCTACTGTTTCGGATACATCTGACGAATGTAAAAAACTCACCCTTATTATACATATTTATATCTATATGATAACATACATTTTAAGTTTACTGACAATTTATAATAACACAGGAAGAAGGATGGTAGATATTTATTCATGTGCCGACGGCATTGAAGATATACATAAATAAATGACCCATACAATAGTAATAATCGATAATAAAAATAATACATTAAATGCATCACATTTTAATCAAAAATCACTTTTCATGTGTAAACTCTTCAATATTCGTCGAGTTTCTAATGCTCAAACTTAACCACTGGTCAATAAAAGTGAATATTCTTTCTTGATGGTCTTTCGTATTCCATAACACATCTCCCGATTTTATTAAAAAAAAATTCTTTTTAGGAAGAACTTTTAAGAAACGAATCACAAATCATCATTATTCTTATATTAATCAAAAAAGCGACTCATTCGTTTATTAGAAAACGACCACGAATTTAATTTACAATTTGATATTCTCCATGTAGAAAATAAAAGCAAAAAACTAAATCTCTTAGAATTCCTGGAAATTAACAAAGTAAAATATTCAGAATTATTACTAATTGATAAATTAGACCTTAATTTGTCAGCGTTGTTAAATTTGTTTAGACAATAAAAATAAAGGTTTTCCTAAGTGTTAAGGCTACTTTAGTAAATTTGTACTTTCCACAAAGTAGGTATTGTTAAAGATCACAAATAGCAATTAAGGTAATATTTCTCAGCAATCCAATATAGGGGTAACACCTGATATAACGGTAGAAGTTTGTATATAATATTAGTTTATAGTTATTACTGTGTAGCGAAAAAGTTGTCGTGTGTTTTAACAAATGAGTGTAAATCTCAAAACATCATATTGTTTATTTAATTGTATATCATGGATTTACATCAAGTAAAGGTCGAAACAATTCGAATTTGATAAAACAAGTTGTATTGCATGACTGACCCTATTCCGTCTGTCAATTCTGACGTTTTTCGGCAAGTGTAATCGCTAATTGAAATTGACAGATGGTTTTGACAGTTCATAGATAGCTTTATCTGGACATCGCACACCAACACTTCATTTTACAAGTATAGATAAATAATTTCAGCATAATAGTGTCATTATTGGAAACTATGCCGATATGAAATTAATTTGCGCTCCGTCGTTGCTTTCGAATTTTATATTGCGCTATACTGAAACAATATATCTATTTTAATAGATGACAAACTCTGAAGTTTTTGAACAACATTCTCTCAATTCCTCACAAAAATAAACAATCTATTAGCAAGAAAATATCGAGCATAAATAAAATTACTACATAACACGCCCCATATTTCATTTTTGCCATCCGTATTTTTTTTCCCCGTTCTCCTTCCCTTTCAAATTCTCGGTTATATAATATCTTATATGTTCTCGCATTATGTCTTATCTCCGTCCTTCCTTCCCCCTTTTGCGAATGAAACATAAATATATTCGAGATGATGAACTTGTGCGGGATGATTTACGACGTCAGAGGCGGGTAGCTTCGCACCTATTTTCCTTAAAATATATCATTAATTATGCTCCCGAATGACGACGCCGTCGACAACGATAGCGATGGCAGAGCAAAACTCGCATTGCCAAGTACAGACGACCGTAAAAGAAAAAATATATATATATTCTGATATATACGGAGGACATGGTACCTATTGTTTTCTCTCGGCTCGGCACCAGTCGATATTGTTCGTCGTAAATTCAGTCGCCAGCGAAAAAAAGAAAAAGACGAGCGTACAGCTAAAGAGCTGCTTTTTAACTGAGCGAGTTTGTTTTTGTTCTATTATAAAAAGATTAGTCAAATGCACGCGGTAAAGAATTTTAGAATTAAATTCATAGCAAAAATGAAAATTAAATCTTGGATTGGGGTTAAATTATTTTATTTATATATGAGTAAAACTAGTAAATATACAGAGTGATTCAGAATGGTAACCCTATTCTTTTTCTCGCGAGATGTACTAGCTATAAAAGCGCGTTAAAAATCGTTTAAACGTTTAAACATTCATACAAGGCGAATTATTAAAAGATGGTTTTTGAAAAGGATAGTAAATATACACAGCATTAATAAGATCTCTTTAAACTATGCAACTTTCGAATTTAAATTCCACATCAATTGTCAATCAAGAATATCCTTATTATATGACTATTACTTACTTACTTAATTAATCAGCGCCTTTCTACTATGTGGTACAAGGTGGTTATCAATTCTAGTAACATTGTTGACTAAATTGTTCAACAATCTCCTTCTATATTCTTCCATATTTACTTACCACATATCTGGTATAAGTTATTTTTTCCAGACAAGTACCACGTAGTCTTTTGCCTCCTAGAATCTTCTCACCACGCTGAGATCTTTCATATTTTGCAAATCGTCAAACCATCTCAATTATTCCTAATGAATTGTAGTTTTTACTGGTATAAATTTTATTTCCTTCTGAATATGTGTTATCGTATCCTATCCATTCATGCCTATTCCTTAATCTTTTGTAGGATTTGCATTTTTAGTTTGTTAAGTCTACTTGGTTTTCCTTTTTTTTTTTGGTTACATGCAGAGATTTGCAGGAAATAAGATAAAATCGGTTTTGATATTTTCCTTATTACTTCAAAATTGAACTTAGATGATTTTCCTTATTATACAAAAATGTTATCAGGTTATTAAATAAATTAAATCATCCTGTCTTCTTCGTTTTTTGTTTTTATCTGAAGAGAAATCAGAAACTTATTTTGCTGCCTTTCTTCTACACTAATCTCATGCTTTGCTTAGCGGCGTCATATTATACATTTGTTATTATTCACTAACTGTTTTGGCAATTGTAGCCATACCGTCTCGTAGCACAGTTTTGCGAGTTTTATCTTTTTATCCTCCAGCAACCGACTTGATAGGCATTTTTATTAGATTTTTGATATTTTGCTTTTTTATTGCTTCATCTAGGACCAAGTTAAAATGTGCAAGGCTCGGATTACATTCTGGCTTTTCGTTAATTTTGTATAAATGAAATTTCAAAATTCGGACCAGAAATAACACTTTCACTTTCAGCGAGTAACACTTTCTTTCGAATATCTCGCAAAGTATGCATTCTATAGAGATTTATTAAGAGAATAGAAGTACTTATAATAGGATTTCGAATAATTTTGTATAAAAAAATTCTTAAAATTCGGCTTATTTTTCTAAGAAGATAACACTAAAACAATTTAGAAAAATTTTGTATACTTAATTTGAAACGCTCATACGTATAAGAAAGTCGTGTTGTTGCCACACCTCATTTTTTTATTTTGTATTGAGTTCATTTTACAGGCGCTAAAGCACGAAAGGAAATTGTATATGTATGTATAAATATTTAAAAAAGGATATTAATAAATCTATATCCTATTCGTTTGGCCTTTTACAAATGAATTGTGTTGGTTTAATTTCTTTGTTATGAGGCTGTTTCCACATTTTTAATCTGTCTTTATCAAATATTCTATAAAAAAGTGTTCTAAGTTTGTATTATAACAATACAATATTAAATATATAAGTTACATGTAAAAATAGATATGCACTTATTGTAGATATAAAAAAAATATATCTACAATAAGTGCATAATCTATTTTTAAATATAAGTTATATATTTAATATTGGTATAATATATACTTAGAATACATTTTTATAGAATTTCTGATGAAGACAGATTAAAAATGTCGAAACGTCAACGTATTAGTGTTTATTTCACATCATTTGAAGCCTTATAACAATAAATTAAACAAATACAGATTATATATTGTTATGAGGTTTCAAATGATGTGAAAATTATATATGTATATACATATTGTAATGGGCAATTACATAAATAATTATTGTAAATGATATAATCCCAATCAATCTGATAAATCATCTAAATATATATACATCTCAGGATTGTGAGTTCATATACATTGGACATATAAATTTATTGTACTTACGATAACTACTTACAAGTTCAAATAATATTAATAATTATAAGCAAAATAAATAATTTCTATTTATTTAAAAAAAATAAAACGTCAATCTTCAAATATATATATATATATATATATATATATATATATATATATATATAACAAGAAAAAGAGAATATTGGGTAAAATCCGCTGTAGTGCAACCGTAGACACGTGTTTCTGACTAATTGGTCGTCATCAGTACGGTGTAGCCAAGGAATAAGGTGGGATATCCTTGGAGATAGAAGCATATACGGAAGACCATCAGGTGACAGACCACCATTTGCAGCTTCAGTTAGAAGATCTTCGGTTTTGAAGACAACAACTAACATCGCCACGAGGAAGACATTGTCAACCTGCGTGCCATCCGAACCCAGGAAAGATAATCAATAAAGGAATTATCGCGGATACATGTATCCGCGATAATTCCTTTATTGAGTATATATATATATATATTGCTATGGGGGGTTGTACTGTATGCTTATAACGACCCTATGTTATAATGATGAATGGAGAGCTAATGAGACTTAGAGCGCTTAATTTACTTTATCCTAAAAACAAAAACTACTAAACACAATAATCTATTTAACTATTAACTTTTCAATTTTAATTCTGCCGGCTAGCTAAAGGGGGGTTGTATTCTACGAACACGGAGAGAAATTATCTATATAGTTTATGTATCAATTAGTATCTCACAAATTTCCTAATAGATAACTACCGTTATTACTAATTCAAAAATTTCGCGGCATTTAACGTATGACTGCGCAAGATCGAGATATACTTTATCCAAGAGGTGGAACGAACACTAAAATTCGCGCGAAGACGCTATACTTAATGTGTACGAGTGGATAGATTAAGTAATCAAAAGAAAGGAATTTAAAAGTTATGTGATTAACTAAGTGGGTGTTGTTTAAGTGACTCTAATTGTGTTCTCTACAGGGCGTTACTGAGGTTCGAAAGTTTGATTTACCTTAGTCCGTATACCTTGCTATCCAGCTGTCGTTTGACGATCTTGAAGAATCTAACCTGGAAATTCAATTTGGACAGACAGCTCTTATGCTGGAGCGTCAACAGAATATGTGTACCTCTTATGGTGGAAGACTGAGTTTCAACAGTGACGAAAACAAACACTTTATATAAGGAAACAACAAATCTGAATTTATTTAAAACATAACACTGAATATTTACTACAATACAACAATGTCCACACAATTTAGATATCAACAATACACTTTTATTGTGTACAAGAACAACAGTTATTTAGGCAGAAGTTCTACGATTTTGAAATATTTAAAACAAGGCACAGTATGCGAACTTGGCCCTTATGTATCAACTATAAAAATGGGCTGCATGACAAATGAGATAGTACTAAATTTAACTGTAAGTAAATTCTGATATTCTTTTTTTTAAATAAGCATTAAATTGTTGGAAATTTTAAATTGACTTTCTAAGTGTTTATATATGCTATGTATCTAGATTTGAATTTTATTAATTGATAGAGATGATCGAATTAAAAGACGTTCCATAAATGTGACATAGATTTGGATTTGACCCACATTTGTGTCAAGAAAAACAAACATATACGAATATTAGACTTGGTACCTTCTGTGTATTAATTCCTTATCTTGTTTAAGGCCAGGTACTTGTTCCAATGGGGTTGCTTCTATGTGAAGGCTGCTTGCGTCCCAGCTGTGTGGTATCGGTGTTCGATGAGTCCTTGACCCAGTTCGGCTCGGTTTAAGGTCGGCTTCTTCAATGGATGACCTTCGGTGTATTAACTTTGACGGTGGCTGGATGTCAATATGGATTGGTAATAATTGTAGATGCGTCGATCAACTCAATGAATGATCAAACAACAAATAAATGAATCGAAAAAAATGGCTCGTTAATGACGGTTCAACAACAAATCAATCGATGAATAATCCGCTTGCATTACCATGAATGCTCACGAAACAATCAAATTCTGAATATTAATCTTAATAATCACGAATGTCAATCACTGAATAATAATCTTAATGATCTCTTGCATAACCATGAATGCTCACGAAACAATGAAGAATCTTGAATAATCTTGAATGCTCACGAAACAATGAAGAATCTTCGATAATAATCCTCCATCCTCGTCGGACGTGCCTTTTTATATGAATCTCTGTTGTGGTTCTTGTAACCATGGCAATTTTATACAGTAAAATTTTACAAAGTCTTTTTACGGGCAAGTCTATTTTTGTATATTTGTGGAATCATGTTTTATCTTAGTTAAATTAATTCGTCTTTCAATCGGTACAATAAAATTACTTTAATTCGTTTTCTTTTAGAAAAACACATTTTTTAAAAATTAAAGGGCAAATTTTGCATTTCGACTTTCATTTGTTCGATGACGTCAATGACGCTAATGAAATAAATTTAAATATCAGAATTTTGGCTTAAAATGCCTTTTTAGTAGAACTTTACCTTTACAAATTAAACTTATAAATACATACAATATATTTTCGTCTTTTAATCCTTTTTAAAATCTTTCTTTATACAAAAAATTAGTGTGGTTAGTTTTTGAAGTGGAATAACTAAATGGTCTTTTAATTTATTTACGATTTACTGTTATAACATGAAACTATGACCTTTTCTTAATCTATACCACCTTTTTTAAATTATCTACATAGCTTGTAATTTATATTATAAAACTTTTCTTTTACCTCTGTTGACAACTGTCAAATTATTCAAAATGCTTATTTAAATATCTGGTCTCAACTTGTAAATATGACATTGAAAAATATTACATCGTAAATGCGTCTCGATAGACTTTGTAACTGCTAGAGTTAATTTATAATTACTTTGATTACTTATAGGAAATGTTTGAAATTTATTTTGCCTCTGTCAATATGGCGCGTCGAAATTTGAAAATTAAAATGATGCTTAACTTAAATGTGCGCATCTAAGAGTTTTATTGTTTGTTACCATGCTTGTAACTTGTAAACTAGTTTATAGTTTAAATGTTTTTTGTGTTCACCATTAGTTTATTTTAGTTTTATGCTATGCATTTTTAGATATCAATTTGTCATGTATGTGCAATACTTTTGCCAAAGTTTGGGATGATGCTTTCGAAACTATCAACCTTGTTTTAACCTTGAACCTGTAACTTTTTGTGACAATTTACTCTTGAGAAATCACACTATAAAATGGTACTCATTTAAATGCTCATAGTGTGGTAATAAATGTTGAAATTTGTAATATAAAATTGTCCATTTGTAATGGCTGTCAGATTCATTTTATATTAATACTTTGCCTATATATCACTTAACTAATTATTGTTGTATTGTGTAAATTTGCTAAATATAAGTATAAAAATAAGACTAATGTGTATTTTAAACTAATCAGGTAATTATTTTAATATTTAGTGCTTAATACGGGGGTTTCAGTTGGGGTTCCTGAAAAGAGTAGTCATTGGTTTGGTTTTCTAAATTTGGGGGTGAATTTCTTTCTAATATTTACAATTTGATGGGGTTCTCAGAATTTACTAGATTTGTTAGTAAAATCTGTCTTAATTTTCAGGAATTTTTACCTGTACTCTTATACAAGGGTCCAAACATAATGCATCGCCGATGTATATATGGTTGCCTGTATTCAAGGGGTTTTAAAGGGTGACTGTATGTGTTTGTGGGTATTTGACTGGTGTTGTCACATAATCGACACCAGTTCAACTTGCCCCTTAACGAAGGTAGTTTTTTATGTATATAAAAAATTTCGTTCGTTATAAATAAACCTTATAATGTAATTGTAATAATTAACTAACTTATATATTTTAAGTGACAAAATTTTTCTTTAACAAACTGATATATTTATTTTGTATTATGCTAAGGGCTTAATTAACTGAGTTTTTATATTTGTAGTTCTGTCATATGTCTGTAATATAAGTTGTATGTGTGTATGGAAATTTTCCTAACAAAATTGAATTTTTAACAATATTTATTTAATGACTTGTCCCTGTATATGGGTATTAGTGTAAGATGCTATGTATATGTTATGTATTTGTGTACCTATATTTTTATTGATAAATATGAACACTAGTTCCTCTTTGTATGTGCGCGTATGTTTTCCTTCTTGAATTTTTCTATGGATGTTGCCTTTATAAAGTTTTATTATGTACCAATTATGCTTCTTTTGTTTTTATGCTTCTTTTACCTATAGTGTCTCGGATTCAAATTCTATACTGTGATAATAGTGGCCTATTTTAATATACCTCGAGTGTACTTACACTTAAATTAACTTTGTTGCTTCAACTAATTATTCTTGTTACCTATTATATTTGACCTTTTGTCATGTATTCATCTTCCTATTTGCGGAACATATTTTCAATTATTATTGCACTTTTGCGTGCTGATGTACCCATTTTAGGTTGTACATCACCTTTTGTCTTCCCATAATACCATATCTTCTCATGGTTTTATTTATGAGGTAAATCTTAATTATATCTATTTTTCCTCCACGATACCATATCTTTTCATGGGTTTCTTCGTGGGTTCATTTTCTTTATTTATTTATAAAAGCGTTATTTTCGCTCCGTGGTATATTTTAAGTCTTAGGCCTTTTTTTTCATATTTAAATATTTTATTTTCCTTCATATTTTGGTCAATTCTTCTTGAATCCTTTTTGTTCTGTTTGTACATATGTTTCTTGATTGAATTTTTGACTTGTGGCCTTATTTTTGTATTTTATATAAAGGCAGTAGTAATTTTACTTTCTTCTAATGGTAGTGGTTCCATACGCTTTGTTGTAAGTTTTCTTTCAAAGATTTGTTCTTCCTAGTGTTTCTTATTTCTTTTCCATAACATGTTGCATCCTCTTGCTGTGTATTTGTATATTTTCTTTATTCTGACTGAAGTGTTCCAGACATTTTTCAACCTATATTACCTCCTTATGCGTTGCTGCTTGATTGATATAGGAATGGGAAAAACTAACAATTATTTACTATGTGTCTTAAGATTATTTATGGATGAACTTCTTATCTACTATAGGCGAACTCTTCTAATATTAAATTCCGGGTGTATTTACATCTTTGGATATACAGATTGGGCTCGTCTGTTTTGGTTGTGGGATGATTCCGCTATCCTCGGGTTGGGTTCGTCCGATGTAGAGAATTTTGTTTATCTTCCTGGCTCTTTTCGGTTTGGGCTCGACCAAATGACTCCTGGGGTGTCGGGACTCGTGGTGCCCCTACATTGTTCTGTGGGGTTGATAGGCCTTTAATTTCTTGGTATCGCTCCGATGTATTTAGGCTTTGTCTCTTGGGGGTGCTCAGGTAGGAGTGGGGTCGCTATAGTCCCATCGGAGATCGCCTTCCATTTCTCCGCCTTGCTCCGTTATATTTATTAGGCTTTCGTTACTTGAGGGTGCTCAGGTAGGAGTGGGGTCGCCTTAGTCCCATCGGAGATCGCCTTCTATTTCTCCGCCTTGCTCCGATGTATTTATTAGGCTTTTATTCTTGGGGGTGCTGTCAGTCTTGGTGATAGCTAGGGTAGGAGTGGGGTCGCCTTAGTCCCATCGGAGATCGCCTTCTATTTCTCCGCCTTGCTCCGATATATTTATTAAAATTTCTACTCGTCAACCATGTCTTCGGCTAAATAGTCGTGTAGCATGGAAACATGATAGGTGCCTTTGATATTCCCAGTTTCCTCGTCTATTAATTCGTAGGTGTTCAATCCTAACTTCCTATGAATGAGAAACGGTCCAATAAATGGGCGTGTTAGTTTTGCGATTATATTGTTTTTCCTATCGGTGACTTTGAGTGCACGTACGATGACCTTGTCGTTTAATTGATAATTTTTAAATCTTTTCTGCTGCTCTCTCTGTTTGGTTTCCCATTTGTTTTTCTTTTCTAGGAGTTTCCGTCTTACTGATTCATATTGTTCTCCTAGATCTGCTATTTCATCGCTTATCCATGGTCTCTGTGGTGGCTGTCCAGTGAATATAGTGATGGGGCATGCTTCATGTACAGTGCTGGGAGTGTTGTTCATGACCAACTCTATGTGTCTAATATGTTTGGCCCATTTATGGTGGCAGTCGACTAATAAAATTCGGAGGTATTTTAGTACTTCTTTTATATATCTTTCAGAAGGGTTTGCTTGCGGGTGTCTGATTGAAGTGTGATATGATTTGATCTGTCTGTCATCTAAAAATTCTTGATACCGCTGGTTCGTGAAGTATGTGGCGTGATCTGACAGTATGATGTTGGGAGTTCCGTATTCTGTGATATACTCTTGTATTGCCTGTAGTACGGTTTCAGTGTTGCATTTTTGAGTCGGAATTAAACGTACATGTTTAGAGAAAATGTCACATATGACAAGAATATTTCTATATCTTCTTGTGCTTGGAATAAGATTTGAAATGAAATCGATGGCTACTAATTGTAGTGGTTCGGTGGCGATTATGCTCTGGCTTATGTTTTGGTTAGTGAAGTTCTTCTCCTTGGCTATCTCACATGTTCGGCATTGTCGGATTAAATTTTTAATTATTTTCTCATCGTTTTTGCAGTAGTAGGCCTCTCGGAAAATCAACCAACATTTTCTGGCTCCTATGTGGGTATACTTTTCGTGTAGATTTAGTATGATCTCGATAGTGTGTTTTTCGTCTGTGACGTATACTTCTGTTCTCCCTATCTTCTTGATTATGACGTCCTCTTGCATTTTCATCCCTTTATATTCCTGCACTTCTTGTAATTTCTCTTTAATTTCCCTTAACACTGGTGTTTCTTGTGCTTCTTTTATTCGGTTTAGTGAAAAAGTACCTTCTTGAGCTAAAATTACTAGGTTTATTTGAACATTTGAAGTCTTGGTCTCTCCATGCTTACGACTCAGGATGTCTGCAGCGATCATCTCTTTCCCTGGCTTGTATCGAATCTCCATGTCGTATTGTTGGATGAGTAGCGTCCAGCGGTAGATACGGTTGTTGTTTAATTTGGTCGTCATAATGTTGAGTAGTGCTTTATGATCCGATTCGAGGATGAACTTTTTTCCTATTAGATAGTATCTGAGCTTGGTCAATGCGAAGATGACGGCTAACATTTCGAGCTCTGATATGGCATATCGGGTCTCGCATGGCCTTAACGTCCGTGATGCGAAGTAAATCGGAATTTCCATGTTGTCTTTTATCTGTACCAGTTCCGCGGCGATAGCGTTGTTGGATGCGTCTGTTCTGACGATGAATTCCGAGCTGAAATCGGGGTGATATAATTTAAGGTTCTCGACAAAGTTGTTCTTCAAATTTTGAAAGCATTCTTCACATTCGGGTGTCCATCTCCATTTGGTTCCTTTCTTCAGTAGTGCTAATAAAGTGTTGGTCTTCTGGCTGTAGTTCGAAACGAATTTTCGGTAATAGTTCAACAAACCGAGAAATCCTCTCAACATTTTCAATTTGGTCGGACGTGGGTAGTTTTGGATCTCTTCAAGCCTTTGTGGATCTAACAAGATGTTTTGTTCATTTACGACGTATCCTAGGTAATTGACTTCTTTTCGGCAGAATTGGCATTTCGCAAGATTCAACTTCATTCCATTTGTTTGTAGAGTATGAATGATAGTTTCTATATGGTTCAAATGAGATTCGATGTCATCGGAAAAGATAATGATGTCGTCCAAATAATGTAATGCGAATTTCTCGTACTTATCCAATATCTGGTGTAGAAATCTGATTAAACCTGCGGGAGAACTGCGGACTCCGAAAGGACAAACAGTGAAATTGTAGGTGACCCCGTTCACATTGAAGCCACAATATTTCCTTGAGGACTCTTCCAAACGTATCAGCCAAAAAGCATTCTTTAAATCCAGTTTTGTGTACCATCTTTTGTTACCGCATTTTGTGAGTAAAACGTCGATATTCTGAGGCATCTCGTACTCAGGTTTGATCCTCTGGTTAAGCAAACGAGCGTCAATGCAGATGCGGATGGAGTCGTCTTTTTTCTTTACCAAAACCACTGGGTTTATAAAATAAGTGTTGGACCTCTCAATAATGTCAGCCTCCTCTAATTTAAGCAGTTCCTCATTAACTCTCTGTTGAAAATGATAAGGGATGGGGTAGTTCTTGCAGGGCAGCGGTGTGTCATCGTCAATTAGCAATTTGTGCTCGTAATCTTTGGCGAATACTACCTCATCGTTGATTAACCGTATATTCTGAGAAAGTATGTCTAAAAGATTTTCTAATATCCAAGGTTCCTTTAACTCTTGATCTGCTAGGATTTCCCGTATGTCGGCTTCATTTCTTATGATTTTGTTGTTCGATGAATCTTCTTTTATCCCTGTTTCTGCGTATGTTTTCTCCCTTCCTTCTTTTGGTAGTTCAAACATAGCCTCTTCTAAATCTTCTTGCGTATTTCCATTATCTTCTCTATCTGCTATAATAACGTTATTAATATCGTAATTAATCTCCTCCTTGTATTGTAAGTAAGCGTTTATTTCCTTGAGGTCTTCTAAAGTGTCCATTTGTACTTCATTTTTCCCAATTATCGCTTTTTCTTTCTCGAAATTCAAATTCATCTTTAGGTATCGCATATTGTCCACTCCCAAGATGCAATCATAGAATAAATTGCTTAGCACGTAGAATTGCATTGTGTAAATATGTCCGTTGATGTCCACTTCCATGGATATTCGTTTATTGATTTGTCCCATTTTTCTTCTATTGGCCGACATCAAGTTTGTGCATTTGATTTTAATTATGTTCTGTAAATGGTTCGGTAGTTGTTCTACCATGTTCTCTTTGATTAAAGAGATTTCTGCCCCGGAATCTAGTAAAGCCTTAAATGTTATGTTTCCTATAATTAATGTGATAAATGGTAACGTTTCTAAATGGGATACTATTTTTCCTACGTCTTCAGTGTCTGATTGTTTCCCCAAACCTATATCTAAACTTAATTTATTCAAAAACTTACAACTAATGTGGGCATCCGGTGGAGTTAATTTAAGTCCCTGGATGAGCATGGTTTCGGATTTATTTCCGTCATTTGGGCTCCTGAATCCATCGAAGTTTTTTTTTTCAGCTCGCTGTTATCAATAGGTGTGTCCCATTCTATATTGTACCTGTTATCTCCAGCGATGGCGTTTATCTGTCTATTATTCGAGTTTCCGTAGTATCTCTGGTTTTGATCCTGATAGCTATTTCTAGGCGCATTTGTATTATACGGCCGCTGATCCGGTCTCGCAGAATTATTATTCCTCTGTGTGTTGTACCCATTTCCGTTGGTTGTACCATTATTTCGCCACTGGTTTGGGTTCCTGTTTGGTGGAAACATATTTGGTCTTCCCTGATCGTTACGAGGGTGATTGTTGTAAGGACGAGGCTGGCTTTGATAATTTTGGTTAGGAGACTGATTGAAATTTCTGTTTGGTGGCGGTGGTGTTCGTGGAGGGTTTCTATTTATTTCTGCTGTTGGTCTGTCAGGATAAACATTTCGACGGGCTTCTGGCTGCGTATGATCGTTTCGGGGATTGTTGCGGTACTCTCTATTCATGTTTGTGCTGTCAGAATAGTCGTCTAACCTTCTGAGAATGTCCACCAGGCTATCCATGTTAGTCACGTTCTGGCAGATGATCGCGTGCGTATCCGTGTGTATATAATGTCGCAACAACTGTTGTGAAATGGTTAGCTCGTCCATGTTGTCTATGTGCTTACTGTAGTTGTATATCTTCAGGGCATATGCTTCGCGAGAGAGCTTACCTGGTCGAAATTTCCCTGTAAGTAAACGAATACGAGCTCGGTTTTGTTGTGTTTCGCTCCAGAAGTTTCTTCTGAAAATCTCAGCGAATTGTCCTAAGTCCTCACAACTATCCTCTATTCTTTCAAACCAATCCGCCGCTCCATTGGTGAGTGTCGCTCTGATAATGTTAAATTGTTGTCTAGAGTCAGGCACGTCTTCGGTGTATTTGAGGACATTGTTTAAATATGCCATAGGATGCATCGACATGTTGTCGCCGTTGAAATGTGCTACGTTTTCGATACGTAGTCCCGCATTAAAGCATGTTGGTGTAGGCATTTGGATATTGCTAGTCCTGATACTTTGTACCTTAAGTGTCAACCTTTTCAGTTCTTCTTTGTTTCTTTCCAGTTCCTGCAGCGCATTCCTGACGTCTTTATCCTGTTCTTTGTTCACCTGTTTAACTCTCGTGATTTCTTTCAAACAGTTTTCTTCGGTTGAAACTATTTGTCCAGTAAGTTTCGTTTCTATGCGAACTTCCATCTCTGCGGTGCCCCTATTTATTTGATCGAATTCCGTCCTGATCCTTTCCGCCAACTCCTTGTGTTCCTTTTCGTTTTTATTTTTTAATTTTGTGAGATCTTCTTCTACTTCCACGACTTTCTTGTCCACAACTTTTATTGCAGAATCAATATTCGATACAACCTCTGTCCTAAGTTGTTGAACCTTCACATCCACCTCTCCTAGTATTATTGTCTTGTTCGCCTCCGTTCTTAGTGCTAAACTCTCTTCAAGGTCTTTCTTCAAATCTTCCAAGTTTTTCTTATTTTCTAGTCTGTCCTCTTCTCTATGTTTCAGGTTATCCGCTTTGTCTTCTTTTCTATTGTTGTCGATTTTATCATTTGTGCTGTCTATTTTGTTCTCTAATCCCTCCTTTAGTTTCTCCAATAGCAATTCGAACTGGTTTATTGACAAAGTTGGTTCGGATGTTGCGGGAGTGATCTTCACAGTGGTACCCTTTTCTACTTGAGCGGTATCACCTTGTTCTGTGGGCGTCTCTGTGATTTGGGTGTTATCACCTTGATTTTGTAGAGATACATCGTCGCCTTCGCTGGAGGGTTCCTGATGGACATTAGGAACGCTTCTGGATCTCGTATTCATCTTGCAGGTTTATATTTTTACAAATACACACAATAATAATAAAAATTTGATACTACTTTATGATAAGACCCTTGTATAATGTATTGTACCTACTATGTGAATAATAATAATACCTGTATTTGATTCTGCTATTTTTAATAAAGAAAAATAAATGATTTTACTTTTGTCAGTGTTTGTTTGTTTACCATCACTTTATAGAAGTACACATATATAATAAATAAAGAAAAATTAAAAACACATATTGCTTTTTATATTTTTATTGTACAATTATTTTTTTTTTAAATTTATAAGAATCCTCTGCTCCTGGTGATCTTCTAGTCTTCTGGAAAAGCTGAAAAATACCGTAAGTATCCGGCTAAAGTTTACTAATCGGCCCCAAATCGTTGGTGCGCCAATAATGTAATAGGGTATGGGGGTGCGTGTATAGGGGGGGTAGGTACCCTTACAAAGCCCCAAGTTGCGGTGCCAATAATGCTATGGGGGGGTTGTATATACTCTAATAAAGACCTTATGATATAATGATGAATGGAGAGCTAATGAGACTTAGAGCACTTAATTTACTTTATCCTAAAAACAAAAACTACTAAACACAATAATCTATTTAACTATTAACTTTTCAATTTTAATTCTGCCGGCTAGCTAAAGGGGGGTTGTATTCTACGAACACGGAGAGAAATTATCTATTTAGTTTATGTATCTATTAGGAAAAATTGTGAGATACTAATTGATACATAAACTAAATAGATAATTTCTCTCCGTGTTCGTAGAATACAACCCCCCTTTAGCTAGCCGGCAGAATTAAAATTGAAAAGTTAATAGTTAAATAGATTATTGTGTTTAGTAGTTTTTGTTTTTAGGATAAAGTAAATTAAGTGCTCTAAGTCTCATTAGCTCTCCATTCATCATTATATCATAAGGTCTTTATTAGAGTATATACAACCCCCCCATAGCATTATTGGCACCGCAACTTGGGGCTTTGTAAGGGTACCTACCCCCCCTATACACGCACCCCCATACCCTATTACAATATATATTGATAAAGTATCCAGTCGTCGGTAATAGGATAGAATATATATATATATATATATATATATATATATATATATATATATATATATATATATATATCAGAAAAAGAATTATATATATAAATTAAATTCAATCACAAAAATTATAAATCTGAAGGAATTCTTATAATATTAACTTAAGATACTTTTTTAAGAGTATTACGAATGGGAATAATACTGCAACATGCACACATGCATTATATTGGAATCTTATGATCGTAATGATCGTATCGGCCTCTCGTCTAGCGTCGAACAGTACTTGCCTACAGGTGTATAAATATTGGCAACAACATTCGTTTCAATACATGGACTTTTAGCTCGCATGCAAGGTAAAAACAGACCGAACCTGTATGTCGAGTAACAACTTAATTTCAATTAATTCTGCCTAATTCTTTTCTTATTACTTTCTTGATAGATATTTCTTTAACATAACATAACATAAACTTGAGCCAAAATATTTATTCGTCAATGCATTCCATGTTTCTTAATTAATACTGGATGAGTCAGAAGCAGCTCCTATTTCAAAACAAATAAAACTGGATAGGTATAACAGCTACAACACGTTTTCTCCATTGACTAATACTTAATATCTTCTTTGTTTTCAATACTAATTGAAGATTTTACAAATGTATATAAATATTTAACACTTTTGCATTATATTATTAACTTTTTAAGGCACGATGAAATCTTGTGTCAATCTTTTTTAATATCTTCCATTCATCTTTTTATATCAATAAACAATCCTCTCTTGCCTCCAAGGTCTAAAAATCATGTCATCCATATTAATTTATAGTAATTCAAAACATACCAAACAACTATTTTTTGAATAAATTTCTATAGCTACATTTTGATTCCATTATATCATATTTATAGATTCTTTTTAATGTGAAATCTATATTTTTCTATTACTGTGTAGATACCCCTAACAGGACAATGTGTTCTTTCTTCTATTAAATACTATTTTAAACAATAATTTCTTAATGTTTCTTCTGCTTTATTACATTTTAAAATTATTCATTATTTATTAGTTACTTCGATATAATCTTTAATTACAACACAAAGTGCAATAAAATTAGAAATCAAAGATGCATGATGTTAATCAGACTGCAAAATATACATAAATACCCGCTTTTATATTTAATAATTACAAAGGGAATTCTTTAAAACCAGCTCACCTTGTTAACTCTGAATAACGATAACATTTTATTACATGATTGATTTACTTTTTGCTATCGCTACAAGAACGCATACATATATATATATATAGCGGATCTTTGAACAGATTCCATCGGTAATTTTATCCATGCAAGGTCATTTGTTTGCCTTGGCCTTTTTACTTCGTCATTGACTAACGAGCTTTTTGATATTTTTATTATGTAGCGCTGTAATAATTTTCTCTTTTCGCTTCCTTTCGAAATTACGCGGAGCGGAGTAGATAACTCTTTCATAAGCGTTTATTTCAAGGCATTTCCTTATATAAGCTTCTTTTTTCCTAATATCCATTCTTATTCGTTAATGATTAATGAATAATTTAGAAGATTAAAAGCGCATAATTCAATAGTATCTGCTTCGTGGGGGAAACTTCAAAACATATTTTATAAGTCACTTACAACACTGTGGGTTTCGACTTCGAGAAACGAATGGAATTTAGGCGGTGTTCGAGGTTAATGCCAGAAATATTTTCGCAAAATAAACGAGATTTGGATAAGAGGATTTAAAAAAATATTTGCTTTAGAGAAGGTCAGAAATCGTATAAATCTAAATTGGGAAACTCATTAAGCAGCTCTAGATGAATTTGGATTAAAAATTAAAGTTTATGGTAACTGTTCTCGTGGATTTTAAGAATTATTTAAATCAAAATATTATATTATACTCGTACAACATGATACTTTTAATATTTCCGATTTTCGCAAGGAATAAATCGCCCGTCTAAACAAATAGAAGATAATCACTACAATCACAATTAAGATGGCCGTATTATCAGGGTTAATAATAATATACAATGTGTAATGTGATATAGTTTCCTATATAGAAAAACATTTTATTAGAGTAAAGTCGGGGATTATGAAATAGACCCGGTAATATGGAATACCATGTGTTTGTCAAAACTACCAGCGCTATCTATTCTCATTTGTTATAATAACACTCGATAAAGTTCAAAATTGCTCCACAAGAGTACCTTAGTCTATGAACATTCACCATTTAGTGGTTGTAAGAGTTCAACCTTTCATTTTTTGATCCGTTTTAACCTCTAAACTTATATGGGCGGGAATTATGAAATAGTATTCCATATTACCTGACTCTATAAATTAAAATCTTAAAATTGGATTTCTTTTGTAGAAATGCCTAAAGCGGTCAAAAAGACCCAAGGAAAAGCTAAAACCAGTTCGCCACAACGTAAAATGTGGGATGAGGAAAACATGAAAAAGGCAATAATAGCAGTTAGAAGCAAAAGAATGGGTTATTTAAAAGCATGTAAAACATTCAATGTGCCTCGTGCCACCCTTTACAGACTTTGTAAGAAGGATGGAGCTGCTAGTGAGGTATGCCAAACGAAACTGGGGAGGAAACCAGTTTTGCCGGATCATTTGGAAAATGAATTAGTAAAGCATTGCCTAGCTATGGAGAAAACCTTTTATGGATTAACTAGGCGGGATGTACGTAATTTTGCGTTCCAGTTAGCAAGAAGAAATAACGTTCCACATCCTTTCTCATTACTGAAAAAATCTGCTGGTAAGGACTGGCTAAATCGTTTCAGATTAAGGCATAAGGATGTGTTAAGCCTCAGAAAGCCGACGGGAACGTCGTTTGCACGAACAGTGGGGTTTAACAAGCAAAACGTTAACGAGTTTTTTGATCTGTTAGAGACAGAAATAGCAAAAAAAAACTTTTCAGCTAATCAGATTTTCCACGTCGATGAAAGTGGTCTTAGCATTGTACAATCAAAATGCCCTGAGGTTTTTTCACAAAGGGGAAAACGACAAATCGGTGCACTAACATCTGCAGAGCGGGGCTCTCTGGTGACTTGTGTTTTGTGTATGAGTGCGAGTGGCAATTTTGTGCCCCCTTTGCTCATATTTCCTCGTAAAAATTCAAGCGAATTAATAAAGAAGGGAGCTCCACCAGGAAGTGTTTTTGCCTTCCATCCATCTGGGTGGATTCAGACAGATATATTTACGCAGTGGTTCAACCATTTTATAGAATATGTAAGACCAAGTACCGAAAACCCTGTGCTTTTGATTTTGGATGGCCATCATACCCACACTCGAAACTTGGATGTTATTGTCGCTGCAAGGCAAAATCACGTAACTTTGTTGTGCTTACCGCCTCACACAACGCACAAGATGCAGCCACTCGATAAATCTGTAATGGGGGCATTGAAAACCTATTACAATGAAGAAATTCGCCAATTTTTACGGCAAAATAATCGGCCAATATCTCATTTTGACATAAGTGAACTCTTTGGTGAAGCATATCTGAAAATACAAACTGGCGAAAGAGCAATCAATGGATTTCGACAAACAGGTCTGTTTCCAGTAAACAGAAATATTTTTACCGAAGAAGATTTCCTAGAGGAGGCACACAGAAATCCAGAAGTGCCTAGACGACTAGAGGAACAACCAGTTTTACCGAAAGACATAGTTCCTATTCCTGTTCTTAAAAAACGACAAGGCACAAGAGGTCGAAAATCGGGGACCGCCAAACTTTTGACTTCAACTCCAAACAAGGATGAACTGGAAGAGTCACTTACATCAAAAAATGAAAAAAACAAAGTTAAAAGAAACATTGGGTTTGAAGGAAATAGAAAACCAACCAATGACGCAAAACCTGGAACCAGCAAAATGGAAGATGACACCAAAGTAAGTTTGAGTAGTGTGAGGAAAAAAACGAGAAAGCAACTGGTAGAAAACGATGAATCGTCGGATGATTTAGATGAAGATATCCCAATCTTAGATGACTCTACTGATTATGAAGATTTCCCAAGCAACAACAATAACCCACAAGATGATGCAGAATGTCTTTTCTGTTCAGAACGTTTTACGACTGACTCGAGAGGAGAAATTTGGATACAGTGCCTAAGATGCGAACTTTGGCTCATGAACTGTGTGCCGATTCCGAACAGGATTGTTATGTTTGCGATTTTTGTCGTTAGAATTTTTTATATCGAAAATAACAGTATTCCATATTCCCTCATACATCTATTCCATATTACCCGACCATTGTTCTCGGTGGAAAGAAATGCTTTTTTTCATTATTTGTAATATTTTTTGTTTATGTATATTATTTGTAACTTAGCCACAATGGTCTCATATAATAAACCCTTTGGCGCTATCATTGATATACTCAATACACTTCAAAATAATTAAACAAAATAAAAATGGCATTCCATAATCCCCTACTTTACTCTATGAGTTATAGGACAAAATCTTATTCTTTATAAAAAAATTAATATGTCGAAACCCTTTTTGCCAAATAAAAAAAAATCATTTAAGATAAGATAGAAATCTTGAAATTATGTCGAGTTGTTGATTTTAAATATGACTAAGTTTGAATGTTATTTTAATGTTACACAATAGGCAAATCGCTACCTTGGAACACCAAGGTTCTAACTGCATTTTTTTGCAAAACTGAGATTTCTTTACAATAAGGTTCTATCTGTTTCGCGCTACACATTCATATACGTTTCAAACCCATCTAGTGGCTACTTTTGATGTTATTTTTTGAACAAAGTTATACATATACCGCATGTGTCAAATATCATTAGGTATAGGGATCCAATGTTTACGTGCGATCTATACGTATGAATATAATACGTGGCAACGTGTTACCCCTACTGTCCGTCACCAATGCCGACAACAACTGACATCACAACGATATTCTCCGATCCCGACCAAGATTTTGCATTCAATGTTTAGGTGGGAACACGTTGTGGTTCCTGGCCGTCTTATTACTGGAACGGGTAACATCAAATGGCCTCCGCGATCTACTCATCTCTCTCCAAATGATTTTTTTTTTGTGGGGATATTTAAAAAATATTGTTTATACCCATGAAGCTGGTAGAACAGAAAACATAGTTGCCTTGAGAGGAAAAATAATTGAGGCTGCTATGCTAATTCAGTAACTGCTCTCATGTTCGAAAACGTAAGAGTAAATTTCTACGACCGCCTAGGGGAGGAATCCTTTTTTATTTATTTTATTAGGGTTATTTTTTAATTTTATTAGAATTACGCTTTTGTTTGTGTCATGCAGCGTGGACGTAGCTTAATAATTCTCTGCATTTACTGAAAGGAAAAAGAAAAACAAATCCTTGCAACTCGTAAATATTATTTCTGAACGCATTAGAAACACATGAGTCTGTGGGTCAATGGTTACTGCTAAGTGCTAATTTGTATTTGCGAGCATGTATCGGTTGTCGCGTCGCTGGCATTGGAAAGGAAAGTATGGGCACCACACGTTGCCACATATTGCATGGATTGATCGCCTATGACTAATGAAAATTGACACATACGGTATACTACAATGTAATCGAGAGTCGAGAGGACAAATAAATTTATCTATCTATTAATTTAATACTTGGTACAATCTATCTAATCTAATTACCTAATACTTTATAGTATGTAGTAATTTATCAAATCATCATTACATAGCCATAATATCACATACATTTCATTTATACCTCAAGCCCGAATATTGATTCCATTCATTTACTTCGTTGAAAACTTAAATATGCATTTCGATTGTCTGGCATTCGTTCCGTTTATATCAACAGTCTGGTAGTCAAGAGAGAATACTGAGGAGGTTTCTCAAATATTTAAGTTTCAAACTGTTTACCTTCCTCGATGAATTGATTATGATTCATTACTTCTACGCCATAACTTCCGCTATTTACATTATCGAAGAAATTTAGCCGGCGGGGAATTCTTAATCAAACCTATAAATAAGAAAATCGATTCACTCAACTTCCTTTTATTTTTTTTACTTTATTTTATCGTGTATCCTTATAGTATGCATTCCTAACAGTACAAGCAGAGACGTATTTGTGACGTTATCAATTTACATTGAATGACGAATAATTTATCAGTATATATAGCAGGAAGTAGTAACTATATATATATATATATAATATAATTAGATTTTTCTTTGCCGTATATTCAATAATATAATAGAAAGGTAGCTCACAGAAACCATAATAATATAAAACATCTGTTTACTAAAACCAAAAACAAAGTACCAATTACGCAAGAAACACACGTTGTATATAAGGTTCCTTGTGCAAATTGTAATGGTGTTTACATTGGTCAAACACAACAACATTTAGCAGAAAGATTAAAGGGTCATAAATATGCTAACAATGTTACATCATTAAAAAAACATTGTAACACCACGGGACATGGTTTTAATTTTGATAAAACAAGTATTTTAAGCAAAGCACAAAATACCAAAGTGCGAAACGTGTTAGAAATGATCCACATAAAAAAGGAGCAACATGCTGTGAATGATCGAACAGAGATCAAGAGACTCTCTGACATTTATTTTGGAATTATTTGATTAGATTGTAAATGTACTAAATTGGAAACAGCTTATTTTTGGTGTAACCCTTGTATTTACGAATAAATACTCTGTGTGTGCATTATTTTTGTCTGTTTTTCTTTCATTATGTTTTTAACAACAAATGCAGATGTTAGAGTTTCTCATTTCAAGGTTTGACACAGAAATAACATTGACCAATTGATAAAAATAGAATTTAGTATATACTAATTTTAAATTAAAATGCATTACCACCAAGAAAATAGAAAATACAACGGAAAGTAAAAATGTAGAAGTAAAAAAAAAAGAAATAATACAAAAGATGATCATTAATAGAGAAATAAACAAAATAAATGTAAGTAGATTTAATGTATATTTTTATCGTTCATGCAATTGTTTTTATATGTTATATGTATAGTTAGTCTTTATAAACTTATGTGTACAGAGTGTTTATACAAATCAATTTTAAACAAAGTTAAATTAATAATAACTCTATAGATCTAATTTTAATTATATGTAAAGCTTATCTTTTTTCTATAAAATTACAGAGGTCTGAAGAAAACATAAATAAATGTTGAAACGTCACAATCAATTATAGTTTTATTCACATATGCCACTATTCCCAAGAAAAACATCTATTATATTATATATATATATATATATTGTGTGTTTATTTTTCTTAACCACTTTTAATAATAATCAATAGTATGTATTCTTGGGTATGTGGTTTTTAGGTTAAAATTAAAAAAACGTGATTATTGCTGACGTTTCGATGTTTATTCACATCTTTTTCAAAACTTATGCATATTAAAATACTGTAAAAAAATTACTAATTAAAAAAGACAGTAATATGTAAATTCGCCAATTAATAAGCACTTATTAAGTCAAAAAAACAAACAAGAATGAAATAAACTGAAATAAAGCTTTATTTAGCCCACGTCTAATGTGGTAAATTCATCTTTTAATTTGAGATTTCGATTTTCAAAATATGTGATTAGTTTAGGCAAATTTCCAAAGTGTTCCTGAAGGAATAACAACTGATTTTTTTAAATTTGGGGTTTGTGTTAGTTCCTTGCACTCAGAAATACTTCGAGCATCGTCATTTAAACATGTAACGAAATTCTCTGCATAAAAACTATTTCTGTGTATGCTTTAGCAAAGCTAAGTGACGAACGTGCGATATTTTGGCGTTCTGTAACGATATTTTACAGACTTTGTAATAAATTTCGGAATCACTGACAATTAATTTTCATAGGAGAAAAAGTAACATAAACAACATTCTAGATCTAAATAAATGATAATTAAAAATGTATGCGTATGTTATTGAAACTAAATAACACTAAGTATATACATATTTACAGTATTTCTCTTGCCAAATATAAGGTAAATATAATGAATTTTAAAAAACCCTCACGTTCCTACCTACGTCGATGTAGAAAGGTCTTTACTCATAAATACCTTATTTTATGGTCATTTCTTGCCCTGATTCTCGGACACTTCTCGGGCGTAAACAGATGTTACAGTTCACCATATGAATTAGTGCTATTCAGTAAGTGGGTGTTGTTTACATTATTTATTTGCTCCGTTGTAACTTCGTCGTAGTTTAAACCGGCCATGTCCGCCCCCTAATATTTTTTTAAATGTAACTAATTTGACAGTACAACGTAAGAAATAGGAATGATTTGTGATCGGAAAAACGGTCTGTGATGGTCTTGATGTAAAAAAAGACCTCCTTTATTCAACGATCGAATTTTAGTTCTTTATTTAGAACGTAATCATTAGATAAACTACAGGTCCGAAGGCACACAAATAAACATGTTAATTATTTAAAAACATTCATTACGAATGATAAAAACAATCTGTAAATTATAATAAACGAAAACACTACCACGATGTACAATCAACATAATGTCTAATGTCAGACATTATATAGAATATATAAGATATAAAATAAGGAAAAATTAATACGTATCTTAGATAATACAAGTAAAACATTTCATGGAGTAACTCCGCTGAAAATGTAACTGCATACACGTGTTTTGAACTCATTGGTTCTCGTCAGTTTAATGTAGCCATCTTATTCCTTGAATACAATGGACTGACGAGAACCAATTCATTCTAGACACGTGTCTGCAATTGCATTTTCAGCGGAGTTACCCTATGAAATTATTTACTTATATATATATGTTAATAATATATTGTCCGTTCTCTTTCTAACTTCAACATTTATCAATATATAGTATTTGTTGTTCTTAAACACTTGCATTTTATTATTATACACAGTGTGTGTCTAAAGTCTCCGCCTTTTATCTTTTGTTTTAAACGAAGTGGAATAAAAAGATGAAAAAAATAAAACAAATTCACTATAAAAATACTAGCTTTATGACGATATCTCATTTTAAAATTTTAACAGATGGCGCTGTGAGCTACACCAAGTTAAAAATGTTAATTGGCAAAGTGGGTCAAGTGACCCCTCATATAATTATAATAATAATAATAATAATAATAATCCTTATTGATGTAGATCCAACTGGACACAAGTATTGTCATGCAGTAAATACAACCACAAATAAAATACAAATACATAAACAACAAAAATCAATAAAATCACGAAATTTAATTAAAAAAAATTCATTTAAATTATTCATTTATATTTCATAAAACACACAGGAGTAGTATATCTAGTCTAGGAATTCCCTAACAGAGACAAAAAAAAAATCCTTTTAATTCCACTTTAAAACGTGTTTTGCTAGCATTCGAAATTTTCTTGAGACCCTAAGGTAGTCCCTTGAAAATCGGTATAGTCATATAGTGTGGCCCCCGCTTAAAGAAAGCCGAAGAGTGAGCTGGAATAGAGAAATCGTTGCATTGTCGAGTGGTGTCATTCTCAATGAGAAACATAACAAGTTCATACATGTACAGGCCCGGTAAAGTCAAAATAATTTATAAGGCGTTTGGAAGATCTATCCAAAATTAATGTCTTTATAAAATGCCCTTTATATGTTAAAAAAAATCCGAATTTTACGGGTAGGATAATTGCATCATTGTTTTGTAATCGGTTGTTCTATTGTCGAAAGGTTGCGGGTGCTCATTTCGAACATTTAATTTAAGTTTTTCAATTTTATAAGTCGTTTTTATTCGCTACCCGTTAAAGTCGGCATTTTTTTTTGACAAATTATGAAAATGGAAAAAAAACATAAATTTTGAATAGATAACACACCTTTTAAATGAGGGGTCACTCGAACGACTTTGCGATTTAAAATTTTTTAAGTTGATATAGACTTCTGTCAAAATTTTAAAATGGAGCATAGTCATAAAGTTGATAAAGAAATAGGCAAATTAAGTACCTCGGCTAAAATAATGCAAGCTGCAAAAAGAATCTACTTTCACGACTTCATACTAAAGTATCGGTTTTTAAACAATTCATTGAGACATTTTCAAAGAATTTCTACAATACAGTTTCGAATCACCGTTTCCAAATAATCAACATTACGGAAAGGTTTTTCTTTGTAAACTTTTTGTTTTAGGTAACCCCACAAGAAAAAATCAAGTGGGGTTAAATCCGGAGACCTAGCCGGCCAGTATTGCTCAATATTACGCCCAATTACTTTGCCCCTAAATATTTCCAAGAGGCGTTCTTGAACCCGTCTTGTAGTATGGATGGGAGCACCGTCACACTGGTACCACAAATTATGCCTTATTTCAATAGGCATATTGTCCGAAACTTCAATGACCTCGGTGTTAAGGAAGCGTAGGTATTCTTCAGAATTTAAATTGCCTCTAAAAAAATAAGACCCAACAACTTGATCGTTTAAAATACCGCACCACACATTAGTTTTAAAGGAATACTGGTCCTTGCATTCTATTATAAAATTTGGATTTTCTTGAGCCCACCATCTACAATTTTGAGAGCTAACAACGCCGTTTGAAGTGAAACTGGCCTCGTCGGTCCATAAAACGTGAAACGGAAAGAACACATTTTCTTCTTTTTCCCCCTGGTACCAAAAAGAGAACCACAAACGTATGTCAAAATCTTGTTCCTTAAGAGTATTTATAAATTTAGGTTTATACGGCTTAAATTTATTTTTGTGCAAAATATTCCTTACACTCTCTCTCTTTGAACGTCAGTTCTGCGAGAAACATGTCTAATACTAGTTTGACCATGTTCCACAATATCTAGGCAAACATTTAATTGGATTTCTTCACTATGTTTTATAAGATTGTGAGGTTTTTTAAATGAACTTTCCACCGATCCAGTTGATTTAAATTTCACCATAATCCTACTCACAGTAGATTGTTGCACACTTTTTCCTGGATGCCTTTCATTAAAAATGTTGGCCGCTACACGATGACTTGTGTTTTCACCACATATTAATACAATTTCAATTCTTTCCTGTACAGTTAACATTTTTTTATTTAATACGCAATATTAATTAAAAGCCACTATGACAAACAGAAAGCGATTTGACTGTTTATTAATAAAGCAAGGGCTTGTTGATCTTTTTTATCATTTGTTTTGCGGCCAACTTGTGTTTGGTGCATCATCGTAAGGTACAAAACTAGTTAATTTTTTGGAAACTGAACTTAAATAATAAAAGACTATTTTTACTTTTTATAACATAGCTCCATAACAAATTTTAATAAAGGGGTTTTAAATTAAATCATTGAAACTAGTTAAACTTACGTAAAGTTAAACGAAAATTTATTTTCCACTTAATGCAGACTTTACTTGTGATGCTGTGTACTTGTCTGTATTAATATTAATGTGTATTACTTTTAGACACAAACTACATTTTCAAAAATAGTTATTTTATGAAGTTACCTTATACAGTGTCAAAAACAAATAAACTTTGCATCACATGTGACCAAATTTTAATAGCCCTATTTGGATTTTGTAGAAAAACACATTGAATATGGCGCTGCCTTAAAGAAAATGTGTCTGGAATAAAGCATTGTTAAAACTAAGAAGTTTTATGTAGATTACGTTGTCTTATTTCGCAACAGTGGTGCAATTTACAAAAAATTGGCAAAAAATGTAAATTATCTTATGCAGCTGAAATTTTGCATATGGGCTAAAAATTGTTTTTAGAAAAACTTTTTCTAATAAGTTTTTTCGATATTTTGAGAAATAACCCCACTTTTGATTTTTTTTTGGAAAAAAATTTAAATTTGACAGATAATGCGAATCACGTGACTATTATTTTTTTGGTTAATTTTCATCTTGATTGAAGCAGAAATTGATGCCAAACTCAAATTTAGAATAAATCTATTAATAAAAAAAAATCCCATATGATGCGGACTTCACTGGTCACACTGTATGTCGGCTATATAAAGTAATAATCTAAAAACTTCAAAAGTTTATATTTTGAGTTATTTCTATTAAAATATGCAGTGGTTTTGTTTGTTAAAACAACAAACGAAACATATAGATTAGTTTTGAAAGCAGCAGTAAAAACAAATTGCCTTTTCGTTGACCTTTGTTATTAAAATTAATAATTTTATATTTTGTCGACAAATAGGTACCCTATATTTACTAAAAAACCCCACAATGGATATTGAACAGAATGAAACATTTTTATTCCCGGATGATGAATTTTTATTATGTACAAAAAAATGCAATTTTATATACTTTTTAATGGAAGTATAATAATTTATTTCTCCCGTCTACAAAAAAAAACAATTCATCACTCAATTTAATAGCATTTCAAATATTTCCAGGGCTGTACAAACAAAATTTCGTAATATTAATTGTTACTTTTATCGCTGGACCAATTTTATAATGTATTTCCGCTGGCGATACTAACATATAAAATTGTATCTGGTCGGATATGGATGGGGGCATACGCATATTTTTCTGTGATAAATTGAGATAAACTAATATTGGTATATTCAAATTTGTGTTATGCACAATATTAAAATACAAATATTATTTGAATTAATAAAACTCAAACTACCGGTATCAAATCGAAATATGTACCAGAAATAATTTTCCTTTTTTTTATTGCAGACAGGGATAAAATAAAACTGTAGATTGAATTTATTGGTATTGGTCCAATATAAAAATGGATTATTCTTTTAATAGATATTGGACTGCGTTTCGCTAAATAATTCAGCAAAATGCGGTGCCATGTAATTTTTTTTTTCTAGGGTAATTCATTTTTATAATCTAGAGATTAAACAGTCATAAAAAAATAGATGGACTGGCAGTTATGTAAAAGCTATTGAATTTCTATGACATTTTTCCAACAAAAAATACAATAAAGGAAGATTTAATATTAAAAGTCCTCAGAGCCCATTTTAGACTATCATATAAAATTGCAGCAAAAATTGGATACTATTTTATAGTACAATTTAAACGTTTTACTATTTATGTTACGGATTTTCTTGTAAACGGTTATTTAGCCCAGTCAAACTGTGAATCAATCTGTAAAAAATAGCGTAATTTTCTGGATAGAATAATTTGTTAAATTGGTGTATTCTGAGCGTAATTGTAGATCAGAATACATAAATTGAATCACTTATAAATTGAATCACTTAACTTTTTTATTGAAAACATTTTTTCTAGCATCGATATTTTCCGAATTATTTCGTTAGAAATGCCCAAACTTCTCTACTTTCGTCTTTTTTCGCCTCTATCTCCCTAACCCTTTACTTTTTTGGAATCTTACCTATTATCAAACTTATAAATCATTTAACTATCTACGTCTTTTATATGGAACTTCTTTACTTACTGAGAATACTTTGGCAGTTATTGCTTAGTTTATCGATCGAACTCCGCGCGATTGTCATTAGTAGGGCGCGGATATGACCGAGTTTAACTACGACGGAGTTACAATGGAGCAAAGAAATAATGTAAACAACACACATTTACTGAATAGCACTAATTCATATGGTGAACTGCAACATCTGTTTACGCTCGAGAAGAGCCCGAGAATGAGAGCAAAAAATGGCCATAAAATAAGGAATTTATGAGTAAAATTCTTTCTACATTATATTTACCTTATATTTCGCAAGAGAAATAATGAAAATATGTATATACTTACTGTTATTCAGTTTCAATAACATACGCGTACATTTTTAGTTATCATTTATTTAGATCTAGAACGTTGTTTATGTTACTTTTTCTAATATGAAAATGAATTGTCAGTGATTCCGAAATTTATTAAAAAGTCTGTTACATATCGTTACAGAATGCCAAAATATCGCACGTTCGTCACTTAGCTCTGCTAAAACATACACATAAATAGTTTTTATGCAGAGAATTTCGATAGTTTACAAAATTTCGTTACATGAGTACAAGGAACTAACACAAATCCCAAATTTAAAAAATCAGTTGTTATTCCTTCAGAAATTTGCCTAAACTAATCACATATTTTGAAAATCGAATCTCAAATTAAAAAATGGATTAACCGCATTAGATGTGGCTATTAATAATTTCAAAAGTATTCCAAGTGACTTCGGATGTGGCCGTCGGCAAAAGTTAGACGCAGTTTTTAATAGAAATTCAGATTTAATAACATTGCGGCAATTGTGTATGCTAAATACGCTGAAATAAAAGAATATTTCCAGTACGCACATATAACCAGTTGCGATGTAGAAAGGACGTTTTCTATCTACAAGGATGTACTTAATTCAAAGAGAACAATTCAAATCTCGAATAAAATACAGGGTGTCACATTTAAAATAACAAAGATGGCGCCTACTTCCGGTGTAACCGGAAGTTGCACGCGTTTAAAAATATTTTAACTTGAAAGATTGCGGTCAATTATGTGAGAAGGCAAAACTTCTGGAAAAAATTCGCGTTGTAAGCACAAAAACTTCTAATGTGCTAGTTACATGAAACACGGTGTATATTGATGTATTAGTAAAGAAATTAAATAAAGTCAGTTACTGCATAAAAGTTCTAAAAGGTTATGCAAACAAAAATTTTGGGTGTGCTTAAGACCACACGGCAGAAGTGAAAACTTCATCAAGGAGAGGTTAATAATACGAAATACAACTTTTTTTCGTTCTATATTACATTTAAAAAATATATATTTATTATTATTGTGTAAACATTATTCTAGTATATTTCGCTCGGTCTGATCAAGTTTTCACTTCAAAAATTCATACGTACGCATGTATATACAAATATTATAATTCTCATACGAGTAGCCGAGAGTAGTCTAATGATAACGTGCCGGCTTTATACCCGGGTGGCTCGGGTTCACATCTGCACGCGGACAAGAATTTTTCAGAAAATAAAAATACAATATTTCGCGTATTTATTCTAAATTTCAATTTAATTGAAATTAAATACCGCTAGTTAGTGTTATAATACAAAGCCGAGCGCAGCTCCGACTTTACCCGAACGAGCGTAACGTTCCGAGCGTGACGGCTCAGTCTCTTTCAGTGCCCAACAATCAATGTATCAACGCGCCCATTGAAGTTTTCACTTCAAAAAAACAGTTTTCATGACTGTTTACTATGGGTTATTTATTTCTAAACTAAAATATGGTATACTTTTTTGGGGAAATTCCCCAGATTCGGGCCGGGGTTTTGTAATTCAAAAGCAAATCTTTCGAGTAATTTTTGGCTTTACCTTTAGAGAATTATGTCGTGGAAAATTCAGGTCTGTCACAGCTTTGTATATTTTTGAATGTTTTATTACTATTTTAAAAACATGGAGAAATTTGATCATTTCCTACCGAATCACGATTATAAGACTCGACCTCAAATTACATATAATTATCCAATACACAGACTCAGTATGTTGGAAAAAGGTCCATCCTCTTCCAGCATAAAATTATTCAATAAACTTCCTGAACAAATAAAAGGTATGACAACTTTTAAAAATTTCAGAAGGGCTACGCTCAATCCCCTTGTTGATTTAGAGCCCTGCACAATCGGGGAATTTTCAAAAGCTAATTTCTTTGCGACAATTTACTTCAACAGATGTACATTTCAAGATTATTATAGACATAATGAACTATTTATTTATAATTATAATTTAAATTTATATAATATGTAGGATAATATGAATGATTACTTGACATGTTTCAACTCGCAGATCTATATGCATATATGTATTACATTTGTGACTATTTGAAATGAAATAAATTATTATTATTATTTAAACAAAATAAAGACAAAAACTGAAAAAATCTTACTTTCTTTAAACACGAGTATCTATGAAAACTTTAAATTTTGGAAACTACCACAAATAATAAAATTGACCTTAATTTTAATACTCTTTCTAATAAAAAAAAACAAATGACGATTATGGCGATCAAAAAAATTCTTTTCATAGCAGCACATAATAAAATACAATTGTAAGAGAAAACTAAAATCGATCACATTCTTTAGTAACTGTTTCCGAGATATTTGACATGGGAGTTTTAAGTGGTACACCCTGTATATTGCGAATTTCAATTCTATGCAAAATATAATTAAAAATTAATTAAGTAGTTTTCAAATACGAAGAAACAGAGCAATTTTTTTATTTGAATCCATTTGTTCTAAATAGAATCTTCATAAAAATATACACTTGAAGTATTATAGGAAATGATTTATCCAAACAAGAAATAATAATATCCATATTACGAAACACAAGAACCCACACACAGCAAAATTTTAACATAAAACTTGCATTAACGACGGCAAAATAAAAACTTTGCACTTTCATTTGTTCCGCACGAAATAATCTTATATAGACATACCGCTTGAGTATAATTATTATACTACTAATACATAATTGAACGGCCAGAGAACTAGAAGAGCACTTACTTTGTCACTAGCGTTAAAACACTCGCATGTAGAAAATCACGTTGCAGAATTAGAAACTTTTAACAGTTTGTAGTAGGAACTCGCGCTACTTGAGACTTTATACGGATTCGAGATAGCCTTGCCCACGAGAAGACAGGCGAGTATATCAACCTTGCCTTGGAATAACCGAGTCAAGAGCGTGTACTTCGATAAAAGACTCTGAGAAACGTACCACTCCTTATATCTAGTACGAACTTCGTTTCATTCATTATTTTCGAGAAGAATTGAGTTAATGTAGGTGCTTCTTGTTTTTTCTTCTTGTTATGTCAATACGGGATATTATGAAAGGAGGAAATCGTGTTGTCTGGCGGAAATGTTGGAAGATTTATAATCAGTTTTCTTCTACCAATAAGGAAGATAAAAATGATAAAATACTTCTATGACGAAAATTGCAATCCAATATCGTAAATGACCCAAAAATAGTTTTAAAAGGATTCACAAAAATAACATAAACACAACGAAATTGGAAATTGTATAAAAAACCAGAAAAAAATTACAAAGATAATATAAAATTTTACACGGTCCGAAAGTTAAAAATGCGGTGTGGCCACCACACGACTTTCTTATACGTATGAAAGTGTTACTTCCGGTCCGAATTTTGAAATTTCATTTATACAAAAAATATTCCATATCCAACTCTAAATACTTTTGTACTCTTGATAAATATATATAGAATGCATAACTTACGACATATTTGCAAAAGATCGCTATTCGATAGGAGTAAAAGTGATACTTCCGGTCTGAATTTTGAAATTTTTTTTATATAAAAGATATTGAAAATTATGTTTTAAAATACTTTTATACTCGTAACGTACTTGTCTTGAAAGCATGACTTGCGAGATATTCGCAAAAAACTGATTTTCGATAAGAGTAAAAGACCTACTTCCGGTAGGAATTTCGAAAAACTTTTTTAAGTAATTGACGAAATATTTCCAAATTTCGATTTTTTCACTGAAGTAAACTACTACTTCCGGTCTGCCGATTTTGCTGAAAATCTAATCAGTTCTCAAGAGGCAGATTACACACGTAAATACAAAATTTGGAATTGATATCTACAGCGGTTTGACCGCTATCGTGGTCACACACACAGAGACAGACACACACACAGACACACAGACATTTTTTAAAAACCACTTTTTTGGTATCAGGGGACCTCAAAACGTGGACATCTGCAAAAATCTCGAGGTCGAAAATTTTCATCATCACAATACTTCCTTATACTACGTATAAGAAAGTAAAAAGCAATAACTTATGAAGGTTATGTTTTGGTTATACTTTTGTTGTTCTTGAAAAAGTTTAAATTTTATATTACGAATTCACGGAATATAGCATCCTTTGTGGAGATATCTGATTCATACAAAAATAAATTGCATCGAATTCAAATAACAGGTGTCCCAAAATGTTTTGCTGTTTTAAACTGAAATATAGAGAAGTATTTGTAAATAAACAATAATTTATTTAGTGCCAAAATATTAACAACGAATGCGGATGTTTAGCTCTTAAAAATAAGGTTGTCAAGATGTCTTCCTTAACGTGCCATGCATTCTCGAAGTCTAGACCTTAAATTTGCGAAAACAGCTTCTTTCCTAGCGTTTATTTGGGCTTGAATTCGCAATTTTAATGTCCGTTGTGCTGTCTCCTACACCTTGGATTTGAGGTAACCCCACCAAAATAAATCGAGAGGAGTCGTGTAGGGGTTCCTTGGAGACCACTCTACCCCCCCCCCCCCCCGCTTTGAAATAACTTTTCCCGAAAAAAATTTTCGTACTATCGCACAGTGCCATATATTGACAATCTAGCAGGACAAAAATATTTTTCAATGATGTGTTTCATTTTTTTCTGTTCCTATATTTCTTACCACTAACTTACACAATTGAAGACATAAGTGGATAAAGGTGTCATGTCACATTTTTCAAGTTCGGAGTAAATTAGCATAACGCATCTTAAGCTGGCACTTTTTCATTTAGTTTTTGATTGAAATAATTTTACTTTCAAAAAATAGATACAAATGGCTTCTTTTCTTTCATGTATTTTCATATTAAACAAAAACATCCATTTGTGGAAAAATAAAGTTATAGTGTACATAACACCTTTATCTACCAATTGTCGGCTCGAAGTATTATCTGTTTCACCATGAATGAAGGTGTCTTGTAACATTCTAATTGTAAATAGGTATATCAAAGTAACTTTAACAGAATCAACATGTTGTTTTCTGTTTGGGACTAAGACTAGTTTCATCCAAAACACCTTCATAGTACCATCTGTAATCCTCTTCAACAAATTTTAGTTGCTCTCTCAAGCTGGAATTTTTTTCTACTGTTAAACCCTCACATTTAGGTAACACGCTTGGAATAACCTCCTCAGTTCTAACTTCTCTTGTACCTTTCTTATATAAATCAATCTGCAGAAATGGGGAATGCGAGACTAAATTGGTCTTATATAACTATAATCCAAAACTGTCTACTCTAATCTATTTGACACTATCTCGTAGATTAACCTTCTTATTAATAGTATTGTTCATTTTTCTATATAAATGTAGTTTGGTTGGTAGTTCTTCGAAATTATAAAAAAATGTTCCATATTCATGCATAAGTTATGGCTAGTACTTGCAGATCTGATGATTTCCCGATATTGCTCTGGAGTGAACATTTTCTGGTGGTTCCTCAGTACTTTTTCGATACGACCAAAATCTCAATCGGAATCGAGGTAGCTATGGCCAACCTCTGAAAATGTATGCTCTATAACTCGAATATACTTGTTTAGTATTAAATACTGGTAAAGACAGAGAATGAAGAAGTTCTTATTTTGGCCTCCCCATGAATCAGACCAAAATATTAAGTGGTCTTCATCAGGGTACTCTTTTTTCAGCAACTTGCAGAACCGAAAATAGCAACTTCGGATTTCATTATTGCCCCTATTGGCAATATCTTCTGTCCAATTAAAATAATACGACTTGTGACCAGAATGAGCTATGCAGTGAATACAAAAGTTGTAAAACCACATTTGCCTTAAGTAGAAAGCCGTGGATGTCGATAACTTTGTTAGTGGCATGGTTTGTTTTAAATCCATTGTAATGTAACATTTTTTTCTATCATATCTATCGGTATTTGCCTACCTGCCTTTTGGAAATAAAATACATATTCCCAGTGTTGTTCAGCTGTATTTGCTCCAGTATCGCATATGCTACAGGTGTCACTTTTTGGGCTGTCAACAGGCAAATTAAACTTCGTTTCAAAAATATTCCTATAGAATGAAAGTTTGACCATGTATTTATCGTCCAAATTGTTCTCCTTACAATGTTCTAAATAAAGGTGTTAAAGCCGATCCACATTAAGTAACAGAGACAGATATTTTTTTTTATATTGGGGTACCTGATTTTTGGATATTTTCATAAGTTAGTGATCCTGTGTCGTTATCTAAGTCTGCCTTATTATACGGAGTTACGTCTAAACTCGAAGATAGATCCGATATCATCTGCAGTATACAAGTTAAATTACTTACTGTTATTTGAAGAATCCGAGTTTTGATTATTATACATATAATATATATAATACTTCTACTAATTCCAGCATTCGTTTACCTCTACTTCACATCGTGATATATTTAATATTTTCGCTAAAAACCGCTTTTTTACATGAGCTATTGCGTACACACTGTCCAATGAATGTAACACGGGATGTACATAACCTCAAAATTTCACAAGATACATACATGCATAACACTTCACTATTAATCTGCACTCTTCGGTTTTTAAGTTAATAAAGGTGGTCATGTAACAAAAATGTGACATACCTCTCTTATCCACTGAATAATGTCTACAGTAGGTGCGACATGACAGACACCCTTATGACCTGAAAAGTATCAGATAATAAAGAAAATATGGAAACCGTGTTTATTGACGGTTAAATTTACACCAGAGATGCCCAAAAAATGCATTAACTCATTTTGTGAAAAAATGTGACATGACACCTTTACCCACTTATGTCTTCAATTACTTAGAGATTCACATATATTTATAATAGGTAATATAGTCCCCTATATTGCCTATTATTCTTGTTTTTGGCTTCTTGTGTTTCTTCGGACAACTGGCCTATAGGCAAAATACTGGCCGCAATTATATCTTTTCCGTGACAAAATACTTTATGTACACTCTTGGGCATTGAGTACCGTGAATATTCTTCGAAATATAGTTCTCGAGTTGTTCAGCGTACATATTAATTTTTTCTACATTCAATTTAATGAACTTAACCATTCAAATATAATGCGAAAGAGTTTTATTAATTCCAAATTACGGCCGGTTATTTAGGCTGCTTTTCTGCATTTCCAAAGGATATACAAGCAGTATTGCCGTCATAAAGGTGCCAGTTTATTGCTTAGACATCTTGATAGCCTTATTTTAAAGAGCTAAAAATCCGCAAAGGAAAGATACTTTACTAGTAATACGAGGTACCTGATCTTTATACCTGTTGTATTTATTATTAGGTCACTTTATTAATTTTAAACTACTGTTTCTTAGTATTATGGGCTGCCACAGTTGATATATTAGGTTATTGTAATTATTGGAGCAGTTCGTAAAAATCACTTTTGTCCTGCTAAATTGTGCACCGTCAAAGATCTTCTGGGTGTATGGACTGTGGTCCCATCTTGTTGAAACCAGGTATTGGAATCAAACCCTTCAGATTCTTGAAGCCGTGGTCGGGCAAAACCCTTTAAAATGTCAACATAACGCTCACTGTAACATTTTGGCCGTGGGCGTTCTCAGAAAAGAATGGGTCAATAATCAAATGGAGAAGCTCTAGAAAGAGTGCTGCTGAGGGTGATCAGAGGTTACAAAACAGTGTCCACTGAGGCTGCGCAGGTGATAGCAGCGACACCACCAATCTTCCTCTTGGTAGAGGAATAAACGGGGATGTTCACCGCCAAGAAAAGACAAATACTATCATCGAAGAGAAAGAGAAACAACGATGAAACGGTGGAAAAAGAACTTGAATTATCTGGAGTCCACAGCTAGCTGTACTAGGACCTTGATTCGCGACTTGAATGCCTGGGTAAGCTGTGGATTTAGTTAGAGTGGCAAATTACTACATGACGCAGTTTCTTTCAGGACATCGTTATTTTATAACATACTTAAAGAGGTTTGAGCTAGCAGCAGATGATGTTTGTCCGGACTGTGTGATGGTCGACACACCAGACCATGTGGTGTTTGAATGCCATAAGTGGGCGGCGGACAGGGCTCTTCTGGCAAGGAAAATACACCAAGCGACAGACTTAATGTAGTCGAGAATATGATAGATAGCGAGTACAAATAGATAGCGGTGATCACCTTCATTGAGAAGGTGATGAAAGGAAAGCAAATGCAACGGAAAGAGCGGCGAACCTAAGAAAGCAGTATAATAGAGACAACTGTGCTGTCCGAAGATATATAGCAGTTCCGGAAATACAGCAGCAGTGCAATGGGAGCTTTTAGTAGGTAGGCCAAGTTGGGAGTCCCACACTATCACTCATAGAGTATGAGTGATGTCCATAAAGGAATTTCCCCTGATATCATTCATTCATTTATCCACCTCCCATTCCTTGGTTGTACAAGTCGATTACTGTGGGTTGATCTTCTTGTATATGCTTTTTTTGTTGTTTGGACCAACGTTTACAGTATCCTTTTGTGAAACATATCTCGTTATTTTCGACATTAGTCGCCATGATTACTTGATTGTTGTCGTTCCATTTAGTGATAGTGATTTTATCAGAATTGTCTGTTAAAGTATGTGCAGCACCACGGTCTGCCTTTTTTCTATCTTTCAAAGGGGCTTCTTCTATACGGTTAGACCTAATGGTGCCAATGCAGTTAATATTTTTTCTTTTTAGTTCTTCTAGCAGAGGTAAAGAGTTGAAGAAATTATCCAGATAAACTATCGAGTTTTGGGGTAAATTGGGAGAGCATAATTTCTCAGCAACACTAAAGTTTTTCCTTCTGATTTGTTTCCGGCTCCGCAGTAAGGATTAAGCTTTCATGTGATGTTAGGCACCAAAATATGGTTCCATTGCTTCATCGAATGAAAAACAAGAAGATAGTGGTTCGGCTAATTCTTGGGAAACACCATTTACCCACTCTATTAGTGGTGGTATTTTATAAATTCGGCTCAATTTTTGTATAATAGTTGAAATGCAAGTAACGATGTATACTTTCAAATCGGTCGCGAGACATGCTATTACTTACTAATGAATTGAATGTATCGCCCCTTGTTTCCCAATACAATCTTCTGCAGGGAACCTTGGTGTACCCAGATAGAAGTAAAATTCCAAAATAAACATACATCTCTTCGGTAGAAACGGAGAATTCGTGTTTTTCTTTGAAAATGGCATATTGCCTTGATTCGGTACAAACAAACTCTATGAAATTTTCAGGAAAGAATAATTTGAACAGATCTATCAGATTCAACTGTTCTTCCATGATTCTTTGTGCAATGGTAGGTTAGGATGTTTTGGCAATTTTCATTTTTCCGTCTGTATATGCCAAGATTTTTTCGTGCCAAATTCGTTGTCTCTTGGTATGTTGACTTCTTTTAGGACGTCGGTTTTTACGAAGCTTAGCAATTTCGTCCTTGAATCTTTCAGCAAGTGGTATACTATCTTCTTCGTCACTCGAACTCAAAATATCGACATCAATAAGTTCGTTGATAGGCAGTTTATTACTGTCCTCATCATATTGGAGACAGCCGTGATTTCCATTGGTTGTTTCAGCACTCCTTTTCCCAAGGAACAAATACCATATTCTCCGTCGACATCACTCGGTGCGTCATCAATATCGCTATCTTGACCATCTCTTGTGGGAAGTACTGTCAAGTCTATACGGTCGCAATCTCTCGCTAAAATATAATCTTCATCGCCTGAATTAAGGGACTCCAAACAATTGAGAAGTTCTTCTGCATCTCGTGGATCTGATGGATTGTACAAGTTCTTCCTAAAAAAACGACACACCCCTTATATGCCTACCGTATGATAAAACATACGTCACTTTCTTTTGATGCCAGAGATTCAAATATATGTTTGCAATGATTTAGCTAGGCTTTAATAGCCTCAATTGACCATATCAAATCAAGATACTTTGTTAAATCAATGCAAAAAGTGACAGGATCATAAAAAAAATAATATAACCTCACCTCAGACTCATTTTTGCGCCTATTGGAAACTAAGCCTAAAACAATACACAAAAGTCTTTTCCAATCTCACAAAAGTTTCTCTAAAAATCTTGATAGCATACGTTAATGCACTACTACACCCCAAGCTATGCTCATAGAAGACAGATAGCAAGCACGCACCGTGTTCCATTTGAAATCAAAAAGACACATGACTTACGTATGATAAATCATACGGTAGGGTTATTGAGTTAAAAAAAAACAAGTAGGCTTTGTATTTTAAAAACTCATGGATCAAAACAGAATTAAAAAAAAAAGTAATAAGAAGTTTTAATTGAGTCATATGTCTATTTAAAATTTCAGGATTCTAGCTCAAACCGTCTTAGCATAACGAACCCGGTTCCATACATAATCGCATCCCTGTATATGTATTATCAGTGTTAATTGAGAAGATTTCAATTAATTATAATCAATCAGTCTTTCACAGCAAAAAAAAATATTTCATGTTTCAAATTAATGTTTGTAAATAAAAATTTCTTTGTTATAAAACACACACTTAGTAGTAGAGTTTAACTTGTTTAAGAAACAGTCGTTTAAAAAAAAGATTTGATTTAAATCTATTTTTACATCCGATAAAATTACCTTTAAAGTGATATTGTATGTTTTTTTTTGGTTTTGTTCTCTTACTCAATACAACGTATCAAATTCCACTTGTTTCGCTCCATTTACACATTGTTTTCAACGCCCCTTTCTAATCGTTCGCTTTTTGTTTTTCCGAAACGAAAAATTACCGCCCGAAAAGTTTCGAATAATACCCGGAACGGTCGGTCAACGCAAATGATAAATTGTTCGAGTTCTTTCTCACTATTTCGGCGTTTTTTGGCCGACGCGGCGCAGCGGTTAACGCAGTTTAAATATTTACAACGCGAAGCTGAATTCCGTTAATTTCAGAGTTAAAATTCATCCGGGCGCTGCCTTTCGGTTTCCCGGGCTCCATAAAGTACCCCGCACGAAAGGAACACCACCCCTCTGACCGAAACGGTGCAATGACTGAAAGGAAGGAACGCCACCGCAAAACTAAACGCTTTTCATAATTCCGCAGACGCTTTATACACCATCAGATTTCTAAAACCGCGTTAACGAAAACTTTGGTAGTTTGTTTCAATTTTATCTCTTCTACTTATTATTTCTTCTTTGTCGGCGTGTTATTCTTCCTTTTTAATCTGACCACTGAGATATCTACAACCTTAACTTTCGTGTTGTGGTACTACCTACTATTTCAGTTTATTTCTTCATTTACTTATTTATTTACGCGTACCTAGTAAAAGACTTACAATGTACTATCGTGAGCAAGTGAAAGTGAACACTTTATTATGTTGGCATGCTGAAATTTCAAAATTCACCTAATGTTAACTCTACTCTTGAAGTGTTATTGTTTTTAATTGGGTCACATTTTCACATTAATACAATATAAAAAATGTCGCAAGTTTTATACAATATTAATTTACATATTTTAAGCTTTTTAATATTTTGTCCAAGAACCATTGTTTTCGATAACGGATTGTAAACGATTTGGCTATTTCCTAGATTTTCCCAAACTTCTTCTATTTGTTCCCAAAGCGCTTCTCTATCATTAGGTCTGTATCGGTTTTCCTAAATTCGTTTTATTAGTATGCTCCACATATTTTCAATTGGGTTCAAGTCAGCACTTCTGATTTGCCAAGGTAATATATTTATGTTGTTATTGGCAAACCATTGCCGAACAACACCAGCAGTATGGATAGGTGAGTTATCTTGCTGGAATATATAATTGTTGCCATGTATTTGTGTAACAGATGGTTGCCTAACATTATTTAACCCTTTATTTGGCAACACAGGATGCATGATTACAAAAAATTGAAAATCAATAAAAATATGTTGAATATGGTTTTATAAGACGATTTGTTGACAAAACAAAATATATATCTTTTTACAAAAACAAAAAATGATATGTTGCTCTCAAGCAACTTTTATTTATTATGTAACGACAGAAAACAATTACTTGTTGGTACAAAACATAATATAATATTGCATTTCTGGCAGTGAACTGTTGAGAAACCATTACTGCAGTGACGACAGCGTCCTTTGCTACCGTGAATAGGCCAATGACCGTATTCGTCATACCTTATGTCTTCAATAGGTTTAGGTAAACATGCCTCTTTTGTAGAGGTAACGATGTCACTTGATGATGGTCGACCTACTTTTTTACAATGCTTTATAAGGGCCGCAACTATTGAGGTACGAAATAGCTTTAGAGAGATCTTGCTATTCGCATTTTCACGCCAATATACTAACCAACCATTCACAACAGCAAGATCAATAGTGTAAGCAAATATTCTCAGATACCATCTTCGTGATTTCAAAGGGACTCTGTACAGTTAAATCAACATACCAGCAAAATCAACACCTCCCATATGTTGGTTGTAAGACTTTACAAGTGCTGGACAATCTACAGACACTTTTCTTTTTTCTTTCGAGTTCCATCTTTTGACTGATCCTAAAGGTTCCATACCGTCAAAAGTGCTGGCTAATGTAACAGCTTTATTGTCGTCACTACCATTAATGTATGTATAGTATCAAAAAAGTAATCGTACTTTCCCTTTCCTTCTTTCTCTAAGTCTTTGTCACTCTTCAAAGGACAGTTTTTCAATCTGTTCTTCCGTAAAGTGCCTAACGACTCTATATTCATCTTTTCATTCAAATACGCAAACAGTTCAATCGAGGAAAAGAAATTGTCAAAAAATACCCTAGTTTGTAAATTTGGCGGTATGGTTTTACACAAGGAAATAACTACCTGTCCTCGAATTCCAAATTTCCTTTCGTATTCGTTAAGTTCGTCGCTGCAAAATGCAGATGTCGCCTAATCTTTTGAAATCGCTTCAGACTCATGACTGAAGCAACCTTCTCATATCTATAATTCTGACTCCAATAGTCTGTGTATGAAGGGAATTCAATAACGCCCATTAGTATCAGCAATCCAATGAACTGTTCGATTTCTGTTTTACTAGTGTTGATTGGCACTCCATTGCACTGTTGTGAATATAAGTTAGTTTGGTTAGCAATGTAGGTAATAGTGTCTTCTGTAAAAAATTTGTAAAAATAACTAAGAGGTGTAGGAGCATTTTTATCTGTAAACGACAAATTTGTATCTATATTCAAGAATGGTATGTCTGTTTTCTGCCAGTCGAAATGGTGCAGTGGAAAATCTGGGGTAACATTTTCTAAAAGCTGCATCCGTAACTGTTGAAGAGGAATTTCATCTTCGGCTTCCCACGCATCTTCATAACGATCTCCAACGTAATCACTGGCCAAAGCAGGAATACGATTATTTCTACCAACACCAAAAGAATCAAGGTTTGGAAACGATACTTCACCCATAGTGCGGTTGTTGACATCTTCATCTTCATCTAAATCTGATACATCCGCATCAGACAAATTAGGATCCTCCGGAGGTAGTAAAATTATTTGCTTTTTAGGTTTATTACCGTAGAAAACATTTACAGTAATTGGTTCTACATTCATTGCACAGGTTTTCTTATTGGCGGTGTTACTTATAAGCAACCTCAGCACAAAGCCAAGAAAACTGCGGCTTGCAAATAAGAACAACATCTAAACTCTACATAATCTACTAAAATAAACACTTACCTTCAAAATAGTATTTGAATACACAACAATAATTCGTTTTTGTAATAATTTTTTATGGAATAATTAGGCGTACTTTCCATAACCTCTAACACTACAGTTACTGACAAACCACACTGCAATTTTTGCCGCAACCAATCACAAACATTGTGTATAATTCGTCTTAGCAAATAGGAATACAGTTGCTTGTAAGTAACATGGCCAGCTACAAGCAATAGTTCCAGAAAAACTTTCATAAAGTGAGCACAAATTTGATGTTGCTTGTAGGCAACATTGTCAAATAAAGGGTTAATATATCACAATAGTAGGCACTAGTGAATCTCTCATTAGGGTGGTTACAAGGTATATGAGGGCACAAAATTTGATCCTATCTTTCGGCTCACCCCCCCCCCCTAAAATGTGCCAATAGGCTAGAAAATGTGATTGGCAAAGTTTCAGCTCAATCTGATAATATTAACACGTGCCACATTGAGGTTAAAGTTACGAACAACAACAGTTTTTCAAAAAAAATCCTAATGTTTCGTCCTTAAAAACGAAACCATTTTCTCTAGGAATATAACTCGAGTCTTATTTGATAGGCAATTTTATTCTTATTAATTTAGAATTTAATAATTTTTTTGATAAAACTTATAGATTTAGTGGCATTTAGCATTTACCAGGCGAAGTTGAAGTTAAATATATAATATTTCATACCTGATTCATTCACTTGGAAAATTATTACAAATTTCCCTAATATTAAGAATGAGGCGAGGCACATAGAAAACATTGGTAATTGCAACAGCTATTGTTTAAATTTGAAATTATTGGGATTTTCCTTAATACAGGTACATATCACATAAAAATTAAAAAAAGGTTTGGTAAATTTTTATTGCTGCGACGACTGTTTTTTACCTATTGCATTAGTTTTTTAAACAACGAAATAATTTTTGTTTCAAATCTGTTCTTATTGTTCCAGCAATCAGACGTGGTTAAAAAAAACTAAGAAGTAATGGTGGAACATTTATCTATAAATTATTATTATTATAAATATGGAACTACCATCAATTACCAGAGTATCAAGGAGTATGAGTTCAATGTAGAAAGACACAATTTTTTTAATTGGTCACATGTTTCATCAAATAAGTGCCAGTAAATTACCTTCTAATTGCCAAGTCTTACGTAGTTTATTTTATAATATGCGCCAAGTTAAATTAAACAATAAAGAAGCTGCTAGACTTACAATAAAGGAGTTTCTTCTTTTTTGTGAGAAAGCTAAAATACCAACCAAAGATGTTCAACATTGTGTCGCAAAGCTGGAAAAACTGTATGATGAGTGGAGAAAACTGCAAAAAAGCGCTAAAAGATCAGCAAGCGCCGCTCAAACTCAAAAAGAGGAGGAATTCAAGTATTGGCGACCTATTTCACGTTGCTCATCAGGATGCCCTTACCAAGACCGCAAAAGAAGACAGGAAATTTTTGTTACTCCAGAGAGAAAAAGGACGGTTCCAGTCCTTGAAAATAGTACGGGCATTACTCAGGCAAAAGCCGTATTATCAGCAATTGAGCAGTGGGGAGCAGCTGGAAAATTTCAGGAAATGTGTTTTGATACCACGACAGTAAATACTGGTCGCCATAGGGGAACCTGCATTGTGCTAGAGCAATTTTTAGAAAAAAAATCTTCTTTATTTAGCATGTCGCCACCATATTTTAGAAGTTGTTTTAAGGTAGTTTTTAATTGCAAAATGGGCAGATCCACCGCTCCTCAACCAGAAATTTTTCGAAAATTCCAGACTGGGTGGTCTAAGCTAGACAAAAATAAATACGAAACAGTAATAGAAGATAAAAATTTTAGAAATAAAATAAGTAATCCGGAACAAATTTCAAATTATCTTTTGAACAATTAAAAATTCGTCAGCCCAGGGATGATTATAAAGAGTTCATCCAACTTTGCCTAATTTATTTAGGACGTCTACCACCGGAAAAAATTAATTTTAGAGTACCTGGAGTTATTCATCTCGCCAGATGGATGTCAAAGGCTATTTATTGCCTCAAAATATATCTTTTCAGGGATCAATTTTCATTAATTGATTTAGAGAGAAAGGCTATTGACGATATTTGCTTATTTATAATCAGTATTTATGTAAACGCATGGTTTAACGCACACAAGCCCACCCTGGCCCCCAACCAAGACCTACAATTATTAAAATCTTTAGTTCAATATAGAATAATTGATAAAGAAGTTGCAGGCATTGTCTAAAATAATTAACCATCTATGGTATCTCAATTCGGAGCAAGTTGCTTTTTCATTTTTCGATGATACTTTGGAAAAAAATGTGAAAACAAGCATGGTTAGAAAATTATGGGCCGAAGAAGAAAACGATGAAGTTAATTCTGATAACAGGGATCTAAAAGCAAAACTTAATTTCCAAGAAGTTGATCATTTGCTGGACAAAGAAATTGATTATTTTGTTTCTTCTCGGACTCTAAATTTTTTTAAGAGATTTGAAATCGATACTTATTTTTTAAATACCGATCCTGATGAATGGTGTGAAAATCAACATTATTTAAAAGCTAATAAAATAGTGGACGCTTTAAGAGTAGTTAATGACACAGCTGAGAGAGGAGTAATATTAATCCAAGACTTCAACTCATCCTTGACAAAAGATGAAGAACAACGACAGTTTTTATTACAAGTTGTATCTGAATGTAGGCATCTTTTTCCGGACTCTTCAAAAGTTACCGTATGTAAGGCATTACCACCATAAAATGTTATTTTTTATAATTATAATGTTATGATATACAATTGAAAATAATAATTAATAAAATTTATTTGAACACTATTCAATTCAGAATTAATAAATTATATTTGAAACAGATATAATTGATTATTACAATGTTCTTTAACCTTTGCATGAAAATTCATATTTGAGGATATTCACTACCACCTGAACTGGTAAATGCTATAAATGCCACTAAATCTATCAGTTTTATCAAAAAAATTATTAAATTCAAAATGAATAAGAATAAAATTGCCTATCAAATAAGACTCGAGTTATATTCCTAGAAAAAAGGACGAAAAACTAGGATTTTTTTTTGAAAAACCACTGTTTTTCGTAACTTTAACCTGAATGCGGCACCTGTTAATATTATCAGATTGAGCTAAAACTTTGCCAATAGCATTTTCTAGCCAATTGGCATATTTTAGGGGGGGGGGGTGAGCCGGTGGAAAATCCAAAATTAATTTTTTCTAACCACCCTAATCTCTCATCCAATTTCCAACATACACCAGCTCCTTCAAAACTAATCCATACAGTTATGAAAGAACGACCACTGTTGTAAGTATTTTTAACATAACGCTCAATGTATCTACTGTTTAGAGGTCTGTATACGTGAACACTCCCATTATGAGTTGACTGGAAAACTTTCTCGGCTGAGAAAATTACCCGTCTCCAAATATCGTCTTGATTAATGTAGTTATTATATTATAAAATTTAGTCTATTTATCTTATGGGCTTCAGTCAAAACATACTTTTTAGCAGCATTATAATTTCGAATATCTGCTGATTTTATTCATGTATAGGCAATTCAGCACGATCCAGGAAAGTCACTCTCACGAATAGCATGTTTAGCACTTTTTGAAGGGGTTGTTTATCGGAATATTTATTAACGATTGGTCCTGCTGTTCATTATATTTGTCTACCACCGCCATGAATATAAGTAATAGTATGTGTTTCATCCCATTTCTTTTTAAGTTTAAATATATAGCCCTTTTACTAACTCCCAAATCATTTGCTACCGTTTGTGAAGTCCATCCGTTTTCAATGAGAGAGATTGCTCGCATTTTGTGCGCTCCAGTCATATGTGGTATTTTAACTTGACATTAATGACATTTAATCGTAACATTAATAACATTAGCTTGACAATTTGAAATCCTAAGTAGTAAAATTTACGCCGCTACAATAGTGCGTTTAGTTTAATTTGCTCATGATAGTACATATTTTACATATATACAACGTGTTCCAAAAAGAACTTCATCTAGTTGTCCTTGAAATGCGGATATAGATTAATTAGTATAAAGGTTATCCAGCTGTCAATGTCAAAATTTATCATCGTGATGAAATTAATAAGAGGTACAATTGGATTATTAATTTATTTAATAGAATAACTTTAAAGACGGTACTATAACCAGTCATACTCTTCGTATGTCTATTGCTGCTTTAAGGGAACTCTTTCCGGACCATATCATATCCAAAAATGGAGGCGTTGTTTGGCCAGCTATATCGCCGGATTTGTTCACATGCCACTTTCTTCTTTGTTGTTGGCTCAAGAGCAAAGGGTTGAGCGACCGCAAATATTAGAGGAACCAAAACTAAAAATTCAAGAAGAAGTTGCACGTATTACACCGGGAATGTTGCGGCCAGCAACGGAAACTGTTCAAATAAGACTACACCAATGTGTAGATCGTAATGGTGCCCTCCTATCAAATATTGTTTTTAAAAAAAATAAAATGGCAAGTCTAACTTAACAGAAAACTGTAAAAACGTTAATGTTACAATAAATACTTCTGTAGATACAGTAGCTTTACATTTTTCCGCTTCACTGACGAATCCTGTATATCGGTAAGCTGACTTTTAGACCAATCTGTATATGTTGATATAAACATCATTTAGACAGTTTTCGGTTTCTCTGGAATAACATTCATTTTTCGTCATTTCATACGACAACCAAAGCACGTTATATGCCCTTCTTTCACACCGAAACTGGTACGTTTCACAATTTAGAGGTCGAATTATATGAAAACTAGAGGTAATGCGGACGTTTAAATCACCGGTCAATTGATACCTCGACCTACTATTCTGTTCTATATTATTGTAGATATATTAAATATTTTTCTGTTCCTTTATGTCTGTGAACGACCTACTTGCTTCTTAATGGAATAGTTTCTTTTCTGAAATCGTTGAAATAATGTTATTCTTTTTTATAGTCTTTCGTCAGCTGAAATATGTTCTTTCACTAATGACATTAGTTTTACTTCACTTTACGTAGTTGTACTAATATTCTAGCTTATTATTTACTAAATAAACGATTATGTTCCAATACGTCTTTCAAATATATATTCTACTTATTTTAAGTTACAATTATTTAAGATATTTCTAAACGATCAAACTAAAAGCACTATAATATTATAAATACGAGGATAGATCGAAAAGTATCTAGAAACAAAACAAGAAAAACAACTTTTTGGGAAAAATCATATTTATTTTTATTGGCCCCACGTTGGGCGCCAATAAAATGTAAAAGGGTTGCTTTGTTAGTTACCGTTCCTCACACTACTAAGACAATAAATGACGTAGTATGATCTGTTGTTATATCTATTAAGTAATATTAAACTGTATTATAAATATTTTCGTGATACTATCTCTTCGATGATATTCTGGACTATTACTTCTGACAAATGGTTTTCTGAACCTCTACTATTATCGCTCTTCAAGAAAATGGCTCTGCAACTATTAATGTACTTCGAAACTTTTGGACCTTGAATATTACTTTTAAACTTGGTACTTCTGGACCTCTAATATTACTTCTGGACTCTGGATCTTCGTTAATACTTCTCTGGACTTTTGGATATAAATAGAGACTTTTCAATTTTCCAACAAAATGAACATTTAAAGTATCCATTTTACGTCTTTTATGATTTCAGTATTTTATTATAATTTCTATCCAGTCAATTATCTCTTGAGGTTTGGGAACGAGAATAAATCCGCCGCGCCAAAATCGAGGTACATCCAAACCATGTTGAAGCAACTGAAATCTTAATTCATGCAGTTTTGTTATCGCAAATCTCGACTTGTGAAACTTTCTGACTTTTTTTGTTTACGTACTAATTCTTCGAACTTTGATTTCTTCGTGATTGTCTTCTCATCTTGCAAGTAATCAATAAAAATTATTCCTCGGAAATCCTAAAAGACGTTAGCCATCTTTTTTCCAGAAGAATAAATCGCCTTGCTCTTATTTGGAGTTTGTCCACTGCAAGGCAGTTTGGTCTCGAGAGCATAATTTCATCGATACGTAAAAAACAGAAAATTGTTTTATTGCATTTAAACATGTCTAAACATTGCTTAGAAATGGTCATTTCCAATTGCTTTTGGAGATCATTTATCACAATTTCTAAGATCTTATCTATAAATGGTGCTCATTCAGCGGGTATATTGGAGTATATGGGTGCAACCGATTTTTGACAAAAAAAAACTAGTGTACCTTATAGAGGACCTCTAATGGAACAACTTTTACTTATAAATGAATCGGTGCAAACGTACAGGAACGGAGATAATTAATAATGAAGGTGTTCACCGAGTGAATTTTTCCATGTCACATTTTTAGTCGTATCTGTTATACACACTGTTGTAATTATAAAAATCGTAATAAATGATGTATATTTCACTTTACCACACAACAATTACATTTAATTTTTATGTTTTGTAATAACTTTTCTGCGATTTTAAAATTCTAACATAACCCAATCATAACAACAAACCTAACCTTAAACCACCTAGTGGAAAAAGCCTATTCTAAGTTACATTACAACGACTGTCATCCATAGAGTTATACAGAAGAAGGTAGATAGATGGTCGAAAAAAACTCCTTTGTTAGCATTAGGCTTTTCAGAAAGAAATGTTTTATCACTGCACACTCTTTGAAAATTTATTAATGATACACAAATTAAGAAGATATAAATATGGCTATTTGTTTGCGTTACGTTTTTGAATGGAAGATAAGTAAAACGGATCGGGGTATAGTCATATAAGCAAGGGATATCTTGGCAAAACATTTGGCCTGGCTCGAGCCACAACAAAACAATACCATCAAGGCGTATAATGTCTGGGAACCAAAATATCTATAGCGAAGTGCAGATTTGAAGCATCAATTCTGGTGTTAATTAGCTCAATCAAGAAGTTATCACTTGTGATCTCTCTACATTTCAAGGGGGAATAAACGTCATGTTTCAATAGTAGATCTTCATCATCAGGAAGATACGAGCATCTTGTTCAATGCCATAGGTATTTCAGAAATCTTCTCAGTACTCTCCCAGGTACTAAATTTTGGTACCAACGTACCAACGATACTGTATTATAAATGTATATTACAGTCAAGGTTGCACCAGTGAGTCAAACAGTGTTTTCGATGTCTTCGGATTTAAGAATTTTAATCTAAAGATGAGTGCACATGAGGAGGACTTACTTATGGAATAGATATGATTATAAAAGTGCAATCGTTGATCAAAGATAACTCCGAGATCTCTAATTAGTGTTTGCGTAGGAACAGAAATTTAATTTAAGATGTAGGGAACATTAATTGCACGTTTCTTGTAGTATGCGTACTATTGCACATTTATTGAGATGATTTTTATCTTGTTCCTCTAACACCAGTCATTGATAACTCAAAAATCCTCTGTAGTTAGGGCTTCACAGTCGGATATTGATATCTTTGACAAAATCTTTTATGTTTGTCATAATCAACAAAAATTTTGTTCTTTATATATTGCTATTTGGAACATGCTAGCATAAGCCACGCTTCTTTTGTTTTCCGGAAAATACCTGAACGATGTAACCTTCTTTATTGACTCATACGCGTAACGCCATCTTTTGGCTTTTTCCTGCACACCCAGTTAATATCTACAGCATATATATTTACTTAAAAATTACATACTGCATACAGCTTAATACAATCTCTAATGTTCTTTATATTTATTATCAGTTATTCCTCGATCTGCTTTAAGCCGAAATGAAATACATCGATATCATTGCTGGGATTAAGGAAGGGTCTCGCTATATAGCGGGGAATATTGGCTGATGCTAATACACCGGCGATCGCATTAAAACGTATCTAAGCGTCTGGCGCCAACTCCGAGAATATTAAAAGATAATTTATTAAGTAATATAGAGCGGTGGATCCTGCTATTAGCAAGCTTATTTTAATCTAACCAAATCGTGACCCTTTCTTATGTTAATTCAAGACAACATGTTACTTATATCTATGCAAATTAAACAAGTAATTAGAATTTGTTCAATATTGAAAGTAGGTATACGGATTTTGTAAAAACATTTTTGAATTTTACCAATAGAAATATCATAAAGAAACAATCGTAAATCATTTTGTATCCTTTCGGTTTTGTAATTACAAAAGTCTGCGATAAATAAATTGTCGTAAATATAATTGTTAATTGTTTTTTTAGTTCTTTACAACCTAGTTATTGGAAAAATCAAAGTTCTATTAATAATGATATGTTTTATTTCAACATACATAAACTATGGACATATACAGGCTGGGGCATAGGAATCTGATGATTTTTAAACATTATTGTGTCAGGGGGGGGGGTGTATTTCATGCCGTTTCAGTAAGCGTGGAGCAGTGGTTCGGACGACATCGTGCGTTCGTTACAGAGGCGTTCTTTAAAAATTTAAAATCTGTCATTGTGACACAGAGATTATTTCGCTGAAAATTCATTGTTCCTTCGAAATGGCGAGTTACGATGTTGGGTGAAATGGTCCCTAGGCATTTGGTTTCGCGATATGACGATGTTCCTTATCCATATACAATATACAGTTCGTTCATGATGAAAGGAACAAATTCGTTTAAAATTCATGTAATTATTTTGCAGAAAAACGCTCTGACAGGTCGATTAGTATTTTTAGTTTTGAATTTTTTGACATAACAAAATTATATACAGGCTGTCTAAAGAAGAACATATACAGCAATCATTGGTTTCTTAAAATGGAACATCCTGTATATTATGCCATTTTTGAATTGTAGGGTACATTCTAAACACATTAAACACATTTTTGTGCAACATAGCATATCCCCAAAATCAGCGGTTTTCGGAATAATGAGTTTTGTGATAAATTAAAATACACATAGATAATGAAATAAAATGTTTAAATTGAACAAGGACACCTTGAACATTTTTTTAAAAGCCAACAAAAACAACCTGGTATTGCAAATTTTATCTTCAACATAAAACTCTCCTTCAAATTAATCGATTTTCATGTATTTTTTTTAATTTATCACATTCCAAACGTCATTATTCCGAAAACCGCTGATTTTGGGGATATGGTATTGTCAGTGGCGTACATAAAAAATTTAGGCCCCCCCCGCAAAATTTTTAGGGGGCCCTTCCAAAATACTTGTTTCGAGATAGTAGCATAGAATGTGAATATCGGAGTAATTATAATAAATTTATTTTATAATAAAAAAATCTAAATTATATTTAATTATTTATTTTATAATAATACATTTGGAAACACAAAAAATGCTAATTAGAAGACAAAATGCCGAAACGTCTTTTTTTCAATAGTAGGAAATTTTCAACTAACTCTTCCAAATCAACGGACCGACCTACTTTGTTCATGTTCAATACTTATAACAGCCAAGGCACTTAACCGAACTTGTTTAATGGTGCTGCGTAAATAGGTTTTAATTAATTTTAATTTCGAAAACGATCTTTCTGCTGTTGCTGATGTTACCGGTAGTGTTAAATATAACTGAAATAGTGTACATAGATCTGGAAGACTAGTTGCTAAACATGCATTTTCCACTATTAATAAATTGGCTAAGTCCTTAATAGAAGATTTTTGTTCAATTTCATTAAACAAAACAGTCTTAAGATTAATTAATTGAATCGGCAAATCTTCTGAAAAATCAATTCCATATTTGCTCAGAATATGTCTTCCGTATTCCACTATTTCTTCATTCGTTAACTTAACAAATTTTGAGGGATTAAGAAACGAGAAAAGGTTTACAACTTCATTTATGGAGTAAAATCTTCTAGATAATTGGTTGATAATAATATCAAGTGACGCATTAAAAACTTCTACTAGAAATTTTTTTATCGGGTTAGGCATTACACAGTCGTTTTCACATTCATCAAAAAACTTTTTAATTCTCTTCTGGCGTTTATATTTTATCATAGGCTGAATATTCCAAGATTCTGCTAGATTTTTAGCTTCTTCTTCTAATTTATCAAAACTTTGTCGCAGTTCTGTCAAGTTTTCTTGACCATTATTGAGCAATTTGTACGTCTCTTCTAAATCACATGAAGGGCTCTGAAGTTGCTTTGAAATTAAATTAACAGTTTCGAGGATTTTACTCTGGAAAACTAGCAATAGAATAAACTCATAATTATCCATTTTATTCTGCAGAGACTTTGCTTCATTTCTGTCATTTTGCTTTTTGCACACCAGGATAAAATTTGACAAACATTGCATTACAGACTGATAATTATATTTTATTGACAGTAAGCATTCAAATCTAGAAGACCATCTTGTTACGCACAGCTTTTTCAGTATGTACTTAATTTTACTTCCATGTGGTGCAGCTTGATGAAGGACATGCCAGCGTGGCAAGCTTTCACTAAAAAACACATAAATGCTTTGCAAAAGATCATAAAAACTCTGTAGTTTAATGATGTTTTTGACAGAATCATTTAAGACTAGGTTCAAATTATGAGCTGAACAATGAATATAATCAGCTGTAGGAACTCGATTCTTAATTCTGGCTTGTAAACCATTATATTTTCCAGACATATTAGCAGCCCCGTCGTATCCTTGCCCTCGACAATTTTCTATTTTAATTTGAAAATTTTCTAAAGTAGTTAGAACAACAGCTTCTAAACTCTGTGAATCTTCTTCGGTTAGCTCTATAAATCCAATAAATGATTCCTTTATTTCTAGAGTGTTTTGTTTATTTGAATTTTTCTTCATACTTGTATACCTTATAACGAGACTTAGTTGGTCCTTCTTAGATATGTCTTGTGTTGTATCAATTATAAGGGAAAAGAAAGGAGCTTTATTAATATTTTTCGTTAATTTTTTTAAAACGGTTTTAGCCAAATGTACAATTATTTCATTTTGAATATCGGGGCTTAAGTATTTGTTTCGAATATTAGTGCTTGACAAATGAGCTTTTAGAACAGGGTCATAACGTGCTATCAAGTCAATAATATTTAAAAAGTTACCACTAGTTGCTCCAATTTCTTTAACATTTTCTCGATGTCCTCGTAATGGCATATTGCAAATTGATAATGTTCTTATCACATCACATATTCTTTTTAAAACTTCTTTAATTTTTTCATGACCACTTATTTGACTATCAATGGTTTTGTTTTTTTCCCAAGTACTATAAACTATGCATGCTTGCAAATGAGCATCACTTCCCTCGTGGATTTTAATTTTTTTACTTAAACCCTTCCAGTCATTAATTGTGCCCTTACACCAATTTACTGATGCTTCATTACTAGAGAACATCCAACACGGTTGACAGTAAACACTATTCAACTTTTGGGAATAACATAACCAAAAGCGATCGATTTTTTGACCAGTTTTAGTTTTAATGGTATAATAATCACTACTGAACGCTCTATTATCGTCTTTATTCCTTGGAAACGGTCCCATAGGCTTATTTGGCCCTGCAGTAATAATGTTTCTTTTTAAGTCGTCGGAAAGTGATTCCGAAAATAAGGCTCTGTCGGTGTTAAAATATGTTGAATCCTCCTGATTGCAATCGATTTCATTTTTTTCCAGAACTATATCTAATTTTTGTTCGATTATAACATTTTCGTATGGTTCAACATTTTCATCTGATGCAGATGTACTAGCTGTTGAAGCACTTTCAAAAAAACTGCTAATCTTCGGTAATTTACGCAATTTTACAACATTTTCTTGTTTCAATTTTCGTTTTTGTGCACCACTCATATATTTTCTTTCGCTCATCTTATTTTGAATACTTCGAACTATACACTTTGGTACACGTTAATTTACTTAGTTAAATTTTGATAAAATTAAATTAGTATACGTACATATGCTAATCACTAATTCGTCACAAAAGTTAATGCACTAATACAAATAGAATTTATTTTCACAATTCGAACAAACTCGCTGTTAAAATAAAACTGAAGGAATGGAAATAATTTTTCGTATTTATTCAGTAAAATATTTTTTTACAACTAGGTCATTAAACCAAATGTGCAAATGCAGTTTTATGAAATAAACGTGCCTTTTCATAATTTCGTAATTTCAAGTTTTATGTATTAGTTTATGTACCTACAATCTATATGCATAACATAGTCATATAACTTCATAGTACATGTAAAATGCAAAATTATTATCGTTGTCTGTCTCTAATGAATTTGCAATTTTTTTTTAGCTCATGAATTTTATACGGACTATATATTACCTACTTGTTAGAAAGCATTTGTGACATCTGTTGTAAAACTGTAAGACTGTGCAGGTCAAAAGTTAGGTAAAAACATGAACCTTTTTTATATGGACCTGTGTTAAGGCAGAAAATGTAGTCATACTGTGGGTTTCTATATAAGTAGAGATATTTCATTTCTTTTAAAGAAAGAGGAAATTGTCAATACCAGATGTGATATTTTCTTGGAACTGAAAGAGAAATACGAACAATAAAAAAATAAAACTGGACGAACGTTATCAGAGTAAGAAATACAAATACACGTACTGTTATAATTTTTAACACTAGAAAACAGGTACATATAAAATAACATACACATTTTTTATACATGAAGGATGAAACAGAAATACTTTTGTAAATTTCATTACTAGTGCGGGGCCCTGAATTTTTGGGGGCCCCCCCGCATTGCGGGTTCTGCGGGCGCCTTATCTACGCCACTGGGTATTGTAACGAAACCAGTAGACATCCGAGCGACAATAAAAAGAGGTTGCAAATCATCCCGGAGCGACTGGTAAACATCATAAACCAATAAATCATCCATTTGCGTTGTATTTCGTAACGAGACAGAATGTCTATCGAATGTTCTACAAACATCGAGAGGAAGATGGAGTTCACGCGAATGCTTCAAGATGTTTCGTATGTGTATATAAGGCGGCTGGGTCACCGATGGATGAGTAATTCCGGAATAAGAAGTTTCTTCAGTAGTCGACGCGCAGATCAAAGTAGAAATAAATATAAGAAATAAATAAATAGTTCTTTAAGTGGTAGCCGAAGAAAAGACATAAATATTAGAATGTTATATAAATAGAAATGATATAAATACGGTGCAGTCTCTATTATAGTGCAATAAAGATATAAATACTACAGACATATAAATAGTACTGGTAAATAAACACATGCGTTACTTCATTTATAGTAGTTTTAAGTGTGATACGTTAATTATACATTTTTATATTGTAATTAATTTTAAGTGTATGAATATAGAGACTGTTTTAAATAAATAAATTGCACGAGTTGTTTATTGCGAACCCGAAAACGTTACAGTATGTTACACAAAAAGTGTTGAGAATTTACCATACAATTCAAATATGGCATAATATACAGTATATTCCATTAAAAAAAAAACAATGATTGCTGCATATGTTCTTCTTTAGACACCTTGTATATAATTTTCTTATGTCAAAAAATTAACAACTAAAAATACTAATCGACCTATCCGAGCGTTTTTCTGCAAAATAATTACTTGAATTTTAAACGAATTTGTTCCTTTCGCACTGTATATTAATATACATTAATAATGTATTAAAAAGCAATGAGTTATCTTGGCACAGCGACAAATATAAAGACGATTAATGATAATAAAATGACAATTTCACAGAACAAGGATTTGTTATAAATACCAATACTATTGTGTAGTTGATAAATGTTGGACATAAGGAATCTCTCGAAAATTACCAATATATGTTTTGGGAGTCTAATCAAGTTTGTTTTGAGAAGATTTATATAATACACAACTGACCAAAAACATATTTTTGCAGTTAGATATGACGGAGTTTGAGAAATAAGAATATTATATATTCTTATATATAGCGCATACAAGTATGCTGTAGCTTTTGGATACAAAACAGAGCAGCACACTCTAAGCAGGGACCGTAGCAGAATTAAACGCTGATAAATATGATGTGAAAAATTGATCGGTAAAGATACAATGTTTTTAGATTGGCGTAGGCAAACTGTATAATTTTTAAAGTATGTTCCTTAAATCAATCACTATTACATAACAAAAATCGGTTTTTTATGTTAAATAATATTATTAGGATGAATTTATTTCTTCACAACTATAGGTTTTAAATAATAATTTGGTGAATATAGATACTATCAAAAGGAAAATATGCTATTATTTTTTCAGTATTTCCTCCAAAATAGAGAAGTGCTCACTAAAATCAACAACCAAGAAATAAAGAAATCAAAGAATTTAATCACAAAAATGGTTGTACGAAATTCCACTGGTTGCTTTAGCAACGTAAATGTCTCATAACAAAAATTTAAAAAAAATGTCAAAAATGAAGACTTTAGGATATGAATTCAAAAATATTCAAAAAGAAACTTTGGATAATTTAGAAGAGGTTCCACTTACACATCGTCATATTAAATTTTAAATTAGGCTCCATAAAACCGAAATATTACAAGAAAAAGTGATTTTTTTTAAGTACATCTGCAAAAAGTTCCGGGTTTGGCCGAAGCAAAGTTGAATAATGGTGTATTATTACCACTTGATATCATTAAACTTATAAAATATAGTAATTTTGAGAGCAAAATAGAATAAAATGAAACCCAACCTTTTCTAGTGGTTACCAGCCTTCTTAAAACCCCCAAACTACAAAACACTGGTAGGAGAGATGCTGATAAAATTCAAGATTTTAGAATGCAAAAGGAATTTAAAGCTGTGATCTTTGCAGTCACTTCTGAATTATTTTCCTGAAAATTTGTTTGCAGTTAATTAATACCAAGGTGAAAATTTTCAACAATAAATAAAAGTAGTGGAAAGTACCAGGAAGATGGAATATCAGCATGACGGCCGATTGCTGCTGAATGTTACAAAGAAACAATCCTTGGCAACTTTAGAAAAATAGGAAGAAGTTTAGATTAAGGAAAAATGAACAACTAATCAAAAAGGGATTGCAAAATATAATTATGGTACTGACTTCGTTAACAGATATGGAGCCGATTTTGCTACAACCAAGAGACGCAGTGGCGTTATTAACATTGGTCAATTATAAAACAAACAGTAGAAATATGTTTAAGAATTATCGCATACTAACCATATTATCTTGATATATTTTCTCCAATCTATAGAAATTTTCGACACGGAGCTTTGTATTTTACGATAAAAAACATTCGATGAAGGTCATATACCATCTAATTGTGCGTACCTAAAGTGCAAACAATATTCTAATAATGTACTACAATTTTATATACGCTGAAAGTTGAATTAAATACATATATATAATGGATGGATAACCTTGTGTAAAATAAAGAAGAAAAATGGAATACAATTTATTCCAACATTTTTAGGACATTCTATATTGCACATGAACGAGATATTTATTATTAAAACAAATGTCTTTCAATTTATTTCGCATTTGAAATATTGTGTCTTCGTGGAAATTTTCTATAAAGCTGTCGACCCGAGCTTTTGATTTATACCTGGAACATATGGAACTGCTATTGTTATGTATCTCCGATTTTATCGTTCAAACACATATAGATCCTTGTATAAATTCTAGGTGTATTCTGTGCATATGTTAAAGCATCACTTATAGTAAGTCACAAAATTCACCAAAAGCCTTTATTATTGAAATTATAAAAGAAAATTATAACAAAAAACACTTTTAACAAACTTTTAACAATTTTCAACGTGATACAATGTTAATTTAGCAAAAATGTTGCAGTGATATCTAAATTTGAAGGCAGAGTGAACACTTAGAAATTATAAACATTTCATCCAAATTTAAATTTAATTTAAAAATTATAAAATTAATAATTACTGTGACTTAATATATACATTTATACGTAAAACGTATATGCATATATGCATGTGTTTGAGATACACACATACATTAAGTGCCATTGCCGACAATCGAACGCACAGACACCGGTGTTTCGACCTTTGAGGTCTCGTCAGTGTACGTGGAGACTGTCGACAATGGCTTCAAGACTTAAAACGCTGCTTATGTCGTTTTGCGTGTTAAATGAAGTGAGAGTCGATTGTCGGCAATGGCACTTAATGTATGTGTGTATCTCAAACACATGCATATATGCATATACGTTTTACGTATAAATGTATATATGTAAGTCACAGTAATTATTTACTGCTTGATGTTAGTTTTAACATCCATGTGTTTACACTTTTCATTTATGTTATAAAATTAATATCGAAAATTGCCTCCTCTTGCTCTTATAACTGCTTCCACTCGTCTAGGCATATTATTAATTAAGTTGCAGATGGTGGCTTAAGAAATATTTTCCCATTTAGCAACCACAGTTCTGGTATTCTTTTCTTTCTGGATAATTTTATCTTAACAGAAATTTTCAAATTTTAGCATTCTATTTGGAGGGCATAATTGACTTACGCATTTCAATTTAGAAATTGTCATGTTATTAAACAGAAAACTTGCAATGGTCTTTTTTTCATTTCTTTTACCGATAGTGTCGTGCCCAAATAATTTTCTATATAAATATCATTTTATAATCTAAATATTATGATCATGCTTATATTAGGTTAAAATTTATTAGTTTATGCCTATAATTTTCAAAATAACTGCTAAAAGCCTTTAAATTGCGCTTATGAGATTCTAATGTCAAATTTAACAATTAATTTAAATTTAAGCAGAGTGGAAATTGTAAAACGTAAAAATCGCTAAAATGGCAATGGCGGTGTCAATCAATTACAATTGAGGTACATTGGTCGCATTCAGCAAACGAATAGGGTACCGTTCCCGCTCCAACTGTTCACTTGACAACATTCGAGTGTTCACTGGACAGAACCATTCACCTTCATGTGATCACCTTCCATTTGGTACTTTTCACTGCTGCCATATTTTAGAATTATACAGATTAAACCGAATAAACAATAATAATAAATGTTTTTCGGCATTAAATTCGGCGTAGTTTATAGTATAAGGGCCAGTTTTTGCAACCCCTACTAAAATACTCGGTTAACTCCAACATTTATTTTTGCACAATACCTTTAATTTGCTTATCTTACTTTTCTAGTAACTTCCTTCAAAATTATGTGTTATGTTGGTGTTGGAATGCGTTAATGGCACATGAGTACAGAATACGCTCACTAAGTGGGCGTAGACTTTTTCCGCTTGCAAGAATGGCGACCGCTTCACAACATGCTGAGAGTGAGCGTACATTTTCTGAATCCGATCATTGAACTGTTATGTCTGCTGAATGCGACCAGATAGATACAATGAGTAATACAAGTAAAGTATGGTGGTATCTTAAAAATTCCTACATTAGCGTATTTTCTTGTTAGACATGTACCTATACTGAATTTTTCTAATTATTTCGAACACTTACGTTTTCTAACATTGTGATCTAAATGATTTATTTTTTTGTTAAAAATTGAAAATCTTTGCTCACTTTCTATACTAATATAAATATAACACGAAACATTTGTCGAAAACATGTGCAGTTTGAACCCCGACATTTATGTAAAATATATAAGGCTGTAATCATTTTGAAAGCACTACTCTGTCATTACCTGATGAAGCCAAAGTTTGGCGAAACTATATTGTAATAAATAATAAAAATTATTTGAAACTACTTTTACGATTATTATTTATTCTAACAAGTTATGTCTTAATTTTGTCCAGGAGTTTATTAATAATCAAAACGTATTTTATCTAAACTTTTTAACCGTTCTCGTTCATTAAGAAATACACAAATATTCTGAATACAGGATGTATTTAATTACGTACAAATTCTTAATCTTACCATCTCGTAGGAAGAAACAGAAACGGCAACATTAAGTAATTACACGTTCAAATATTTAAATATAATCTGACGTGTTTTTTATCTACATTAAGATTTTCATTACGTTACTTTGTTACATTATTTTTGACACGGCAACGTTTAACCCAATTCACGCTCCACGTGAAAAAGTACAAAAGGTGACTTACAACCCATACCTTCGCGACTCTTTATAATACATACATATTATATTCACGTGACGCCAGGATATTACAGTACTGATGAAGGAGATTGCGAAATCTTGGATCGCATTACACAAACACGACTGTAATGTATGTATAATACATGCCACAGACATACGTATCGTACATGGAACAACACGTAAATACTTAAAGATAATCAGAGCGTTTAATGCATTAATTTCTAAAACCGAACCAAGATTCGAGTAGGTACCTCGACGTATTTTATGAAGAAAACTGTTCGCTGTCTAATTGCAAAGTGGTTTTAACGAGAGAATGTCTCTTGCAGGAGACACTTGCGAAAGAGAGAGAGAGAGAGAGCGCGCGATAGGGATTTTGAAAGATGTCTTCGTTGAAGAATATCTCTCCGAGACTTCAACTAATAGACATGTTCTTTATCAGAATTGCTTACACAATTGTAAAAACGTTGACGCCGTGCCGGTCTCTTGTATTTCCGCTTTCTTGAAATCAATTTTAAATGCTAATAAACGTGCACTTTCGCTCGTAATGGTGAAATAATTTCGTTGTTTTTATTCATGCGTGATTTTATTTTAAAAACAATCACGATCTACGTACAGATAACATTATTGCTTTTACGGTGTTGCAAAAGACAATTATTTAATTGGTCTGTATGCAAATAATGTTATCGTACACGAATAAAGAAATAAACAACTTATAGAACCTATTAACGAATGTAAATTTTATATTTCTTTTTGCTGCGTCTACCATAATTGGTGATACTAAAAATAACCTTGAACGTTATTAAATTAACGTATCTTTAATATCAATGAAAAATTGTATCTGTCAATTGCAGTTTAGTTTGTGACATTTGATTGAATAGTGTCTGAGAAATAGTCCACAGAATAAGCTTCTGTTATCGGAAAAATGGAATTATCACGAGAGACCTTTCGGATAATGATTGACTATGGTTTCAAGAAAGGCTTGTGCGCGTATGAGTGCGAGGAAAGTTAAAAATCGGCATTTGGGGATCTCGCACCATCATTGACTACTGTTTATAGATAGTATAAAGAATTTGAGCGAAGTTGCAAGTCAGTGGTACACAAAAAGGAAGCTGGCCCTCCCTTAACTGCTGTTAACCCCGAAAACATTGCTGCGGTGAAGAAGATGGTGGAAGAGGACAACCACATTATCTATGCAATGATAGAGTCCAATTTGAAGATTGGATCCTCGCAAGTGAGATCAATATTTCACGAACATTTGCATTTGCAAAAGGTTGTATCTCGGTTTGTACCCCATCATCTTACAAAAAGCAGAACGTGTTAGAATTTGCCAACAAATTTTAGATATGTTGAATGCTGGAAGCCATCAAATTATTTCTAAATTTGTAACTGGCGATGAAACGTACATACCCTTTTTTGATGTTCCCACCCGCTAAGAATGCTCTGGTTTGGCTGGAATGATCGTCTGTACCAGTCGCTAGCAATTGTGGGTTCTTGGGTTACACTGTTGATGGTCGATTGTCGTGGGAAACGCATGTTGTTGGATTGTGTTCTAGGCTCAGCAGTTTGTTCTATGCAACGCGGAACCTATTGCGACAGACATTTTCCTCACATTTTATCATGCGTCGATTGTATTGTTTATCCACTACGGTATAATGTTTTTATTGGGGGGCATTCATCATTCGCGACAAGGGTATTCATTTTAATAAAGAAAATACTGAGAATAATATTTGGACTGGATTATTACTCACCGTGTATGCCAGTTTTGTTGAACAGCAGATAAATCACATTACCTTCATTATTTTTATATGAACGCGCAGTATACGCAAGACTGCATAACAATGATTTTCAATAATTGGTTGCGTGTTGCAAATCCCTTAATTTACAAGTAAAAAATTGAAATAAATTCAAATTGAGTTCAAAACAGTTTATTTATACACTTCACTACAATTGTTTCACCTTACTAGGGCTTCATCAGGTGATGAATATTATAATACAAAATAATATTCATCACCTAATGAAGCCCTAGTAGGTTGAAACAATTGTAGTGAAGTGAATAAATAAACTGTTTTGAACTCAATTTGAATTTATTTCAATTTTTTACTTGTACAGAATGATTTTCTTTTGAACAGCGATATCAATAAGTACACAAACAGACAAGGTGGTGAGATGAGTGTTCCGATGCGCAGACTTTCATTCAATGAGAAGAGTCCGAACTATATATGCATTAAAGTCTACAATAAATTGCCAAGTGATTTAAAAAAATGTACGCAAATTATTTAAGAGGAAAATTAAGGCGTATTTCTTGGATAATTGTTTTTATAATTTTGGACAGTACTTCGATTGATATTTTGACATTTTATATGAAACTTGTTTGCGCATAGTACTTATATAACACATGCGTTTCTTTTTCAATTTGAATGAGAGGTGATATTTGATATTTTATGTACTTTTGGTATTGTATGCTATTTTATGTGGATTGTGATTTGTAATAATGATGTTATGATTATTATTATTATTATTATTATTACTCACTAATAAAGTTTTTACAGTAATCAAACCGAATGTATATGTATTTTATGTACGTATATTTGTACCCTTGTGTAAATTTAATATGTTTCCTACTTTATATGTGCTTTATTATCCTATTTAAGTAAGTATAATTGTACTTTTTATTGACAATACAGATATTTGCTTATATAAATCGATAGCTGAATAAATATTTTTATTATTATTATTATTATTATACCATTTTCTGAAGACAACAGGAGATGCATTCATGTTGTTTTACAACTCACAGCAACAGAGTAATTCCTTTTTAACCTCGTCATGGACGAGATTATAGACGAGGTGACAACAATGAACAAAGGATACAGACAGAACAACAAGACAATCAGCATGGTATAAAATGCGGATGATGCAGTAATTCTTGCAGAAAAAGAAAGCGACTTACAAAGGCAAACACATAAGTTTTATCAAACGAGTGAAAAATACAACATGTCAATTTCCATCGATAAAGCAGAATGCATTACTTTCTCCGATAAACTAGAAAGATGTAAAATCGTAATAGGCAAATAGCCAATGGATCAGGTAAATGATCTTCTGTTATTTGGAAGCGGATACATCAAGCAGCAACAATTCAAGAGACATCATCAAAACACGGGATTTTGTACTTGGGGGTTTTTAGGGTCGCTAATGCAGAATCAGAAGTCTATACTTCAAAAAAAAGTGGCATGTCCAATATGGCGTAATGATTCTACGAAAACTTATTGGATGCGCGTGAAATTCAATATTTGGGGTTTCTTATTCTCGCTGATAACAAATCGGAAGTCCAAATATCAAAAAACAAAATGGGGGGGAGCAACATGGCGGAAAGGTTCTGCAAAACGTGATCAGATCTTTCTCAACTTTAGTACTTGGAGATTTTCGGGTTCGCGAATCCGAAGTCAAGCTTTCAAAAAACAAAATGACGGATCCAATTTGACGGTTCTTCGAAACGTGATTGATTAGGGCTGAAATTTAATACTTGGGATTTTTTGGATCTTTGATCAAATTGAATTTGAAGTTAATTTTACTTATTATTGTGTATGCCTATCTTAAATTTTATTGAGTTATTACCAAACTTTTTGCTTTTTTCTATCTAACGATCCTAGACTTCGAAACGGTTGTCAAACTTTTCCACTGTCACATCAGAAGTGTATTGTAACGAAAACAAGTTCAGAAAAGGGCAGCAAAAAACGCGACGATATAAAAACGAAATGTAAATAGCCATAAATCATCTCCACGCCGTACGGCGTGCATAGCGAAAAGACTAGAACGTCTCTCGATTTATGAAGAAGAATTCCCGTATTCTCTGGATCATCTGTACGCGTATATAAAAAGGCAGTTGGACGGATGGAAAAATAATTCGGGATTAAGAAGTTCCTTAAGTGGTAGTGCAATAAAGACATAAATAATACCGTGTCATATAAATAGAAGTGATATAAATACGGTAGTGTGATATAAATATACGGACATATTAGTAATAGAAATAAATACATGTGTTAATTCATTTGTAGTATTTTAAGTGTGATACATTAGTTTTATATTTTTATATTGTAATTAATTTTAAGTGTACGAATATACAGACTGTTTTAAATAAATAAATTGCACGAGTTGTTTATTGCGAACCCGAAAACGTTACAATATTGTAGCCTGTCTCAGTGAAAATCATGCGCCCTTTGAGTGCATTGCTTCCTTGGATACTTTAACATGACTTTTATGTTTAACAATAAATTATCTTTCTCGCTCTTCAATCTGTACCTATTTGTCTAAAAAACAATTCGAGAAGAAGTTTAAATATAATATACGGTGAGTGAAAAGTTTATAAAATCGGACATTGTAGAAAGCATCATGGCAGTGATCGTGTTTTACAGGAAACTGTAATAAAGCAGTAAGCGGGCGCGAAAGAGGCGATTCAAGCTCGAAAAGATTGACGGATAGCTAGCTATACGTCAATCTCTCTAAATGATTCGAAAGGTCGGCTCAGACATTAGCATCATCAATTTTGTGATGCCAATCGTATATTTTATTTAAAATTCTTCTCGCATTGTTTTTTTCCACAAATCGGTACACACTCAAGAGCGAGAAAGGTAATTTAATGTTAAACATAAAAGTCATGTTAAAGTATCCAAGGAAACAATGCGCTCAAAGAACGCACCATTTTCGTCGAGACAGTCTACAATACACTTCTGATGTGACAGTGGAAAAGTTTGACAACCTTTTCGAAGTCCACGATCGTTAAGAAAAAAGCAAAGAGTATGGTAATAACTGAAAAACAATTTAAGATAGGCATTCACAATAATAATAAAAATGAAGCTAAAATTCAATTTGATCAAAGACCCAAAAAATCCCATGTATTTAATTTCAGCCCTATTCAATCACGTTTCAAAGAACCGCTGGACCCATCATTTTGTTTTCTTATAAGTTTGACTTTGAATTTGTCATCAGCGACCCCAAAAGTACTAAATTTGAGAAAGATCTAATCACGTTTTGCAGAACCTTTCCGCCATGTTGGTCCCCCCATTTTGTTTTTTGATATAGCGACAATAAGAAACTCCGAATTATACATACATAAGCGCTGTTTTTTTTAAACCTCACTTAGAATTTGCGCGGATTTCTGCAGGCTGGTAAATTCAAATTTAGTCAAGTTACATTCTTCTATGATTACTGCAACCACAAGCTAGACTACTAATCATAATCCATCGGTACCTATAACATATTATTGTATTTCCCAATTTTGAAACTATTTAACTCGCAATATATTTTCTAGATTACATAAAGTCGTGTTAAAACTCTTTTTTTGGATAGCTACCATGAAAATCTTTAAAATTTAATAAAAGATCAGATATCAGAAGATATTTTTAGAGTACGGTGATAACGAAAATGCACGTTTTCGTGTTACTCCAATTTCATATTGTGTATACTTGTGTGAACAAATCTAATCAAAATCCCTAATACCATTATAACAGTGTGAGATCAATTTCATATTATACAAGCATTTATTTTCGCCTTCTCACCGAACAAAATTAATCTCAATCGAAACGAACGGAACGACACTGCAACTGAAAATAGATAGGTAACTGGTGACAGTCCTAATTGAAATGTGTTCAGATTTATCATATCGCGTCGTGACGTTTCATTATTGATTTCGTTTCAAAATCAAACACGTAACCTCTCTATTTTCATACGTATACACTCGGAAAGAGTTGCTGGCGACAACATTTCTGCTGGTTTGGGACGTTTCGCCGCTTGTATTAGCATCATACCTCTCGGATGCTATTATTTTTTGTGACTGTGATGTTAAGCAAATTCTTCTTTCGCGCGAATTGGAACCATTATTTTTGAGTGCCCCCGAACAACTGTTCGCTATCGAATGTTGTGTCCCGTTGAACTCCGGTCATGCATAATAAGAGCACATTTACATATGAATTCGCATGTATTTGAAAGCCAGCGCGTGTGTGAAAGGTTATTTTTTTAATGCGAACACAAATGCACGTGCCAGAAGCGAAACGTTGTAGGTTGCTCTCAGTTTTACCGCTCTTTTCGATTCATGCATTTTTCATAAAGCAGTGTAGCCAGGGCAAAAATAAAAATCTCTTGTTCTTTATGTCATTTCAGATTTAGTTTCTCGTCACGTGGTTATATATTCAAGAGAGCAGAGATATATAGAATATCTAGTATAAACGTTGTATTGATTCTCAAATGTTTGCCCTAAAACTTTTATTTATTCAGTATTAGTCTAGCAAAAAGTATTTTTCATACTTGAACGAAGCTTCGCGTAAATAAGTTAATTATATTTAAATCTAGGCAAATTTAAGTAATTAATTATAACTTATTATAAATAGTATCTCTTCTTTACTTTATTATATGTTAATACTTTTCTTCTATATAGCTACTTTATAATTGACATATGATATTACTGACGACGGAAACTATAAGTAATTACTTCCTTTCTCACGTCAAATGAAGCGAACCACGTAATAAATGATATATCATGAAGTGAATACGGATAAGGAAACATTATATTAATAAAGTAAAGACAAATAATAACGAGGACTTGAAAAAAATTTAACTACTCACGAAATAAATAATAAATAATGATAATAATCTTTAGTGTCCAACAGAAGAAATTCCAATAACAAGGCAAAATTACAAATACATACATTAAGGCGAAAGGTGAAATTCACTTAATGTGTTTCGGAAACGAGAGATGGCGCTGATTTTATTTCCCATTTTTTTCAAAAACTATACAATACATTATGAATTTCATTGATTGTATATATAGAGAAGTGTATTAAGAAAAGATACAACGTTTTACTTTTTTTTATATTTTATTCTATAAAAAAATATATTTAATAACTTCCAATAAAACAGATAAAAGAAGTTCGAGAAAGAGCGACGTTGTAGAGTTAATTTTCATGTACTTTCGTGTTTTTATTGTTTTTCTACCGTGAATATTAACGTAGTAGATGGAGTAAAGCAAAAATACAATGAAGACGTAACTAATAAAAACGCCGAAATGCTGACAGATTTCTGTGCACAGAACGAGCTTCGAATAAACAACACATATTTCCCTCATAAAGAACAACACAAATATACCTTTTATGACAATAGACAAAACAAATCCATAATCGATTACATCATCACCAATCGAATGTTTATGCCCCAACAAATAGTAGATGTAAGAGTCCTTTCCTCAGCCAATATTGGAACAGACCACAAACTAGTGCTAGGAAAACTACGAATAGCAATGCCACCGAGAAAACAAAAGCCAACAATAAGAACCGAAAAATTCAATATAGAATTGCTCAACCACGAAAGTACGAGACAACGCTACGCAGAAAGATGCAAACAATATATCACTCTTAACCCTATAATACAGCCCGATACGCCCCATACAGCATGGGATAAACTGAAAGAACACATCTACAAAGCCGCTGAAGAAACCCTAGGCACACGCACGGTAACGCAGAACAGCAAACCGAACAACAAACCGTGGTTTACAACTAAAGTCAAGTATATCACCAAAGAAAAGAAGAAAATTTACTTACAATACAGGGAATCCCCAACACAAGAAAACCGAAATAATTATATCGAAATAAGGAACAGGGTCAACAATAGGGTTAGAAACATTAAGGAAGAATACTGGCAGGAATTCAGCAATGAAATGGAAGCAGACATGTTTGGAGCACAAAAACGTATTTGGAAACTACTAAGGGGCATGAAACGAGAAACGAATGAAACAATACAACTCAGAACAATCACGGAAGAAAAATGGGAGAAATATTTCCGAAATCTATACGCAGACATAGAAAACCCAGTCGAAGCACAAGAAGAGGACGCACAAAACGATGCACCAGAAGAGTACGCGCAAATCACCGAAGAACAAGTAAGGGATACGGTAAGGAAACTTAAGAACAGGAAAACTCCAAATCAAGACAAAATACCAAATGAACTAATAAAAAATGGAGGAACTGCCATCATAACAGAATACACAAAACTATTTAATATCATATTACGACATAGAAGAATACCTGAAGAATGGAAAAATAGCGTAACAATACCCGTCTTCAAAAAAGGGGATAAAACCGATCCAGAAAATTACCGTGGCATAACATTGTTGAGCACCTCGCTAAAACTCCTAACTAAGATCATTGCGGACGAAATATCCACAACCGTGCCAATAAGCGAAGAACAACAGGGATTTCGAAAAAACAGATCTACAACTGATGCACTATTCATACTTAGACAACTGATAGAAAAATCACTAGAGTACAACACCCCTGCCTATCTCTGCTTTGTGGACCTAACGAAGGCCTTTGACAGAGTACAACTAAAAGACGTCATAACGATCCTGGAAAACGGTAATACGAAGAAAGAATACATAGAACTCATTAAGGACTTAAACACAAACACAACAACGCAAATACGCACAAATCACACCCTAACGCAACATCTACGAACTACAACAGGTATCCGCCAAGGCGATAGTCTCAGTCCTTTGTTATTCAATACAATCATGGACGAGATGGTGAAAGCTGTAAAGAACACTGGACTAGGATATCGAATGGGCATGCATAAAATAAATATATTATGCTACGCTGATGATGCAGTACTTATTGCGGAATCGGAAGATGACCTCCAAAGATTGTTACAAGCGTTCAACAAGCAGGCAGGAAAACTTAATATGAAAATCTCCACAACCAAAACCAAATGCATGACCATAGCAAAGGAATCTCTGCGCTGCAAATTGGCAATAGAAGATAATGTCATTGACCAAACCATGTCAATCGAATGCCTTGGATGCAAAATTACAAGCGCCGGCTTCCTGGGGGACGAGGTGAGGAAACAAGTTAACAAAGCAGCAGCAATATCGGGACATCTTAGATATCCAATATGGAGAAACAAACACCTAAGTACAGAATGCAAATCAAGAATATACAAAGCATGCGTACGACCAGTGATGACATATGGTGCTGAGACGAGAGCGGAAACAACGATAACAAAGAGATTACTAAGGGCAACTGAAATGAAGACCTTAAGAACTATAACGGGACATACATTGAAGGATAGGCAGAGAAACACAGACATAAGAGAGAAGTGCCTAAGGGACGACGTGGTCAGATGGTCGAGGAAGAGAAGAAGAGAATGGAACCACCATGTTAGCCGAATGATCCCCGACAGAATGGTCAGGATAGTTCGAAATAACACACCTCATGGAAGAAGACCTATAGGACGACCACCAAAGCGATGGCGTGACAGCTGGCAATCAAAATCGCAAGAATCACCATTGCAAAGAAACCGGAACTAAACAGGCGATACGCCTATTAAAAGAAGAAGAAGAAGAAGAATATTAACGTCCGAAGCGCATATTTTCATAATTTTTCCGTCCCCTTACACTCCTCACTGCTACCCATCCCGAACGCGCGAGATCACGATGATCGGTCGTGACCACATGTCTTCCCATATTATACAAAATTGTTCTAAATTGCTTTAAATCATTTTATCTTCTTAAAAAAATAAGTCAAATATTAAAAAAAAATTTTATATAAAAATTATTCAAAATCCTATTATGTATAAGTATTTCTATTCTCCGGAATTTTAGAACTTGTCATCACATCGTTGTATATATAATACTAAAAAAACAAGGAAAAGGATAATATTGGGTACATACTGCCGTAGAACAACCGCAGACATGTGTTTAAGACTCGTTGGTCATCATGTCCTCAAATCTGGGGATCTTCGAACAAAATATGCAAATGGCGGTCTGTCATCCTAATGGTCTTCCGTTATCGTTTCTATCTCCGAGGATATCCCACATTATTCATTGGCTACACCGTACTGATCATGATAATAAATTTTACAGGCAAAAATTTGGTTTTCCTATGGGATTCCCCATTAGCCCGAGACTAGCTATAATTACACTAGATTACCTCTTTGACAAAGTAATTTACGAATTACCTTTTCAGTTACCCTTTATTTATAAATTTGTTGATGATGTTATATATGCAGTGCCCACTGACCAGACAGATTTAACTTTAGAAATATTCAATTCCTTCAATGATCATATACAATTTACGATAGACACTAACAGAGCGATACCATATCTTGATACTAAAGTCATAAGGTATAACAATTATCGCATTATCTTAGACTGGTATCCAAAACCTACAGCCTCTGGTCAGTTTATTAATTTCCATTTCAACCATCCTCTATCACAGAAATTTAACACGGTTATTGCTATGAAGAACAGAGTTACTTATATATATATTAGTCCTTTTTAAGCAAAAATTTGAAAAAATTGTGTACAGTATTCATGAATAATGGATATCCAAACTATATAATTAACAAATTGATTTATAATTCAAATAGCTTTCATATTCCTAATGAAAGTATTGTAGTTTTTGATCTATTGCAGTATAGGAAAATTCCCTATATTAAAAGCTTGACTGAAGAAATAATAATTTTTTTACAGGATACAGCAACATTAAAAGATGTAAATACAGCTTACTTACACTTATCGATATTTTCTGTAGAACTAAGGACAAAACACCAATTTTAAACCAAGATAGTGTAGTATACAAAATTCTGTATAAAGATTGCAATAAAGTTTAGATAGTCCAAACTTCGCAAGTATTGAAACAAAGACTTTCACAAAGCAAGAGTGATTGCAGGGTGGGTAAACGTTCCTGTGCACTAGCTGGGCATGTTGTGAATTTTAAACATATTTTTGTTTAATTATAAAAACAAAATAGTATTTAAAATTATCTATATTAACAAGGAGACCGATTCAATATTCACAAAACAGATAAGTTACGTGTGATTTATACCAACCTGTCACGCATTTGTGAAGAGATTATATGGTTTCCAAAATATTTAATTTCTGCGCTTTAGTTCAATAAAATTTCCTGTACTTTATTTGACTCAAACAGATCTAAATAATTTGGGATAATATTAACATCGATACAATGGCACTTTATTCTATTTTGTAATGACCAATTTGTTATAAATGTGAAGTCTGACAGAATGTAGAATTTTAATTATTTAACAACAACATTTTATTGATTTCCATTTTAATGGTTTTTTCATAAAACGTAAGGATGTCACTGATATTTTAAACAATATTGATATCTGTTGCCAGCGCCAATTCATTGTTGTAAGTACTATTTTGACTTGTTATGCTTTCTTTTGAGCAAATTTTAATGATTTTTACAGCACTCCTGATGAAGCTAATATCCATTGGCGAAATATAGTGTCTGAACAAACATAGTAGGTAACACTTTCTACCTGTTTTAATACCATATTATCAACAAACATTTAGGCATGAAATTAGGACCTACAGTGGCGAGCAATAAATTCTGGTCGTCAATGTCATTCTTAATACAGTTGACAGCGCTCTAGTGTATGTCTGGTTTTTTAAACGTTGTCATTTCTCAGATACTTGTCAAAATGATAAATATTGGTATAATAATACAGACATTAAATAATAAATGCAACAGAGTTTATTAGACTAAAAATAAGTACATAAACAAGATCCTTAGTACTTGATCATTTCGCATTTTAATTGAATAATTTTATTTAAGCCGTTGGGCATAGACAAGCATAAATTTCTGAAATAGCCTTGTGGAAGATCATTCTGTGTATGTATGTAAAGCGACCAAAAGTTCCTCCCTGTTTTAAAAATGTAAACGTTGGTTTTGGATACTTTTGAGCAACTTTCCCCACATGTTTTCTATATATTGTGGTTTTGGAACCATTCTGTTACCTTATGAGCAGTGTGGGCTTAATAATTGTCCTGGTGAAATATAAAGTCTCCGTCTGGAAATACTTGCATCACTGAGGGCAACACCACATCATCTACCAAAACCCTAATACAAACGTCACTTATGAAACATTCTTATAAATGCAATATACCCCAGGAATTTTTGCGGAAATCCATGCCCATATATTTACCGAAAATCGACTCTGGTTTCAACCTTTTGTGTATATTTTGCATCATACCGTCGACTTCTTAATGTATATACTCTAATTTGACCAAAGGGGTATGACTGGAAGGTATTTTCTTCACTAAAAATTACGTTTTTCCAAAAGTTATTGTCATTTGCAAGGTACTGTAATGCAACTCCAAATCTGGCTTCTTTGTGTCTAGCTCAGGGCTGTCCAACCCGCGGCCCGTGGGCCGCATGCGGCCCAAGGCAAGTATCAATGCGGCCCGAAAATATTTAAAGTTACTGAAGCTATAAAGGTCTTACATCTCAACAAAATTTTTTAGCAACGTTACAACTCAAACAGAATCATTTGTGAAGGCTAGTTATGTAGTCGCAAATTTAATCGCCAAAAAATCGAAATCATTTTCTGATGGCAGATATAATTTGTCCAGACAAGAAAGGTGATATTTCTAAAATCAGTTTGTCTCATCAAACTATTGCCAGGAGAATTGACGATATTGGGAAATCTATAGAAATGGATTTGAAAATTAGAGTCTGTGGTTTTAAATTTTATTCTTTGGCCATGGATGAAAGTATTGATGCTACTGATACAGCTCAATTTGCCATTTTTATTAGAGGTATTAATGACGAATATAGTGTAACTGAAGAAATGGCTTCTTTAGTTCCATTAAAAGACACGACAAAATCAATAGATTTAATGAGGCAGTGAAAACAACATTAACGCGGTTTTCTATGTCTCTTTCGAATATATCTGGGGTAGTTACGGATGGCGCCCCAGCTATAATCGGTAAAAAAGAGGGGCTTGTAAAATTAATATAAGACACGCGCCTTCAAGGCAAAAACCAACTTATCAGTACGATGTTTCAAACAATAAACGCTTTCCAGGTAAAACTAAAATTATGGCAGGCCCAATTAAATGCAAACAACTTTTTGCATTTCAGCACGTTGACCAAACATATTCCTAAAAATGAGAAAAATTATGCGGGCTTATAAACTAATAAATTTTAAATGACTTAAATATGAAAACTATATATTTTAAGGTTTTTTTTGCTCGTCAGCTATGGTAACATACTTGTGGCCCAAAACACCATGCCCTTTTCCAATGTGGCCTAGGGAAACAAAAAGGTTGGACACCCCTGGTCTAGCTGTAAATTTGATCTTTCTAGCGACATTTTTAAATTCGCTTCCCGAATACGATATCGTGCGGTGAAAACGGATGCGGGGAAGTTGGGATTAATGTTGCTGTTAGAAAGGCTTATTTTTAATATTTTGGATCAATATAAGATAGTCCATTGCAGTTGATGCTCGAAGTAGCTCAGAACCCACTTGTCTATCCAGAAATCGTCTCTCTCTCTCTCTCTCTGCACCGCCAAATAATTAAATTTACCGAACTCTTTGTCATCCTTATTATCTGACCTGCTACAGCTTCAGAATATTCTGTTTCTACCAAGGAAATAGCTCTAACTTTATTAAAGTAAGAAATTGGTACCATGTTTAGAAAATTTCTTGTCAAGTCAAAATAAAATGTATATTTGACAGCTTGTTGGTTATATTATCAAAAAAAGATACAAACAACCAGCTGAAATTTCTACTTTGTCAAAATATGACAGAATTTTGTATGGCATTGACGATCAGAATTTATTGCTCGCGACTGTATGTATTCCTTTGATTTTTTTCCATAATATTCGATATTAGGTAAATAGTATAACTAACATTACGTAAGTCGCAAAATTGAAAGATTGAATATTTGACTGATTTTATCATACTTCAATTACTTCTTCTTAATCGCCTGATTAAAAAAAAAAATTTCAAGTTTAATTTCTAAAATTAAACAAAAAAATGTATATCTTTATTTGCATCCTATCGATTCCACATTTGTATTGAGTTTAATGAGAACGTATTTATAAAGGTTTTTTTTTTATTTGTCGAGCAAATATGTTTATAACGGTATAATTTGGAAGCCTAATAGTAAAATCAATTGCTCCAAAATGCTCCCTCACTTACTTTAAATATATGTATCATAGACACACCCTAAGATCACATGTCAGTTTTTATAGTGAAGCTTTTACGAAATGTATTTTTAATATGTAAAATATGCGGCTTATGCTGCAGGGCATATAAATATATAAAAAGCATAAAAGCATCTTCACATAAAAAGTACCACTACATATATTCTACACGACTATAAAATATAAACTTAATACACGAACATAACTTCAAATTGTTTATAAATGCTCTTAAAAACGTTATCAATGTGAAAGCATACGTGTATATAACGTTGTAAAGATTATTATCAAACTTCAACGTTCTAATTGATTGTTTCAGGGCATGATGTACGATCTTCTTTCTCTATATGGATTAAAATAACAGCAACAATGGAGAACAATGCTCAGAGATAATGTCATGGAGGTCAGTATATTCGTTTTTAGTGTATGTAGATGTAATTATTTTTCTTAAGAAATTATTAAACACTATGTTGTAAGATAGTTAACGTCTGCGAATTATTGGAGTGTAACTACTTTTATTTTAGTAAATTATGTGGTACACTCATATATATTATATATACTTATATAGAATGTATTATGTCTTAAGGTGTTATTTGCTAAACCAGTATGTATTAGAACATAAATTACGATTGTTAGTTCACTTGAATATTGTAAGATATGGATATATAGTGGAAAATATACTGGGTGCTTATAAAATTCTTGATCAATCCTTCCTTATTGAAATTGAACTAAGCTTTCACTTTCGTTAACTGTTAGGTGTTACAGTACTCAAAAAAGCACTGTGAGTACTGGAACACCAAGCTCTAGTGAACATAATTAGGCACGAAAAAGATTACTTGCGAAAATTGAAGCGGGAATTAAAGTTTGTAACATGTACAATACTACTTAAGAAATCTCGTTAAAGATTCAGAGACAAAATAATTTTTAATTTTTCAACTTTGCTGCGCAAATTGTTAATGTTAGCCAATGGGAAGGAGGTGGACATTAGATGAGAATCTTTATATAAGCGAAAGTTAAAAATGTTATAGATCGTTTTGAAAATTTTTGCGTTTCCTTATGAAAGCACTTTAAATAGTCTTCTCAAAAAAAAAACTTATTTAAACATAATAGCAACCAATGTTTAAGTTCTCGAGAAGATAATGTGAGATTTGTCTCATTGCATTTGACGAAATGGACAATTTCACGCTACTGACTGTATAAGAGAATAAAAGATTGAAATTTTAATGAGAAGGCCTGGTATTTATGGCACAAAAGCTCTATAGGGAATTGAGACAACCGCTATTTTTATTTCTTTAGTGGAAATTAGTCTCCAGTCACAAGAAGGACGTATAACTATTAATAATTCAGCAGATCTTATGCAATCCACCTCCATATCTCTTTACAGGAGGTTTGCCAAAAACGCCCTGGTATTATTGGCACAAAAGCTCCACAACAAATTGAAGCAACCATTAGTTATATTTCTTCAGTAGAAGTTGTTCACCACTTTCATGTCTCCTTACAAGAGGTTTGTCAAAATGTCCTGGTATTTCTGACAAAAAAAACTCCACAGATAATTTAAACAACAATTATTTATATTTATTCAGTGGAAATTGTTCAGCAGAAACAATCACAAGAAAGACGTAAAGCTATTACTTATTTAGAATATCTTATGCAATCACCTCCATGTCTCCTTGCAGGAGGTTTGCCAAAAATGTCCTGGTATTTCTCGTATAAAAGCTCCACAGGAAATTGAAGCAACCATTATTTCTATTTCTTCAGTGGAAATTGTTCACCTGAAACAACGACATGAAAGGCGTATAACTAGTACTAATTCAGCATAGTGTCATACAGACACTTCTAAGGCTGATTTCGTTATTTGTTTTTTGCTTTCACTGGATGCATAAGTATATCCATTACAACAGATTTGGTTTCCATTGCTTCCTAGAAACTTCAGCTCTACCGCAGGGATCCAACCTGGATCCACTATTGTTCATTATCTTTATCAATGATTTAATACGTCGATTCAATGAAGGTAATTCTTACCGATTACCTTAAAATTTCACTGAATTTAAAATAACAACGATTACATCTTTGTAGAACAAAAATTGGACAAAGGGAAAGGCCTTCACATTGATGATGATTACTTTAACACCCATGCGTTTTGTATTAGTTATATGTAGACTCTCCTTCTCGTGGATGTGGGAAAAACTACAGAATGTAGAAGAGGTATATCTTGCCTTTTAAAGTTATTGCGTAATAAAAGTAACAGATCATCATTACTTTCTCTAGTTCAATTTTATGAACCGAGTTTGTTTTCCCGACACGAAAATGCCTTCTACTGCTCTCAAGCAAGAACCACTGCTTTGCATTGACAATGTGTAGTAATTTTAACAAATTTTACATATTTGGTATCTATAGCTTTTGTAGTATTTGTTGACAGTGGATTAATGCTTTAATCTTGCTGGCGTTTTTTACTTCTTGTTTGGGCGCAAGTTGTAAATCTGCGCCTTCTAATTGCTATGTGTAACAGTTAACCTTTTTTGCTTGAGGTTTTTACGTGTGAGAGAACTTGCTCGTTTCTCATATATAAATAAAACACATTTTGTTGTATGTATAGAGGCATATATTTTTACATGTGTGGCTAGGTTGCCCGGTCGTTATGCACTGCTCTAGTATTTGGTTTTGTACGTCTGGTTCCCAACCTTCGAACACAAACATCTGGATGGGAGTAAATACAAAAACAAATATTCCACTTTATTTTTAGTGGCCATTTACTATTATTTATGGTGATAAATAACTATACTATGGAATGTAAAACAATGTATAATACATAATGTAAATGTAATTATGTCCAAATAGTACACACGTCACGTTTTATTGTTGTATAAATTATTTGGAGTTTCCGAACAGCTTTCGTGGCTGTATGATACTTTTGATGACGTCCAATGATTCGAAACACTAGCTCGACGTCACCAAAATATAATAATATAATATAAATCAAGATAAAATAGGAATTAAAACTAAAAATATTAACAAGTACAAGTGTTAAAAATTATAGTACGTACTCGTATATTGTATAAATTGTAAGTTGACTCGCAACTGGAATGCTATTTTTTATTGGGAAAAACAATCATACATCCAGAATTCCTAAATTATATTGCCGATTTTCTTTTAATTCCGTTGGATAACTATGCCATTTAGAATTATTAGTTATATATATTTCCTTTTCACCAATACCTTATTCTCAATGTTTTCATTTAATTTTTCAATTCTTCCATGGCTTTTTCTACCAGTACCTATTGGGAATAGTATCAGCCTCGACATTCTATCTTGTTTAATTGTTATTTTAGTTATATGGTTATATGGTATGGTAAATGTGATTTGGCTTGACTATTGGCTTTGATTCTCGATTTGTTCATCCAGAGCTCTAGTTTGTTTATATGATGTTGTAATTTGTTGGCAGCCTCTATAGGGTTTTTAATTTATTCCTAGTATAGCTGTGTCGTCAGCAAAGTTTGCAATGTTGTTTTCTACAGTAGCGTGAAATCTGACGTAAAGTAATCTTGATCAGAGATTAATCTGACAAGCTGACATCAGGGCCAAAAACATCAACTTACATTGAAATCGAGATAAATGAACTGGCTATTAGGTAGAACATCTCAGTTAACCACTGAGAACAAGATTGTTCTCTACAAAACTATACTGGTAGCAATATGGAGCTATGTAATCGATCTTTGGGGTTGCACAAAACCATCACACATCAAAATTCTGCAAATATTCCAAAGTAGATAAGCTATGACAGTTCTGGCGCAAATTCCCATATGATTTAACATAGGGGTCTAAATTTTACTTTTCTTCCCCACCAAGGGGGGTACCCCTCGCCCACACTTTGATTCTACGCCAAGAGGGGTACCCCTCACCTACTCTTTGTTTCTGTGACGTCATCCGCACCTTGGTTTGAACAGGTACACCTGTTTGAAAGCTGTTCAGACCAGTTTGATATCTGTTCAAAGCTGTTGGTCTGAACAGGTACACCTATTTGAAAGCTGTTCAGACCAGTTTGATATCTGTTCAAAGCTGTTGGTCTGAACAGGTACACCTGTTTACCAGTTCAAACAGGTGAACAGCTTTGAACAGATATCAAACTGGTCTGAACAGCTTTCAAACAGGTGTACCTGTTCAAACCAAGGTGCGGATGACGTCACAGAAACAAAGAGGAGGTGAGGGGTACCCCCCTTGGCGTAGAATCAAAGTGTGGGCGAGGGGTACCCCCCTTGGTGGGGAAGAAAGGTAAAATTTAGACCCCTATGTTAAATCATATGGGAATTTGCGCCAGAACTGTCATAGCTTATCTACTTTCCAATTCAAAATGCTTTGCATGAGGGTTAAGACTTGGTTTGTGAGAAACCTAACGTTACATGAAGACCTACGAATACTATTTGTGAAGGATGTTATCAAAGCTAGCGTCAGACGTTATAGAGAAAAAAACTTGTTTCGTACAAATTCATTAGTTAACCAACTCCTAAGAAGGCTTGAAAGAAATTGGTAAGAAGATCTGCGTGAAAATCCCTGTCCATTGACTTCGGCACACTTATTAATTACTCTAATGCATATTTGAGTAGACTGTAAGTTTGCGATTAAATTTATATAAAAATAAAATCAGTTATATCTTATATTGATTCTGATTCTAATGTTTATATTATTTCCGTCGATTGCTTTTATTATTACTATAATTAATTACTCAATTTTTATTTCCCTGTCCTCCAATATTTACCCAATATTCGTTCTTCTTATTTTATGAAAAGCGTTTTCAAAATCAATGAAGCAAGTATGGATCAGTATACGAGGGGAACTATTTATATTTCGGGAATTGGCAACACTAATGTCAATAGCTAAAATCTGACAACACCATAATAAAGTTTGACATTTTTTAGCATAAAAGTACTTACAACGTTTTGATGTACAAGTGCTATTTGTTTTGTTTACAGTGAATTCAGAAAATCAATTTGACAAAATAATGGAAATTTCAAGAGAAGGTTTTGTTGGATTATTTTTCACAACTTTCGACGTGGATTATCTAAATAAGAATGTGTCGATGAACTCAGTTCTTTGTATGGCGTGAACCATCAAAAACCACAGTAAATCGCTGGTATAGTGAATACAATCGTGGTCGTAGTTCCGTCGCCGACGAATTCCGTGAAGGTCGTCCAAAATCGGTTGTTGTGCCACAAAACATCGATGCAGTGCATGAACTGATAATGCAAGATCGTCATGTGACATATTGTGAGATAGAGGCATCCTTGCATATTAGTTCCACTTCAATACATTCGATTTTGCATGAACACTTAGTTGTAAAAAAAAAATTGCTCTCGTTGGATACCCCATAATTTATCAATCGCTCAAAAAAGACACGCGTCAAGTGGTGTAAGGAAATGATGAAAAAGTTCAACCGTGGTGCTTCAAAAGACGGATATAAAATCGTGACAGGTGACGAATCATGGATATATGCTTATGAGCCGGAAACAAAACAGCAATCGACCGTGTGGGTATTCCAAGACGAGCTAAATCCAACAAAAGTTGTTCATGGAAGAAGCTCAGCGAAGCAAGTGGTCGCTTGTTTCTTCGGCCGAATGGGTCATGTGGCCACTGTTCCGCTTGAGCAACGTAGAACTGTCAATTCCGAGTGGTACACGACCATTTATTTGTCGGAAGTCTTCGGAGAAATTCGTAAAACTAACCCCCGAAGACGAATCATTCTACATCATGACAATGCGAGCTCTCACACATCTCGTCAAACAAGTGAATTTTTGAGCAGTCAAAACATCGAATTGATGATTCATTACAGTCCTGACTTGGCACCCAATGACTTCTTCTTGTTCCCCAATATCAAAGGTAAACTGCGTGGTTAACGATTTACGAGCGCCGAAGAAGCAGTTGAAGCGTTCAAAAATCATGTTTTAAAGGTGTCTCAAGAGGAATGGAAAAACTGCTATGACAAATGGTTTGAACGAATGCAAAAGTGTATTTATTGATCATCAAGGGGAATATTTCGAAAAACAATAAAACCATTTTCATTTAAAAATGTTTGTCATTATTTGCTATTCCCGAAATATAAATAGTAGCTAGGGTTGCCACCTGGCCGGTTTTCCACCGGCCTGGCCGGTTTTCTACTAACAAAGCCGGGTGCCGGTTAGCCTCCAAAAAAGGCCGGTTTTCTTACAATCTCAATAGATACTTCACCGAATTTGGAAAAGCTGCTAGGAGCAATAATGAAATCGCTCAAGAAACCACAACACGGTCTGCCATCTATTGATGGGTAGCCGCATTTATTGTTTATTTATTAATTTCTACATTACACTACAAGATGGCAGATTCGTTGCGAATTTTTGGCCTATTTTCCAGGGATTTACCGAGTTATATATCTTTGTGAACGGCGCGGTGTTGCGTTCTTAATTTTTAGTTTAGTTGATTTATACGTTCGTTGTGGTTGTGTGTTGTTAATTCAGTAATAAATCTAAATAATCGTAAAGTATGAGCGACGAGGGTGAAGCAGAAACACCAAATACACCACCAAAGAAAAAAGTTAAGACAAGAAACTGCCAATTTAATAAAGACTGGCTTGAAAATCCTAATTACCACAAGTGGCTAGCAAATGATAAGGATGTTAATATGGCCAGATGTACTATGTGTAAAATTACATTCAACGTTAAATACGACGGCGTCAAAGCTGTAAAATCCCATAGTGGCACCGCAAGGCATTTAAATTTGGAAAAAGCTAGCAAGATGTGTGACGTTATGACAAAAATTTTTGCTCCCAAGGATTCGAAAGAATCCCATTTAGTCACCATGGCTGAAATATCAAAAACGTTTCATTGCGTAAAACATGGTCTTAGCTACCTTTCAACTGATTGTGGTAAGTAAAGACTAATTTGATCATTTAAATAATGCTCAATAAATATGATTCAATTTGATTAAAAGTTAATAAGCCTTATTTATGATGTACAATGAAACTTTTGCGACTGATATTTCTTTCAGGTAATAAGCTTGATGGACAGATTTACCGAGATTCAGCTATAGCTACCAAAATTCATCTGGGACGAACCAAAATGGAAGCCATCGCGCGCAACGTGCTAGCACCCTATTCATTGGAATTAATAACTAGAAAGCTAAAAGAAAAAAACATTCCTTTTTCGATAGCTACCGACGCCTCCAACAAAGGTAGTAGAAAGTTTTTTCCTCAAATGAAGGAATTCAGGATTGTTTGCTTGATTTTTACGAAGAGGCTGATGAAAGCTCTGAGTCAATTACAAATAGTATATTGAATGCTTTGCAACAACTGCAACTTGATATTGCCAATGTAACTGCATATGGAGGTGATAATGCATCCGTCAACTATGGAAAACATTGCTCTGTTTACCAAAAACTCACACAAATAAAACCAAAGATAATCAAAGGTAATTGTAACTGCCACATATTACACAATGCAGCCAAGCACTCTCTTAAATTATTGAGTTTTGATGTAGAGTCTTTGGTATTAAAGGTTTTCAATTCTTTTAATTGTAGCGCCAAAAACGTGGCAAATCTCAAGGAGTGCTTTCAGTTTGTTCAGCAGGAGTATCATCAAGTATTAAGACACATACCGGTGCGATGGTTAAGCCTTTTTCAAGCTCTCGATCGCTTGTTATTGAATTGGAATGCCATAAAAGCTTATTTCTTGCAACAAGGGGCAGAAAATTGTGATCGTATCATATGGAAATTTGTAGGAGACCAAGAAGACCAACTATCAGATCAACCAACTTTTGCTGAATGCTACATTTATTTTGTCCATCATGTTCTATTTATTTTCCAATCTTCAATTAAAACACTGGAGCAATCCCATTTGGTTATTACGGATGTATATGAAATTATGTCCGGTTTAAGAGACAAATTAAAGAGACGGAAAGAGGATTTATTTTTTGGCTTCAAAACAAATCAGGCTTTAGCGAACTTTACAAGCAACCTTAAATTAAAGTTTCAAGAGGAAGCAGTTCAAGTCTACAATCGAGCAATAGAATACTTAGAAAAATGGTTTGATTTTGAAAACAATGTGTTTCTGTTATTTAAATCATTAAATTTGAAAGGCCGCATTCCAGAACTGAATGAGGTAATCTTAATTGCATCGCACATTGGCATGGATCTTCAAGATGCCGATGGCGATAGTCCTTATGAAGAATTATCTTTGCTCCAAAATGCATCTCCTTCTTTCATTAATCAAGATATTTCTGTTGCGGAGAAATGGTGTATCTTTTTTAAGCGAGTGGAAGTTCCAATTTTAAGAAATGTAGTTCAGATGGTTTTATCTTTTCCTTGTAGCAATGCTTATGTGGAAAGGATTTTCAGCATCATGAATCAGCTATGGAATGATGACATAAACAAATTGTCAGTTGAAATGGTAAAAGCAGAACTTTGCATTCGTTCTAACATCCAGCTCTCTTGTTCGGAATTTTAGTCATCATTAAGTGACAAAGCAGAACTTATTAAATCAGCAAAATCAAACACCAAATATCATTTCAAATTTTAAACAGATGTAATGTTTACCTATTTGTATTTTTTAGAAATAAAGTTTTACTTTCTTATTTTAAAATTTTAATTACCATTTACTTTTGAAAAATCGAATTTATTAATCGCATACTTTGGGTTCCCATAAAAAATATTTATTGATAAATTTTGACAAAATTGGGGCGTGGTCCCAAGAATTTTTCGTCTGTCTCGCGATAATTGCGGCGCTTTTCATTAAATCACCCCAAAGGCCGGTTTCCTGTAATCAGAAAGGTGGCAACCCTAATAGTAGCCCTCGTATATGTTTCTTTTAATCTTTAATAAATTCTAATGGAAATATTAATTCTACGGCTTCTGAAACATCTCTGTTTCCTCCATGGTGTTTATTTATTTGCTCTTGGCGTATAATCTATTCTGATGATGAGTCCCTCTCTTGTTCTCTTGTCGCATTATCTTCCGTTATGTATCTATGTACCACTTTTACTTAGTTCTTTAAAATATTGTCGCCAACTTTGCATTATATTACTTTTGTCTGTTAATATTGCTCCCTCTTATCTTTTATATTTATTATGTTATATTTTTTCGTCTTCCATTACATTAAAGTTAAAATATGTATGTGTAAGACAGAAACTTTAGGCAATTTCATGTACGTATGAAAAAAACGTTTGTCTACGTCATCTCAATAAAACATTTTACGACTTCAACTTCTGGTATATTAAAAAAGTTAAATAAAAAGAAGCTAAATAACGACTTCAGTCTCTACAATGCTTCTACTTTGTATACTTACGAGCTAACATAATCACTTTAAATAGTTTTGGGGATAATTCTAAGGGGGGCACTATGCTAATACTAGAATAGACAAAAACAACATTTCAGCAATCCACCGGAGACATTTCGTGCGGCAAACGACCATAAAAGTTACATTATGTAAAAGAGACATTAAAACTACACCACGGTACGGTGGCATCTGGGTATACACGTTACATATATATAGAACATATACAAGGGTCGAGGACGCGATGCATATTTGATTCAATAGGCCCAGGCTTTCTCGATGTGGATTTCTATCTCTTCCTCTTCCTTTCCTGCCACGACATCTATTTTTTATGTCGCATGCAAAGAAATCGACAAAAAAAACATATCGTATGCACTATTCTTTGTTATGGCGATATACACCATTGATAGTTTCAATTCTGTACACTCATGGGCATCATAAATGACACCCAGAACGATGAGTTTCCTTTTCGTCTGTAGTAGTTTATAGAACACTTGTGTAAATAAACTGAAAAGGAAGAAACAACATAAACTTAGGAGAATAGCCGAAAACTAAGCATTAACATTTTCTTTAAAGAGCGTCAATTTCATAGGTCTATTTAAAATTTATTAAAGTGATTTAATAATATAAAACATCAATAAGAATAATATCTACATATAATTTTAGAGGATACTGCAGATATAAAGTCTATATACTTTCAATGTATATTCTGTAAACAAGTTTTATTTGGCTTATTAAACACTAATATCAAAATATCCCACATAAAACTATTAACAATATCAAAAAATGTGCCGTAGATTTATTTAACTTGAGTATTACAATTAATTAATAACTGTGGAGGAACTTATACCGTCTATTTTTTCCAATTTTTTAATGCCCTCCAAATAATACGATTTCTCGAGGCCTTCAAAATAGGCGTTTGTTTCATCGATGTCCCCTTCATTCGACAAATCGCTCACCGCCGAGCCATTTCTTCATATTTGGGAATAAGAATAGTCGCAGCGGGCTAAATTTGGAGAATATGCTGGATGAGGAAGCCACTCCTAACGCAATTCATGCAATTTTGCCATTGCAACTATGGACTTCTAACCCCGTGCATTATCCTGGTGGAAAAGAATCTTTTTCCTTGCCAAATGCGTCGTTTTTGCTTCAAATTGGCGTCGAATCGATCCAACACCTCTGCATAATCTGCGGCGGTGATTGTTTTATCCTTTTCAAGGTAATCGATGGATATGACACCGCACACATCTCCAAAAATGAACGACTTTATTGCCCACATATCCACCTTGGCGTTCTTTGGAGCCGAATCACCACGAGAAGTCCACTATCTCGACTGTTCTTCGGTCTCTGATGTGTTGTGTTGGTACGACTGCACCGAAATTGAATAAACCAGTGGTGGATGCCCGATCGATTGAATTCCCATAATACTTTTCAAGCTTCTTTTGGTTTGCGTGATGATTTTTTCGCGCAAAGAATACCACACCAAATTTACTTTTTCCATTTCTACGCAGACGTCTGTTTGAAATTGCTGTAACAACAAAGCTATTTCACAGATTATTCTGAAAATTAGGGCGCGATTTGAAGTGGCAGTGCCATCTGTGCTAATTTTCAGGTACTTCTTGACCCACATACGTATATGAGTTATATGTATGAAATAAAATGCAAAAGCAAAATCCCTTACCACAAAAAAATTTAAAAAATCTATATACATATTTCTGCAACTAATTTGCCACCTTCACTAGACATCAAACAGAAAGGAGTGTTAAACGTAGTACTTTTGGCTAAGGTGTAACCTTAGAAGATATGCTCTTAACAAAATCACCTGTGGGATATCACTGATTTCTCAACAAACGACATCCTTATATACAGGGTGAGTCATCTAAGCGGGTAAGGCCGATTATGCCTTTATGAGTAAAGATATTTCGAAGCGGGTTTTTCCTTATGATAGCTGTTCATTAGGAGCACATTTTAAAATTATTTTGTATTATACAGAGTGTTCCATAACTTGGTGGCTAACCATAGTTATTTTTTAAATGGAACATCCTATATATTATTGCATTTTTGAATTCCCCGTATAATGTTTAGTCAAAAAGTTATAAGATAGTATAGGCCTAAAGTGTAAAGTTTTTGACTTATTCCCATTTTTCTGAAAAATTCAGTGTTTGTTTAAAATTATATTTCTCGAAAACGACGTATTAGATGGACAACTTTTGTTGCAGTATTGTTTACAATAAGATGTCCTAATAGAAGCATGTTTTATTTTTTTAGAGTTACTATCTGCATGTGCAGGAAATTGGATTAAAATTAGATGACTCGTTTTTGTATAAAAGTCATTTTTTTTAAATGGCACACCCTGTATATAAGTTCATTTTTGAATTGTTTATTAAATTTCATGTCAGAAACATGTAAGACGTTAATACTTTAAAAGTGACTATTACAGAGTTATTGTCGTTTTTTGATATGCTTTTGTTAGTTTTTGCAAAAAAGTAATTTTTTTCAAATGGAACAGCCTGTATATTATTTCATTTTTGAAGAATTTCTTATTAAATTGCTCATCAAAAACATGTAGGACGTTAATACTTTAAAAGTGACTATTACTGAGCTTTTGTCTCTTTTGATATAATTTTGTCAGTACTATACTATATTAATTAAACCACAAAACTGACAAAATTATATTAAAAAGAGACAATAGCTCAGTAATAGTCACTTTTAAAGTATTAACTTCTTACATGTTTTTGATGTGAAATTTGATAAACAATTCAAAAATGAACTGATATACAGAGTATTCCATTTAAAAAAATTGACTTTTATACAAAAACGTGTCATCTAATTTTAATCCAGTTTCCTGCACATGCAGTTAGCAACTGTAAAAAAATAAAACATGCTTCTATTAGGACCTCTTATTGTAAACAATACTGCAAAAAACTTTGTCCATCTAACACGTCGTTTTCGAGAAATATAATTTTATACAAACATTGAATTTTTCAGAAAAATGGGAATAAGTCAGAAACTTTACACTTTAGGCCTATACTATCTTTTTACTTTTTGACTAAAAATTATACGGGGAATACAAACATGCAATAATATGTAGGGTGTCCCATTTAAAAAACTATAACTATGGTTAGCCACCAAGTTATGGAACACTCTGTATAATACAAAATATTTTGAAAATGTATTCCTAATGAACAGCTATCACAAGGAAAAACCGCTTCGAAATATCTTTACTCATAAAGGCATAATCGGGCTTACCCGCTTAGATGACTCACCCTGTATACTACCTAAATCTAACGGGACCGTTAAGCGTGACAGACTAATCACCTAAAATTACAATAATCCGTTCAACCTGGACTCGGGTATCCATGCATTGTCAGAATTCATTAACTTACATCTATTTCTATGTATATAAATACTTTCATAACTCTCTAATTCTCTAAAATTATTTACAGTTTTAACTAATTTAAGACTATCTATAGGCATGCCGTGGCCTGTGTCGAAAATATGTCTAGCAACACTTGATTCTTCCGGTCTGTTGTATCTGAAATGCGCAATGTGTTCTTTGTAACGAGTTTAAATTGAACGCCTAGTTTGTCCTACATATTTTTGATTACAATCTTTACAGATTATTTCACAAATACCAGATTTTTGATCTAACTCAATTTTTTCTTTAGTGTTTCCTAAGAGTGATTTTAATGAATTGCCCGATTTAAACGCAATTTGAAGATCCTGTTCTTTGAAAATGCTGTTCAAATTTCGTGTGAGTGAATGACACGGCAAAGAAACTTATTACCAAGAGTTTTTTGAGTTAGCAAACATGTAGTATCCTGAATTTGTTTCTTAAATTTATGTTTCCTAATAAGCTTAGTTACTCTTTTTGAATCGAAACCATTGTACTTCGCGATCTTTTTAATTAAACTAAGCGGAAAACTACGATGAATAAGAAAAGTAAAAGAAGCCATCATTTGCTGAAAACTATAATTTGAATTCGCTGTTATAAATTTGTTGACGTTAGTTTCATTTCGGAAGATATCAATTTCTGTTATTATTATTTCTTCTAAGCAAAACATCTAAAAATGGTAGTTGATCAATGTTTTCCTTTTCTAGTATGAAATTAATTGTAGTACATTTCGAGTTTTATTCAAATAAGAAGTCATAGAAATCACAAAAGGTAGTATTAAAAATCGCCAAAAAAAAGTCAACGTATCTAATCCATATTTTAAAGAAATACTTAGAATTCCTTGTTAATTCGGTTTCAACACATTGCACATTTCACATACAACAGACCAGAAAAATCAAGTGCTGCCCGACATATTTTCGACACAGACCATGCACGGCATGCCTACAGATAGGCTTAGATTAGTTAAAACTGGATTATTATAATTTTAGGTGATTATAATTGGGTTTTTTTTTTTTGTGGTAAGGGATTTTTCCTTTTGCATTTTATTTCAGATTTTTAGCCACAGTCTCCATCACAAATCTCCTATTATTCTCATCTATTAATAACTATAGTCGGCCAGTTCGGCGAGATCACTAGAAAACGTAACGCTTTGTTATGATTCCCAGGACTTACATGCGTGTGAACCGATACGGTCCTCCTTTAAGGACACTTTACATTGTGTGATTTATCACATGACTTTTCACATGATTTTATCACACAAAAAGCATATGATTGTGCAGTAGATATGATTTGTACTCATTGACATTCACACTATATATGTTTGGTTATGATCTTGCTTGTGATTGAAAAGTTTCAAAACTTTGTGGTTTGAGGTTAAGTAGCTTGTTATTTTACTTACATTCTTCATCTGGTCTTCATAGTTATAAACAACATTGGAAATTATTACAACTTGTTAGAAAAATGATTCCTTACGATGCTACATTGGTTGCAATATCAATGTGCCTTGTAGTAATAGTCCATCAAAGATATAAATTGCTGATGGGCAATAAAGTGAAAAAATCCAAGAAAAGAACATTGTGGACTCGTAAATGGCTACAACGACGAGATTATGGTCGAGGCATGTCAAATCTTGTATTTAGAGAGATAAAATACGAAGATCCAGCCAGTTTCAGAAATTTTTGTCGAATGTCCTGGAATTCATTCGATAATTTGCTGCAACTTGTAGAACCTTTAATAAAACGTCAGGACACTAATCTACGCGAGTGTATACATGTGAAAACAAGGTAGGAATACCTAAACAGCAGTTGAATATATTTGATTTAAGATAATCTGTCAATTTTTGCAGATTACTGGTCACTTTACGGTTTCTAGCAACAGGTGAAACTTTTCAAAGTTTAAGTTATGCTTTTCGCATTTCTGTTCCTTCACTTTCAAAAATAATTCCGGAAGCAGTTACTGCGATTTATACAGTTTTAAAAACTGAATACCTTAAGACACCTACTGAAAGAGATGAATGGTTGAAAATTGCTAATCGATTTTATAAAGAATGGAATTTTCCAAACTGCTTGGGTGCCCTGGATGGGAAGCACATAGCATTTAGGGCAAAAAAAGCTGATGGCTCTTTCTACTTTAATTACAAACAATTCCACAGTATCATCTTGATGGCATTAGTTGATGCAGATTATAACTTTATTTATGTGGATGTAGGATGTAACGGTCGTGCTAGTGATGGAGGTGGTCTTCATATGACAAATTTAGATCGATGTAATGTCAATAGATCTGCTGATGAACCTATTGCTATCAGGAAACTGTTGATAAATTATTTTAATAATGAAGGTTTTGTACCGTGGCAATGGGAGGCAATAAAAAAATTCAATTTTTAAATCATATGTTCAGTATTTTATTGTATTTAGTTTTTAAGTGAGTCAGTTACTGAAGCAACTTGTTGAACAGTGTCTTCATCAAACGGAAGTGTTATAACATGCACTTGCTGTATAGTTTCTTTCGCTTTTTTCATAGCTACCTGCTTTTTATGTGTTTCATATAGTATATTGTTTATGAGATGTTTGGCCTCATTAATCAGCTCATCATCTTCAATATTTTGTAACTCATTGCTGATATATTCACTGTACACTTGCCAGTCTGACTTTGGTTTTAATTTGGAACCCAGCATCTGGTACAAAAAAAGCCTTTACAGTAGTTACAAAAGAAAAAAATTAAGTTATACCTTTAATGTAGACATGGTTTCATTTAAAATGGGATCAGGCTCCTGCTCTTGTGCTGATACTTTCCTTTTTTTTGCAACACTTCTTGGGGTTTCTTGCTGCTCACTACCAGTCGAACAGCTGTCATCAACAACATTATCTGTTTCCACCATGGTCTCACTATTACTTTCAGTCTAAAAGCATGAATATAGATCACATCAAGAATATGTTCAAGTAAAATCTGAAATGCAACATACCATTGAATCCAATGTGCTACAGGTTTTTCTAGTTTTCACGAAGGGCGTAAGAAACAAAAGCTTGTCGTACCACCAAACAGTAGGTTCATAGATATTGTCAGCATCCATACCCGAATGTTGCACAATAACCTTAGATTTCTCATGAGCAAACTGCTGCCTAAGATTGGTTATTTTCTTCTTAACATCTTCAACTTGTATTGTTGCTTCCAAATTCTGCAGTTCATGCGTAATTTTTAACAAAGCATCATTCCTTGCATGTTTGTTAGAATAAAATTTGTGTTTACTATCATATAAACATGGGTGACCTTCATATAATTCTATTAAAGAAGTTGTTATTTCTTTTGTCCATTCTACCTATATTAATTGATAAACAAAACATTTTATTATTAGAATAGTATTTTTCACAAACAACATATTCGTAACAAATGCTATAAACACCAACCTTATTTGTGGTAGTAGCCATTCTTTATGGGTTTTTACGGACTTTGTTCGCTGTTTCAATAGCGTAAAACACTCACTCAATTCAAAATTCAGACGAAAAGCCGAAACAGTTTGACGTTAACCTCACAAATGTTAAATTCTTCAAATCACGTCAAATTATTTTAGTTACTTGGTCGATAAGGCAGATCAGTAATATTATCGGTAATCATACGAACTATCACACCGAAATAGGTACGGTTCTATTCTGAAAAATAGGATGTGATTTACTCTGTGACAGGCCTTATGACTACTTCTGTGTGATAAATCACATAGTATGAACACTAAAATGATTCCTATGACAAAATCATGTGAACAGTCATGTGATAAATCACATAATGTAAAGTCTACTTTAGTCAAGTTGAACATTGATAGTATCAGTGGAAAAGATTAAAGAACTTTTGATATTCCAATCATAAAAGAGAATATATTTTGCAATATTCATAAATGGCTAGAGGCATCGAAAACTTTTCATATTATTCCCATCCCCGGGCAACAAAAAATAATAAAGGAGAAACTTGTAAAATAGTCAGTGCATGCAAATATAAATTTCAAACAATGTGTGCTCTCCAGAGATCACACGCTGTGTCTCTAATACACATATTAAAACTACGTACTGTTAAATAATCTCGTAATATCATTGTTATTCTTTATATAATATGATAGCCTGCTACTATGTTCATTTTTCCCTAATGAAACTCACCATTCAACTAACGTTGCCTCTGATACAAGAGGCCAAAAAAAAAGAAGAATTATTAATGAATGGTCAAGGTTGTAAGTTGACCAGTTAATGATGTCTCAGACACCCAGTGTAGACAGTCGTTTAAAAACACTGGATGTAGTGGAATAAAAAATGTATAGAAAAAAACGACGCAATTTTTTTTTAAACCTGCCCACCAAGCAAAACAAGAAAGGCTTGAAATGAAGGAATTTTTATTTAATCTTAGGGAAAAACAATGTTGAAAAAAAATACTTAATGCAATAATTTTTTAATCAACAATTCCGACACAGCACATCGAACAGTCGATTATTTAAAAGAAAATAACATTGAATTAATGAGTAATTTCCGTATTCCACTCACTTATTACTAGGGAGCGGACACGACAGGTTGTATTTTTAAAGAGATTTTAATTTTATTTATATAATTGGATAACAAGTGGCTGGTAATGTATAAAATACAAAATACCTTATTATTTGTTAATTTTGTAGTTCAAGTCGAGTAAAGGAGTATTACTATTTACTAGCAATACTTTCTCAAAGTTCTCTTCTGTAAGATTTGTTCTGTTTGAATGAAGTACATCCTTGTAGATAGAAAACGTTCTTTCTACATCGCAACTGGTTATAGGTGCGTACTGGAAATATTCTTTTATTTCAGCGTATTTAGCAGTTAGATTTTGTGTCATTGTCCCCATGCACAATTGCCGCAATGTTATTAAATCTGGATTTCTATTAAAAATTGCGTCTAACTTTTGCCGAAGGCCACATCCGAAGTCAATTGGGAATACTTTTGAAATTATTAATAACCACATCTAATGTGGTTAATCCATCTTTTAATTTGAAATTTCGATTTTCAAAATATGTGATTAGTTTAGGCAAATTTCCAAAGTCTTCCTGAAGGAATAACAACTGATTTATTAAATTTGGAATATGTGTTAGTTCCTTGCACTCAAAAATACTTCGAGCATCGTCATTTAAACATGTAACGAAATTTTGTAAACTATCGAAATTCTCTGCATAAAAACTAGTAGCTTCCAATCATGTTCCCCATCTAGTTATTACTGGCGAGGGAGGTAGTGACACTACTACTACTCTCCATGGTGTTTTTCTGAAAACTTTTTTAAAAGCGGATACAAGTTTATCAACTTCCTGATAGGTGTCTCTGATATATTCACAGTCTCTGTGGAGAGTATGTGCTACACAAGTAATATGCAGCATATAAGGATATGTTTCCTTTCGTAGTCTGTCTGTTTTTAACATATATGCGACACTGCCACGAACAAATAAAAATATTTTTTCCTTGTATCTGTCGTCCGAATGAAGCATTTTGTGCAAATTCTCGTCAATAGTTTCCGTTTCAACTGCTATATGGAATAGTTGGATGTAGTACACCAGCTCCAAGCATTTACCACACAGCGTCCTAATATATCGACAGTTTCGTCGGCACCTATCTATAGGTACTGATTCGAAAGATGTCTTCTAATGCATTCTACTGCTTTTGTGAAGCACTGAGGAACATGATATTTGCTTAAGGTGGATTCGTCAGGAACATTTCGACCAGTATATTTTTGAAGAAGTATTTTCAAATTGTCATGTTTATTTAATGGGATATTGGCCGCCATTAAAGTTTCATAGAGTTCTTCGTTAAAATTGTCAACTTCGAACGGGCCCAATTCCTTTGTATGTTTTAGCGAAGCTAAGTGACGTACGTGCGATTTTTTGGCATTCTGTAACGATATTTTACAGACTTTGCAATAAATTTCGCAACCACTGAAAGTGGAGGACATACAATCTGCATGACCCTTAATCCAATTCACCATTGTTTCACGACGCCATTCTCGACGTTATTCCATATCATATCTGAAAAAGTAACATAAACAATGTTCTAAATGTAAATGAATGATATCCAAAAATGTATGCGTATATTATTGAAACTTAACGAAATCCAATGCACACTTACGTCAAGATAATTGGGAGAAGTAGATTCAATGAAACGGTACTAAACAGGGACTATTAAAAACATTTAGAAGTATGTAATTAACAGTCAAAATAATGAAAAAACGAAACTAACTCTCCTTTACTTTATTTATCTTACGAAATATAAGGTAAATAGAACAAATTTTAAAAACTCCTCACCCATCTACGTACGCCGATGAAGAAAGGAATTTAAGAGTAAAATCGACTTTTTTGCTGTCGTTTTCGTGACAACAGATGTTGCAGTTCACCATATGAATAGTGCTATTCAGTAACTGCGTGATGTTATACATTATTTCTTTTGTCCGCCGCAATTTTTAACAATCTTCTGGACATTTTTAGGGTCCTTTCGTATAAAATAAATTACTGTCAATTAATCAAGAATTAATGTATTTTCATGTGTTCTTTAAATTTGTTGTAAATTTTATATTTGTTTTAAAAGATAAAACCTAAAACAACGAAAAGAGCAGTTTATAAATGGGCAAATCAATTTGATCATAATGAAGATATAGTGGGTAGTTCATTCCACCAACCATTTATTTAGCTTCTTGTCCAAGAAAGGGTGGTTATTTAAAATTCATGAGGGCACATAAAACATATATATGGGCGGATGCATTTTGTAGGTTAGAGTCTAGCTACTTACGTAAATCTCTACCTATACTTCTTTTGGAGGAACGTTGCAATGCATTTTAAGTGCGTTCGATAGTTCTCCTATTTGGGGCAATTGCTTTCGAACAAGATGCATTCGCCGATATTTAAGATTGCTTACGTAAACGCTGAATCAGTCGCGAAAATATTGTTACTTTTCCCGTTTACTTGGAAGCAAATTAGTTTAATCTCCCTGAAATATAAAGAATTAAATATCTTATTTTATGAAACCTACATATAAGAAAATGTCATTGGTTTTTTACTTATTAAACAAGACTAAAATGTATATAGAACTTTCCATTAAGTTATTTCAATCGTTTATTTCGCCTAAATTGTCTGATTGTTTTAACATCCTTAATGATAATAACTCCTTGCTGCCTATTTGATAAATAGCTATTCTAATTCCGTAAAGTTTTAGTTTTTGAAGTAAACGTTGATGTTTAATCCTATTAATCGCTTTTGATAGATCGAGCAGAACACACGGGTTTCTTTTATTTTCAAAAGCAATAAAGATACGATCTGTAAAATCAAATGGTGGGGTTTTAATACTTTTACCTTTGCAAAGACCTTGTTGAGACTTACATATTAACGTATGTTCCACAAACAAGTTAAATAAGCGGTCATGCTCTATTTTTTCAAACAATTTAGGAAAACCAGTCAGTAAACTTACAGGTCTATCGTTATTTATGTCATCAGTGCAGCCTTTTTTTATATAAATAGGCACAATATTGGCAAGTTTTAAATAATTTGAAAAACAACCAGGCATAAAAGAATGGTTAAGTATATGAGAAAGAAGGACATAAAATATGCGGGCTCAGCTTTTGAGGAACTATATTGAATACAATCTATTTCTGACGAGTTATTGTAATTTCAGTTTAAAATTCAATATTTATTTATATGAATTAATAGTGTACAAAAATGATTACAGCATTTGTAATGTGTTGGGTGTTAATATTTAACCCTCTAATACATGAATTATCGAAATTTGTAATTATGTTTCTAAAAAATTTGAACAAACAGATAATGACCTTTGAAATAACTTACTTTGGGTTTGGAATAATTTTGGGCGGCAAAATTGAAGTTTTTCAAAATTTTATTTTTGGTTACCCATACAACAAAACAAAAGATTTAAAAAAATACTAAAGTTCAGAAAATGTAGTAATTTTATTGATGGATTTGTAAGAAGAACTTTTGACATTTCATGCGAGAAAGCCCCTTGCAGCCTTGCAGCTTGCATCTTTCGCGTTCAATTGTCCATTCTGGCCAATGGCTAATATGGTCACTGTGAACAAAATTGTTTGGTCTCGGTTCCAGGCATCTTCGCGACTTTTTGGATGGTTCTGGTGTTCCATTGTTTGACCCGCTTGGACTTCCTCTTTTGTTAGATTCTCGAATTCCTGTAGTGCAAAGCTGTTCTGCCAAAAGAGTTTTGAATCCGAGAAGCGGCATTATTTTGTCCGTGGAGCCCTGTTGCCTTTTTATTCGTCTATACAATAACCAAGAATTTGCCACCACAACATCTATCATATAATAAAATATTCGGTGATACTATTTCCGACTTTTTAGCTTTATCGGGTAAAGTCCTATTAGCGAATCCTGCAAATCAACACCCCCCCATATGGCGGTTGTATTCTGTGATTATATTTGGGCAATCTTCTTCTTTTTTGCAGTTTTCAGATTTGAAAAATCTTTTTACTTTGGTGATAGGTCGGCTTCCACAATACTCAGAAATTAGTGACAATTTTGTTGTCGTACCATTGCACAGCATGCATATCGATCCCATCAAACTTTGTTGTGCTTTCATTTATGGTACCTCTTTCTTTTTGCTTCATTTGTTTTTCTGTGTGTCCTTGATAATCAGGCAATCGATTTTGGCGGACTGTGGCCACAGAATAAATTTTCTGTTTCGCTAAGTACGATATTAGCGGCAACGAAGAAAAATAATTATCGTAGAAAATTTTGTGGTATTTGTCATGTGGAATAGGTCTGCTCAATCGAAGTACAACGTTACTTGCGGCCCCCAAATCAGGCTCATTATCATCAATTGTATAGCCTTGCTTTCCCGCAAACAAAACAAAATTTTAGGAGAAACCGGATACCCCACTAAGAACCCACATCTTGTAACCCCATTTATGGTGTTTCTTTGGGTTGTATGTTTTTATACTAATCCTTCCTTTAAACGGGATGATCTGTTCATCGCAAGACAGATGCTGTTCAAGAGTAATGTTCAAACAGGCTTTTCTGATTGTTTCCAGAACTGGCGTAATTTTATCTAAACTTCTTGTACTCTATTGTCATCTATTTACTTAACATTGGCAACTTGCGAAATTCTGGTTTGAGGAGACCAATAGCTTCTGGTATTAGGTAGTTTGATAATCGACATCCAAATTATCATACCCACAAACCGTTGTATTTCCTCAACACTAGTGCACAACGGTCTGTTAGGTCGTGTTTGGACGCTATATAAACAAGATTGGCGAACAACTTCGGTGAAAAAGTCTTCTGATAAAAAGTTTCCAAAATGTTTCAGAGGAATATCTAATTTCAAAATTAACATTCGTTGAGCACGTAATTGTTTCGATTTCATCATGCAAAAGTCATATTTGAGAAATACAACATGACAGTGATGATTTATGTGACCATTTTTGATTTTTACTATAACAATTCTTACCTTTATTTCACTATAAAAACTTCAAACTTCTAGTTGAACACACCAAAGTTACAACTATAACCGTGCTTTTGTGTTGTCAACAAATAAAAATCACATTTACAACACCTAGCACCATCTATCAATTTACGCGCGCACCAATGCATTCAGTTATGTTATCAGGAGGTAACGACATGCCTACAAGGAACAGATTATAGTAATGCGAAATAGATAGGAAATTTTAAAGTTTGAGTTACCAATTGGCAACAATATGCAATAGAGCGTGAAAACCCTTATTTTATCATATACCCTGGCATATGCATAATTATGATATTAATTGGGAAGAACCAGTCATTAAAGTTCCAGCATTAATGCATCTCATCTCAAAGTTTGACTTTAAAAATTGACGCCTAAGTTTCATTTTTTAAGTGCCACCATTTTGTTATTAAAAGACTCCCACAAATATCAATTTGTTATAAAGTCTGGAGGTCAAAAATTTTCATAATTACAATTTAATGCCTCACACGTTTGACGCTAATATAGTTAATACCACTTAAAGGCAAAATGTCACTTTAATATTATTTTTACAGGAAATAATAATTTATTTTACCTCTTTTTATTTTTTTAATAATATGTTTCATGTTTATTTAGTACCTAGTAATATTTTAAAATAATTAAATATATATAATTAGCCAGTTCTCTCATATTTTTTACAGCAGTGTTTTCAAAACCTTTTTTACCATACCCACTTTTATTTATAGAAAATAAAACAACACCACGCAATTAAATTTAAAGTAGAAAATGTGTTTTCACCTTGCACCATCTATGATCAAATAGTGCAAGTTCTTTATTCTTCATTTTCCGGAACTTTCAGCATGGACCAGAAAGGACATTAGTAGATCTTTATGGAATCAGTAAAACGCTCGCTATATTTTGTAACATTTGTTCTTTGATATTTATTATTTTGCTAACATTTTTAAAAAGATCCTTAGAACCATTCACATCTTAAAGTGGCAAGAAAACAAAGAACAGATTGTAGAGTGATGATTATATTAAATATGAGCTTTCCTTTATTTTGAATAAACATGTGTAGTTTCTGTAAGAGTCTTATTAAAAGAAAGTATGAAGCAATCAAAGCTACTTCGACATTCAATTAGCAGAATTCTTTAAAAGTAAAGTCCCATTGCAAAAAAGTAAGCCGCATACTATTGCTAAAGGAGCTGTTGAAGTGGTGGAAATATTGATTCCTGAAAAAGACGCTGCAAAATTAAAAACAATACCTCTTCCCTATAATATTATCCAAAGAAGAATAAATGACAAGGCAGAAAATATTTCAGCAGTTATTTTTGAAAATATCAAGAAATGCATGTACTTCTCTCTACATATGGACAAATTTACAGATATCTCTAACTGTGTCCACTTTATAGCATTCGTAAGATATAACACAAGCAATGATATGTGCTTTACTGTATGTACCAGTGCGATGCTAAAACTATTACAGGACATCGATCTGGTCTTATTTAGTATTTTCATCATTAAAATACTTCAATTATGCGTATAAGAAAATGAAAGAGCATTTGAATATAACAATTAGGAAGTCGAACAAAAAAATAGTATTAAGCCTTTCAAACATACTGCTGTGATATGCTGTACTATGGTTGATAACCAATAGTCAAATTAATAAATTAATATTCTTTAATAATCCCAGGGTCTTAAAGGTAAATTTCTTTGTTTTTTTAAAAGAAATACGTCACAGCTTTTCCTTATTGTGAGTTCTAGCTGTGATTGTGATGTTTACTTTCCTAATGTTCTCCTTTGGGATGGGTATAAATAAGTAAATAATGAATGTCAGCACAACTTATATTTATTTACAGTATGAAGATTTACAAAAACATATTAAAAATATTGACAACTATACAATATAATAGTGTTTCATTAAGATATATTATCTTCTTCGTTATAGTACAAGCACCTTGCAAATCTTTTATTGTTTTAAAAATTGTAGAAGTCTACTAAATTACCTCTTCATGTATGCTTACAATTCAAAAGAAATTACTAAATTTATTTTCTTTACTCTTTACCGACGTATCCCCCATTGGATCATCTCGACCTGAGATTTTCACGTCAAAATCGAGATTTAAACAATGAAGAACCTATTAGATATTTCAAATAATATTTTGAAACTATTGTTATTTCAGTGAAAACGTTAATACTTCGTTAAATCGCCTTAACTTGAGATTTTGACGTCAAGTCAAGACTTATCCAAAGAAGAATTTATTAAATGTTTAAATAATATTTCTAAAATTGTTGTTGTTCAGGTAAAATTGTCAACATTTCGTTGAATCGCCTTAACTTGAGATTTTCACGTCAAGTCAAGACTTACCCAAAGAAGGATTTATTAAATGTTCAAATATTTTAAAACTATTGTTATCCAGTAATTTTATATAACACACATGAAGATTCCTTTATTTATTGACTATAAGATTGCAAGTTAAAGCTTTATTAATAGTGCTTGTACTTACTTTTCTTGACTGTATATCCTTTCGAATTCCTCTTGATAATCCTTGTTTCCGTTCTTTTGAAATTTATTATGGCGGGTTTTGTAAAAATGTAATAATAATTTCCCGCGCTTTAGCGCGCACTTATCGTTTGAAATGTTTTATGAGTCTTGTCTCACTACACGTGTTTAAATCTTAAAAGCGTTCATGCCTTTTTAGATTTTATTTAACTGAAGGACACTTGGAGCACTGATTTGAAGTTCAAGGTACTGGTGGCTGCTGATCAACTTTTTCTTCTTAGGTATTCAAGATCTTCTGACGAACTCCCTTATAATTGCAAATGCACGTGTTTATATACCCCTCAACAATTGACAAACGCTTTATTTTGTTTCAAATTATTTTAGTTCTATTTTAATTTTCTTCTACTGCGCCCTCCGTGTTTGTTTTGATAACTATCGACGTCATGTGATTACATGATTTTGCGTCCGCCATCTTATTGTTGTTCTTGTTTACATATTATGCATTTGCATATCTAATTAATATCGATTGGTTTTTATCGACTGGTAGGTATTTTTAAGCTGTACTATATTATATACTGACTAATGTTTTATTTGTTTTTAGCTTGGAATCTCTTGGAGCATTTTTATATGAAGGAAATTATGCCAATCGTACATTTAAATCTGTATCTATTGATGTCTTATGCAAAGAAAAATTACAATTGAATCTCTATATAGTGATTAGAAAATTTGAGTGGAATACATTTATTTACGTATAAAGACCTTTGTTTTTGCAGTAGTGTTTATTATTATGGCAATATGCTGAAATGCAGGCTTCTATTCATTGATTATTATTGCTGCTAAAGAATGCATTACTGGATTGACCTACTTTCCTATTAATTACTAATAATACTGTTTAAATCATTACATATCCTTTTTTAGACTGAGGTCAGTATTTGAACATCATGTTTTGTATGATATTCGATACAATTCTTGTGCTCTAATTTATTCAAAATTGAGGTCAACACTTTTAATTTCCAATGCTCCCGTTTTTGTTTTCTTTTGACAGGTGTGCAACCCACATTGCATTGATGTGTATTGTATTGCATGTCCATCAGTTCGAATATTTATTGTGTTATCCAATAATTTAAACAAATATATATATATATGTATATATAAATTTAAATATTTGTTTTCTTGGGGTAGCGGCCTATTTTCTTAGTGGGTTCTTTCTTTTTTAAGAACGAATAATTAAAACAATACTTAACGTTTCGACATGTCCATGTCTTTATCAACATTTTTATTACATAAAATCATACAAACAGGACTGTAAGAGAAAAACATATATTTTAAAACTTAGATTTAAAATACTTGAAAAACATTCTTGAAACTCACCAAACACATTTAACATATGTATACTTTTTGTTTTTGTACATTATGTATATTCAGTCTTCTTATAAAAACTTATCACGTATACTAAATTTATTATACATCTCTATAGTATAATTATATTAAATTACCATATAATTGCCATATATTGCAAATTTATCAGAAAAAATCAATAATATTGTGAGACCATATAATTTTAAGTTGGCATATCAAAACACCAACAATCTCAAGTACCTACACAACAGATTAAAAGACCCAATACCATTAATGAAACAATCACATATTGTATACAGTGTGCCGTGTGAAGGTTGTAATGGAGTATATATTGGCCAAACCAAACAACTTCTCGAGGAAAGACTAAAAGGACATAAGTATTGTAAACATTCAACAGCTCTTAAAAAACACCAAACAAAATATAATCACAAATTTGACTTTAAAAATACAAAAGTTCTAGCTAAACAAAATAATACCAAAGCGCGCGAAATAATGGAGTTCCATTTTTGGACACCAAGGTTATAAGATTGGAAAACAACAACTTAATTTTAAATTGGTATCAGAAACCTGCCTCTTCGGGAAGATACATTAATTATTACTCGCACCATCCACCGAGCCAAAAGCTGAACACGGTAATTGCTTTAAAAAACAGAGTTTCTCATATAAGTGATGAACGTTTCCTGCAGGAGAACTTAAGGATGGTTTTTGATATGTTTGCCAACAATGGGTATCCCAAGCACATTTTGGATAAATTGATTTATAGTTCCAATTTTTTTGATGGTCCGGTTGATGTTGGTGGCACTGAAGTCAAGTACAAAAAGTTGCCATATGTACGCGGTCTTACTGAGAAAATAAATTCACATTTCAAGTCTTTTAAAAATATAAAAATACCTAACTACAACATGCTAACAAGCAGAAGTATTTTCTCTAAGCCTAAGGATAAGACACCTCCTTTGATGCGAAGTGATGTTATTTACAAAATTCCATGCAGTGATTGTAGTGGTTGCTATATTGGCCACACGTCACAAACGCTAAAAGCACGTATCACTCAGCATAAGAGCGATGTTCGGTTGGGTAAAAAATCATGTGCCCTAGCGATACATTCTCAAAACTTGGGCCACGGTTTTAACTATGATGATGCAACTATTTTGGACGTCGAAACGCATTATAAAAAACGATTATTTTTGGAAATGGTCCACATTAACAGACACAACGATGCGATTAATTTCAAATCCGATACCAATCAGTTGAGCAGTATTTATTGCAACATTTTTCAAATTATAAATAAATGATGTTTGAGTTTTTTTACTACTTCGTACACCTTTGTATACAGTTATTTATCTATGAAGTGTAATTTTGGTTTGTTCACATCCAATATAAGAAAATTTAAAAGAAATGTAAAATTTTTGTAAGGAAAAAATAACTAAAAAACGCTATTTGTATACACATGAATGTTTTATCTGTTAACATTTTAGTATGAAATAATTTTCATTTTATTTAGTCATGACAAACAGTTTGTGAATGTCTGGTTAACGTTGGTTTTACCATCAAACCTTTATATGTCTGACGAAGTGTTTCCATGTTAATTTTTTGTTGTAGGTTTATATTGATTGTGTTTGTTGACTTGTTGTATTAGTTGTATGTGTTTGCTTTTTTAGTCGTAGCTCCTGAAGAGGCCATAAAATAAATGGCGAAATATTGAGCCTTTGAACAAATACTTTTTTATTTCCACACACAGACCGAACACCCGTAATTTTGTTTTTATTATATATATAAGTTAATGGATTATTCTTTATGTTTATATCTGATGAAATGTTAAATTATAACTAATGTATCAAATATGTATACTTATATTTATTTAAAATAAATTGTGCTGAAATTTATTTTTGTTGGCATTTTATTTGTGTAATTTTTATTTTTATATATGAAAATGTGTTAACCACATTCACTGGTATCTGGTTATATTCACATTTATTCAGTAATAACCACTTATATCTGGTTTTATCAATGTTTTTACATATATAAAATTTTTAATATTTTAATCTGGTTATATCCAGTTTCTCATTATTTTTTTTATTTTTAATTATATTTTTAAGAATACAGAAAAATACCACACCAATACGTATATAGTTTGACTTGTAATAAAGAAACAATCCCCCTTGTGATTTGTTTTACACTGGTGACGCTTAAATTGTTCCTAAAGCCTTCATTTATTTCTATAGCTCATAGGCACACGTTAGACCATAACTTTTAGAGCGCCATTACAAGATTGCAATCGAAATAAAATTGCGAGGCCCCCCCCTTAACGTGTATCACTTGTAAATTTTACAGATTAGTTAATGTTATGGAGCCACGCTCACAACAAATCTTCGTTAGCTTAATTACTTCGAGTGGGGTGTATTGATCGATCTAGATGAAATCGTGTAGCTACGCAGTCAATAAATAGCCCATGCACGTACACACCTATCGGTTAATATTTTTTTTACCTCTGTGCCTGTACGACAGTAACGAAGTATAGCTTACTTTATTTATTGTTTCAGGTGAATTTATTCCTTTTCGTGCTGGACTTGTATTTCGTAATTGTTGGACAAGCCGTACATCCTGGTAATGTATTTTTGCAAATTTATTGTGTATGCACATAAATCACGAAAGCAAAATAGTGCAGTAAAAAAAAAGAGAGCGAATAAATGAATTCAAGCGGTATATTTTCAATTCAATTTGATTATTTCGATAGGTTGTTGTTGGAACTTTTTGATCGACGATCTCTACGTGCTTACGCTTATTATTGTTAATTCAAATGCAATTAATTCCGGTGTTTTCAGTTTGTGTATATTATCGATTTATGTATATTATTATAGGCTATGCACATACTGGAACAAAATCCCATGTATTTTCTTACGGATGTTCAATCTACATTTAAAGTTCATTTGACATATATACAGGCTGTAATTACTTTCGTACATGAGGTCAGTGCTTTTGCGGATCGAACTCTGTTTGTAATATATCGATTTTAAAACTATTTATGTATGTTGAAAATTTCAATCCTCTCCCGAAGCAGACGCCGAAGTAATCTTAACAGCTTTGAAAGCTTTAAACAGCTTTTGGACAGCTTTCAACAACATCTGAATTACTTCCTGGCTGCTTTGAACCAATATTGAAGTAATCTGAACAGCTTCGAATGACTTTAAACAGCTCTTGAACGGTTTTCTAACAGCTTTTAACCAGATACCGAAATGCATTTTGAACAGCTGTTCAGATTGCCCCAGTATCTACTCAAACCTGTTCAAAAAACATTCAAATCCGTCCAAAAGCTATTCAGATTATTTCAGTAGTTATCTGTTTCGAAGGAGGTCTAAAAATTGCCACACATACGATAAAAACTAGATGAATGTGAAGAGTTTCATAACACATACAATGTAATGCTAACATACTGGAGATTCCTAAGTATAGAGCTTTACCGAAAAAAAAATCCCAGCATTTATCTATTAAGTCAATTAATAAATTACCAAATAATTTCAAGGTAATATCATATGATCAATTTATAGTCACAATAAAGGGATTTCTAATTGAAAAGACTTACCACTCGGTAAATGATTTTTTCATGATACAATATTATGATGTTTCTCTGTGTTCCATTCAAATTTCAAAATCTCCAAATAAAGGGGCCCAGTACCAATCCCTGTGGCACACCTGATGTTACCTCGATGGTGTTTTCTGCGTAATTGTAATTGCTCTCTTTTTAAAATAATTTTCCATTATGTTTATCACATTATATTTACTTGCTTAACACTTTTATTTCTGCCTCAGGACAAACTGACGTCAACTATGTTATTACTTCTTCAGTTACTACATCACACTCTGGAGTCCATACACCTTATTTTATTATTTTTTCACAAGTCTTTTCGATTTCTTTCCTAGTAACTTCTTGACACGTTTCTTCTATGACCCTCTAGTTTTCCCACACGCCATTGTGTGAGAATAACAGAGTGCACAGTTTTAAAATTATACATATTAATTGTATTCTCTTTAAAATTTTAAATGGAAGAATACATCTTTAAAATCATAATATCGAAGCACATACATAACTGAACAACATAACATGGTGAAAACCAGGAGTTGCTAATATTTTTCGTTACTAAGTAGTCATAAACAGAATTTCCTGGAAAATAAAATTATTAAATATAAATTTCTAGGACTTATAAAGTTATTTTCACATTGAGTGACTAGATAGTGTATAATTTTAACTCAATATATACCTTACATTGAATTTACCCTTTAATAGTTATCAAATATCCTAATTATTATTTTCTATTAATTTCATTGCTTACTTTTTCCAATATTAAATCAAAATAATAATAATAATAGTAATATATCTTTATTATCCAACATCTACATCTAATTGCAGAACAACAGCAATGTAATTTCGATAATTCAACAAGTAAGTATACAGTAATAAACTAAGAAAACAGTAAAATAAAAACCATAACTTACTATTATGCATCAGCTATAAGCACAACATTTACTCATTAATACTAAAAGCGTAAAAAAATTCATATCTAATTCATCCCAGCAAATAACATCAAAATAACAAAAATTAAGAAAACATAATGACGAAGTAATACCATCGGAACAAACAAAATAAAAAGTAATATTGGTTTAATAGTCAATTCTGTATCTGTCACATCTAAGATACAACATCTACCGTTCGCTTCATATACTGGTCGCAAACACCACGTTTAGTGGATGTGCTCCTTCCCGTGGTTGTGTATAGCCCAAAAAGTGGCATCATAATAATTATTAATTATTTTACAAAATTTGGAAACACAAAATCCACAGCTAATTGCACCTTCAGTCAAACTGCTTATAAAAATTAAATTATTGCAACATATTTCATAATGTAATGCATCGAGCGACTTGTAATTTTTTCAAAAAACCAATCGGAAAATTTATCTAATATTTGTCCATTAGATTTAAAATCAGCTCGTAATGTTCCATATCCTTGTCCACGTTTAACTATTAATAGATTTTCTTTAATATCTGTAAAATTTTCAATATTTAATAAACAGTTTGACTGATCGTCGAGAACACCATCAGGGTCTAGATGAAAAATTTCTGGTTCTACATTATTTACAAAAGAAGTATATACTTGCGGTTCTACGTTTGAATTTTTTTCTGTTGCCGGATCAACAAGGGCACCGGTAATATCTTGGAGCCACATGATGTTTGCGGTGCAATGAAGCGAACTTTTAAGTGATTGAAATTTTGAAAATCTTTGCTTTTATACACCCACCACAGCCATAACGTTTATTAGTTGTTCTGGTTATCTTTCGCATTTGTAAAAATTTGAAAACCAAAAGGTTTTATACCCCCAGCTGCTGCGGCGGCGGTAGACGGGGGGCAGCGGGACAAGGGGGCCAATCATGAATCATAAATCCCCGTCAACCGCCGCTGCAGCAGCTGGGGGTATAAAACCTTTCGGTTTTCGGAATTTTACAAAGGTTAGCAAAACATGTTTTTCAATTAGTTACGTAAATGTTTATTTATCCGTTTCATCCGTATTTAGGTCCGGGTAATAAATTAACTGAAGGTGAACCAGTAGATTTCGGTGATTATTTAGCATTCTTACACGATCTTGAATATAATCGAGATAATATTCATGAAAGTGATAAACATTATGCCATTGACTTTTTATATGAATATATAGAGCATGGTAATCCACATGCTTTAATTGGATTTTTTGGTTTATCGGCAAAATATTTAATCGAGAAAAATTGGGAATTTATCCAATGCCACCAAAAAAATTAGGTGGTAAATCCAGATAAACAACTGGCGAATTACACGAAGGGCAAAGACAATACGCTGAGCGTCAACGGCAATTAAGTCGAGATTATCACGTTGCACGACAACGAGGATATACAGGTACCTGGCACGAGTGGTTACGTACACAAGGCGATCGAACAACACAAGTTCCACCGATTGAAGCTGTTTCACGCTTTAGTTCACAGAAACAACAACAACAACAAAACATCGCAGAAAGACCACCAGTTGCTGAAACTTCTAGAAGACATTTATTTGAAGAACCATCAGATGATACATTAGCTCAATTAGAGGCCATGTTTAATGAACCTATGTTACAGGATGTACAACAAGAAGAACGTGCAACTTCCGGAGCAGGTGCTGTTAGTAATGCTATAAGTGGAATCGAAGGTACTACGAAACATTAAATTATTCCAAGAACATTAGGATTGAAAAATTATACACTACGATTTGGTAAGAGCAGAATTTTTTATACTTACGGTTATGCTTTTCCTCAAATTGTTAAAAAACAAGAAATAGGTAATGTGGATGTGCGCGACCAAGTAGAATTATGTACTCCATTAGCTAGTATTCCAGCTGACATGTTTGGATTTTACATGAACCAGGCTGAAACCTCAGCATTTACTGGAAAAGTGAAAGTATTACATGTAAATGTAACAGTAGCGCCACAGGGTTTAAGAACTGCATTTCATTTTGGTACTACATTAACTGGTATAGCTACGTCAGAACGTGTTCCTATTGGATGTTCCGGTATTGGTTTGAATAATTTGGTTTATAATCGACATGGAGCATATAATAGTGATGCAAAATCTCCAATGACAACCAACCGGAGTTAATGATGATAAATTAAAAAATATACAAAACATAAAGCATAAAAAATGCACAAAATTATTCATCGGTTAGTAGAAAGGAAACAAAGTCTTTTGAATTTCCGAAGCAGAAATTGCATTAATCACTTGTGTAATTCTTCCACTCATATATTTACGAGGCGTTAGCTTTTTGTGATAACCTATGTCTTTATTCCACCTCATAAATAAAAATCAAGGACCATAAGATCAGGTGATCTAGGAGGCCGCGGGAAAAAATTCACTCTTCCATTTCATCGGATGAAGAACTGTTGATTGAAATGAGTTTGTACATTTGGCGAAAATCAACATGCCATATTAATTAGCTCTAGTCATAGAGCTAATTATCCTAGCTCTATGACTAGAGCTAGGATAATTAGGCAAATTGCCTTATTATGCCTTTTTTGCGTCTTTTTTAGGATTCTGCCTTTTTTTTAGGAATCTCCTGTTTTCTTGCCTTTTTGTGCCTTTTATTGTATACCAAATTACAATTTTAATAAATTTAGTTCTTAAATTTACAAGGCCAAAATGCATCAGAATTGCAACGTGGTAATATCAAGTGTTTCATTACACAAGCTGTATATATTTGTGTGTGGTTCATGTTACATGAAGAAAAACGGTTTACGAAAATCCGTCTAGTAGATTTTACGTGATGCGCGAACAACCATTCTGAGATTTACAGTATTATATATTTGTGAGATTATTCCCAAATGAAGTGGTTCAGTGGGTTTTACCCAGTTTAATTTTAATGAGGTGACAGACCAGATTGTCAGGAGATAGTTTTCTACTGAAACTGAAAATCACAAGAGGCATTTAATGACAGTGGAGTATTACATGTCTTAACGTATATTCGAACAAATATCTCTTGGTTGTCCTTCGAAATAAATAAATTGGAAACAGTTGGATTGACTCTTGTGGAATCCCTAGATATTGTATAAAAGGCACTAGATGTCACATCGAGCACCCCAGGACCAGCAGGAATAAAAATAAAAGATAAACTTAAAGCTGGTTTGCAAAAAAATCCGTCTTAAGAAAAGTAAAAATAATTTCCCTAATTCACTAGGGGATTTCTACTCGAAATTCTATGTTTGATGTACAGGGTGAGTCATTAGTAGCCGCTTCCTCGATTGCTCCTTTGTATTTTAAATTAGAGAAAAAGCAATAGGCGAAAGATTTATGGTTGCTTGGAGCGCATATTCTAAAAATACTTGCAGCTGTGACGCACTTCCGGTTTTACCGGATATGCATTAGGATTATTTTTTTTGAATGACTCACCCTATATATTTTTGGATTTTCTAGTACTGTTTTAAGTTGTCTATTCAACTGTTTTTTCTTTTTCAAAATTGAACCGACAGTTTTTGAGTTATTAATTTTTTTTGGAAATTTTTGTCCAAAACACGTGTTCAGAAAAAAATCATATTTGCATGATTTTTAAGTGCAAAAACATTAATTTTAATGGTGCGTGTAGCCAAGAAAATTCTGCATCATTTGGTATAAGTTGCATTCGACAATACCTCAATAAACTATGTTTTTTCAAGGCCTACTTCTGGAAATTTTCACATACCAAAAACTTATTTTTTTTAAATGAAACACCCTGTATTTTATTATGGCATTTTGTTCCTTTTTTTATTCTCTTTCATTTTTGTTAACTATGTACTATACCTATCTTGTGTAATTTCTGAGATAATCACTATAGGAGTAATCAGCGGTTAAATAATGAACTACGAGCGTTGTTGGGCGGGATGGTACAGGACCACCACAATCTACTTGTTCTGAAATTGATGATCCTGATCTAGGTATTCACGAACTTGATGGCTATAGTGAGCTGAGGCTCCGTCATGTTGAAACCACATACGACCAATAATATTTAGAGGAAGATTTTCCAAAAAGTTTTGAAAATCCGTTCTTAGAAAACGAAGATATTCTTCTCCATTAACATTTCCATCAAAGAAATAAGGTCCAAGTATGCAACTACCTACTATCCCCCCCCTAAACATTTAATGACCAACGATTCTGAAAGTTTGCAGGTCGAATAAAGTGGGGGTATTGTGTGTCATAATAATGAAAATTGTTAACGTATCGATTTTTATGAAAAGTGGCTTCGTCTGTAAACAACACAAAATTGAGAAATTCAGGCTGTTCTGCTGATTTATCTACTGCCCACTGACAAAAATTTAACCGATTCTGAAAATCTCCTTCATATTACTCCTGTGCTAATTTAATATGATAGGGATGAAATTTATGTTTCCTAATCACTCGGGATACTGAAGTTTGACTTATATCTAACTGACGACTAACTTTCCTAGTACTAGTATGCCAGTCTTCGACTATACTCGTAAGTACCATAATCTCATTTTCCTCACCAGTTATTGGTTTTGTCCGCTCTTTTTTTTTCATATTTTATGCTTCCAGTCCTCTCGAACCGTTCCTTTACACTTTCAAATGCCTCTGGCTTCGGATGCCTTCTATCAGGGTATCGCTGTGCATAAAGCCTTCATTTTGATTATAACAAATAGAGATGCTTCTATAAATTTGACATAAACGTTTACCGAATTTGTTTGACAGGTAATTCAGGGAGTCGGGCTTTCCCATTGGTTGAACGAATATTGCACACAAATATTAGTTCAACCAACAACAGCGCTCTTTTAACCGCTGTTGGCTCTTATAATAATAATCTCATAAATTACACAAGATAGGTATAGGACGTTTAATCTTCACTTTGTTTGACAGTTGACACAGGCAGTCGCGCCTTCCCATTGGTTAAACGAATATTTGGGGTGCATAGAACAACGCTCGTAGTTCATTATTTGACCGCTGATTACTCGTATAGTGATTATCTCAGAAATTACACAAGATAGGTATAGTACATATTTAACAAAAATGAAAGAGAATAAAAAGAGGAACTTAAAGCCATAATAAAATATAGGGTGTTCCATTTAAAAAAAATAAGTTTTTGGTATGTGAAAATTTCCAGAAGTAGACCTTGAAAAAACAAAATTTCTTGAGGTATTGTCGAATGCAACTTATACCAAATGATGCAGAATTTTCTTGGCTACACGCACCACTAAAATTAATGCTTTTACACTTAAAAACCATGCAAATATGATTTTTTTTCTGAACACGTGTTTTGGACAAAAATTTCCAAAAAAAATTAATAACTCAAAAACTTTGGTTCAATTTTGAAAAAGAAAAAGCAGTTAAACAGACAATTTAAAACAGTAGGGGAGAGGGGGGCACATTCAACCGCGGGGCACATTCAACCACGCTTTATAATAATTTCATAGATTTGAATTTGCCGCAATAAAAAATCCCATAGTGCCTAGAATTACTTATGCCACCATTCAGTGAAATTTCATTCGTTTGGTTAAACGGCTATTAAAGTTTTTAATAAATTTGTGAAAATTGTGATTTTGAGGTAAGTATTTATTTTATCATTTACAGAAAGACATTTGGCATTGTTTGATTTTTCTGTGCTTCATTATTCATCTTTCTAATTAGGAATTAATATTTTCAATTTTTTATAACCTTAAAATAATTCACATTGACAAAGAATTAATTTCCATGTAAAATTTTACACGGGGCACTTTCGACCACACACTGGTGGGGCAGTTTCAACCAGTGGTTGAAACTGCCCCAAGGTATTTTATCTATTGTCTTATGGAATGTCCTACCATTTCAGATGGTTAGAAATTACAAAACAAAAACAGATCGATCACATTTAAATGAACGCAATTTCCAAGATGCAATTAGAGAAGTCTTACGGCACAACATGTCGGAGAGAGTAGCGGCAAGAACATTTAATCTGAAACGTGGCACTCTTCATTCTAGAATTCAAACTTTGAAAAAGAAACACCCCCCAGATGATTTAAATAGATTGTGTGATTATGATTCTGGGAACGAAAGTGATCACAATACTGTGAATTTAAGCTACTCTAGTAAATACACTGTAGTTCAAGTATTCACGAACGATCAGGAAGCCGAAGTAGTAAAATATATAAAGACTTGTTCCAATATGAACTATGGCATGACTTATAAGCAAATCAGGATATTAGCGTATGATTATGCAAGAATTCTTCCAAGTTGCAAGATACCTGATCAATGGGGTATCAATAAGAAAGCTGGCATTGATTGGCTGAAAGGTTTTATGAAAAGAAACCGTGATAAGATTAGCTTGAGAAAACCGGAGAATACTAGCCTGGCGAGAGCTACGGGCTTTAATAAAAAAGCTGTCTCAGAGTTTTTTGATAACTATTCTGTGGTTTTAAAAAAGTACAAATTTAAACCAGAACAGATATATAATATTGACGAAACTGGAGTGACAACGGTTTTAAAACCAGTAAAAATTGTATCAACCAAAGGAAAAAAACAAGTCAGTTTAGCAGCATCTTCAGAGCGTGGTGAATTAACCACATTTGTTGGAATAATAAATGCAGTGGGCAATGCACTACCACCAGTGTATGTGTTTCCTAGAATACGCCATCCGGAGGAATACCTTATTGATGCTCCCCCATCAAGTCTTGGATTGGGTAGCAAAAAAGGATGGATGACGTCTCATCTATTTCTGCGTGTTTTAGAGCATATTCAAAGACACACGAACAGCAGCAAAGACAATAAAATACTAGTTTTGATGGATAATCATGAAACCCACATAACTGTTGAATCTGTGAATTTCTGTCGAGATAATGGTATCGTTTTGTTAACTTTCCCTCCACACACCTCTCATAAGCTCCAGCCATTGGATGTAGGAGTGTATGGACCTTTCAAAACTTACTGCGCCACTTCTTTCAATGATTGGATGACAATGAATCCTGGGACAACCATAACCGTCAAACAAATTGCTAAGTTAACGAAGCCCGCATTTCAATCTGCATTTTCTCAGAAGAATATTGTAAAATCTTTTGAGAAACCGGGTCTGTGGCCTTTAAACAGGCTTGCTTTTAACGATGAAGAATTTGAAGCGAGTTATGCAAACCAGACCTCATCGCCTTTATCAAATATTGAAAAAACTGAAAACACTACACCACCTCTTCTTCATAAATCTGATTCCATCCAGTCTTCGCAGTTATCTACGCCTACTACATCCCACCAACTAATAGCTCGTGAAAGGAGTGCAACTCCTATTTCTGAAAATGGTAAATTTTCTATGCTGCCTATTAGTTACATATGTATAATATATTTTTTGTTATAGCAGACGTGAAGAAATGTGTTGTGACACCCGCCTCAGTTAGGCCGTTTCCTAGACCCTGTATCAAAAAACGTAGTCGAGGAATAGAAAGACGTGGAAAATCAAGAATATATACAGACACCCCAGAGAAAAATCGTCTAGAGGAAAAGGAATATGAAAAACAAAATCGAAAGAAAAAGCAAGAAGAACGCAAGCGCCAAAAATACGTGAAATACATATTTTCTGAAATTGGTCAGCAGCCCAAAGCAGTAGTCAAGAGAAAACGTCAATGCCACAGTTCGTCTAGTTCTGACACAGCTGAGTCTATACATTTGGAGTCCGATGATCTTAGTGATGACATTAGCGAGGAGGAAAATGCAGCAGCACTTTTATGTGACGACGACGAGATAAATGTAGACGAATTTTTATTGGTTAAATTTCCAACCAAAACTCACATTAAATATTATGTGGGAAAAGTGTTAGAAAAGCTAAATTTAAATGAATACCAAATAAAATTTTTACGCAGAAAGGCGGAAGGATATATATTTTCGTATCCATTAGTTGATGATATATCTACAGTGGATCGAAGTGACATAATATTAAAGTTACCCTCGCCAAACTCTGCCAAAACAGCACGAACGTCATCTCTGATGACATTTGGTATTAACCTTAAATCATACAACGTTTTTTAAAGTAAATATTATGTATTTCGAAAACATGTATTAAATAAAATTACTTTTAAATTTTTAGAATAAAATATTTGTTTTATAATCATTTTTTCTGATGCCTTAAATCCACGAATTTACTAATTATCTGCATGGTTGTATCTGCCCCTTCCATTGGCCGAATGTACCCCACCACCGGGGCACATTCAACCATTTGTAATGATTGTTAAAGTTCTATTAAATTTATAATAAATATATTTGAAACTGGTTCCAAGCATATCAGTTTTATTAAAAAAGGCCAATAGTACATAATCAAGTAATAACAACGTGTTTCTTTTTTCAAATTAGAAAGTTACCTTTGTTAATGTAAAAACTGGTTGAATGTGCCCCCCTCTCCCCTACTAGAAAATCCAAAAATATATAGAGTCATTTAAAAAAAATAATCATAATGCATATCCGGTGAAACCGGAAGTGCGTCAAAGCTGCAAGTATTTTTATAATATGCTCCCCAAGCAACCAGAAATCTTCCGCCTATTGTTTTTTCTCTTATTTAAAATACAAAGGAGCAATCGAGGAAGCGGCTACTAATGACTCACCCTGTACTGTCACCACAACAAATCAGTTCTCTGAAATACGCTCCGATAACATCATGTGACGTAGAAAGGTCCTTTTAAAAGCTACAAACAAATTGTCAGTGACAAGAGAACTTGTTTGACTTCGGAGAACACAGAGAAATTACTGGTGACTATTATAGTTGGCAGTGTAATAAAGCCAATGTTTAAAGAATCATGTGCCTACCTACAATAAATAAATAGCTAATACTGTATATATATATATACATACTTATGCTATTTTTTTTTAATAAACAGTTTTAGTTTTACGTTTTTGCCATTTTTTTGTTTTATTTATGCCTTTTTAGTGCTTTTTTAAATTATTTTATTTTTGCCTTTTTGTCTGCCTTTTTCAATACTTTATTTTGCCTAACTATCCTAGCTCTACTTATGATTATAACTTCAGGTTTCAACATTCTCTTCGGTTATTTATGCGTCAATAGTATGATATTAAAGATATATCGTTTCGTTTAAAATTTCAAGGTGAAATGACAAGTGCTATGTTTAAATTAAAAACAGCGCCCCCTGATATTTTTTGGCAACCACAAAATTCTCTACTACACACACTTCAATTCGCTATAAAAATCTCTTTATCTAATGAGCATAGCAACATCAAAATCCTTTAAGGTAAACAGAAGTTATAACTAGTTTTGTACGCAGACATACCACTTTCCACTCTTTTATTCGTATGAGAGCAAGATCAAAAGTGTCATATAAAAGTTGCATAAAAACGTCAACATATTTTTCCAGTGAATATTTTAACCTCCTTCTGGTGATCAACTTTAAACGGACGCCCGGTTTATTTCTAGATCTTTATTTTTTAAATTTTGTACAATATTGATTATCTTCTGAGATATCTCTGCGAGGAAACATGACGCTGAGGTATGTTTTATTTCCTTGGGTTTTTTATCATTTCCTCCTTTGCCTGTGCTCTTTACAATACCGCCTAAAATTGTTATAAAAAAAAGTGTTTAATTCGAATGTCAACAGTTAGCCCAGTGGCAATATTGTGAATAAAGTGGTAAAAAGCAAAAAATTGTTTTATTCTATATTTCTAAACAGCCAATTACGATTTGATATTCATTTACGCTATATAAAATTAACAAGGGTGCATTCAAACGAAACGTCTGTCTTTTTGTGATATCAAACACACTTTTTGTTTGAACTGCCAAGTGGAAATAACATTCAGAATTGATATTTGCTCGTTTTCAGAAGTGTATTATGACCTTTTACGAGAGCACGTAATATACATTGTATTATTCACTTCCATGAAAATATATTAGCACGCAAAAGAGAATGAAACAAATCGCTCGCGGACGCCCCCTCTTTTCGAATACGTTTCCAGTTTATTGAGAAGTTACGACGACGCCCCCCTTTCGACAACGCAGGAAATTACACCTTCGATATTTTTTATAGCGTAATGGATACCGAAAGCCCACATATCCGTCGACGTAGGGGACGCGAATTCTCCGCTTTCGCCGTCGCATTACTTCGCGGAAGTTTTAAGTTTGATTTTCGAATGTGTCGGTTTCCTCTGTTGCAGGATGCGAGTGCCTGATATATTCGACTACACACGGAAAGGAGAAGGGGATATTTAACAGTCCGGACTTTCCCAAGCCATACTCGCCCAACATCGACTGCGTTCTCTACACGTTCGTCGGCAAGCGCAACGAAATCATTCAGATCGAGTTTATCGATTTTGATGTGAGAAAAACACATTTAGAGTAAGTGATTGCTTGTTTACTTTGCCCTAGCAATAAGATTTTGCAAAAATAAAATCCGACAACGTAACAGCAATGTACTGTATGTCTTATTTTGTGTTTCCAATCTTTCCAGCAATATATTTTCGGGTACAGAATCAATACCGGCAACAGAATGTATCTGTCGATGCCCTATCCCAGAATAAGAAGGACTGATTCAAATATCCCTCCAAAACCTGAAACACATAGCTTAAAAATGTAGTAAGCAATTTGTAATGACATGTAAACAGTCGAGAATGTAGTAATTTGTCAAAAATTTTAAATTCATATTGATAAAAATATATAATAAATAAATATAACTTTCTGGATTAATATGTAGAATCTAACCAAAATTAGGACTAAATGAGATATTTGACATAACCTAATCTAGTAAACTAATAAATATTTTATGAAATTTTGCTTTAAATATGAACCATATAGTATATTGAAAAAATGAACTAGCTTTCTAGGCAGTAGCGGCAATATGATTAGCAAATAAGAACAAAATGATAATTGGCTGTCATTTAAAAAAAAAATTACAATGACAAATATAGAATGTAAAATAAAACATGTATAAAGTGAAACCGTAAACAAATAAGCTTAGGACAGCCGGTATTACTTATGCAGTACTACCAACAGGTTTAGGTCAACCACAAACATGCATTTAATGCAAATACATAAATAATAAAGATGCAACTATGAAATTAAAACTTTTTATGGTTATTTTGCCGGTGGCGATGAAACTTGGGTTGTGTTGATTGTTTTATTTAGAATTATTATTAACGCAACCAAACAAGATAGAAACATGTATGCCTGTAGCTACTTACACATATTAACACTTGCATATTTTGATTTATTTACACAATTTTATTTTATGTCTTTGAAATAGTTAGTATTGCTGTGTGATGAGATTAGTCATTTCCCAAAGATTAATCTTGGTTTCGTAATTGACTCACATGAATAATATTAAGAGTAATTTTTAATTACCTTGTTGCGTCGTTACTATTTATGAATTTGCATTAAATGCATGTTTATGGTAGACTTAAACCATTTGGTAGGACTGCATAAGTAATACCGGCTCTCCTATGCTAATTTGTTTACATTTTCATTTATACATGATTGATTTTATATTCTATATTTGTCATTGTAATTTTTTTTAAATGACAGCCAATTTACATAATATTACCCAGTGTTTGTTATAACGAATAACCCTTGAAGTATGATGTTGAGAAATGTTGGGGCAGGCAATATTGATATTATTATCAACAAAATTACATTATTTTAAAATAAAAATATTAGTTATAATTTTTACACACTTTTTTTATAATAAATTATTAAAAAGGTTTACTAGAAACACAGTCAAACAATAAGAATCAATGGTGATACTAAAAAAATACTTTAAAACCGCTACATAAATCGCCTTCTCTTTAAGTTATTTTTGATATTTACCATAAATGGAGAATAATATCCTGAGAAGACAATGTACCGGGTGACCCAAATTTTACCGCCACGGACAGAATGGAGCTTGCTTATGAAGAAAGAAACAATCAAATTTTGTGTTAAACTTAGATTGAAATGTACACTAAATTCTTAATAAAAAAGAAAACTCTACAAGATGTTTAAAATATGTCAGTGGTAGCCAAAAACACAAAATATTAATAAAAAGTTTCGTTTTTGGAAGCGACTTGAAATTTAAAAAAAAAACGAAGCTAAATTTATGATTTTAATTTAAACGAATATATTTTAAAAATATCTGCATCATACTAATCAAAAAAAAGGTGTTTTCCAAATATGAAAATTCTTGTTAATGTTCTGTTTTTTTTTTGGCTGCCACTGATTCATTTTAAACATTTTTCAGATTTTCTTTATTAAGTATGTAGTGTAACTTTACACAAGATTGATACCTTTTTCTTTATCAATAAACTCCATTTTGGCGGTAACGGTAAACCTTACGTACGTCACTCAGCACATAAACTACAATATCTAAAATTTGAATAAAGGAAACATTTCGAATTTTATAAGGAGAGGGTTTTCCAAGAAAGCTAAAACTAAACGGAGACAATATTTTATTAAAGGAGTCTGTCGTTTTTAGTTTTCTTCTTATCTACTCCGGATGGATTTAAGAGGAAAACTTATATACGGAGTTCTGAAATGTTCAGTATGCTCAAATGTACACGCATGTATTCCAGTAAAACTTATAAGTCCACCTTTATGTTTGATGTATTTACTTTACGTTGCAGTTGCATCAAAGGGGACTACTTGAAACTTTTCCTGCACCTCGACGACGGCCAAGTGAACGAATATACCCCTTGGGAGACCCTTTTGTGCGGTGGACTACCGGATATTCCCACAATATTGTACTCGTCGGGACCAGGTCTGGTGTTAGAGTTCCACTCAGGTGTCAAAACTTCCAACGCTACCGGTTTTTCAGGCACATTTAGATTTATGGACCGCAGTAAGTTCCTTTTCGTATATGTATTCGTATATCCCACAGATAAACGCAAAATATACAATTATAACATCTTCGGTTTAATTATTTTTTTTATATATTCATTACATATATATTCCTATATTTTATTAAGAATTTCAAGAAGCAGTCTTTTTACTTTGAAAGCAAAAAGAGATAATATTACAATAACATGCAAATTTTTTCAACATGAATCATACTAGCAAAATACTTACCATGAGATACCAACACTTTTTAATTAATTACATGAAAAAAATTAGATGACAATAATACATATTAATAACTTTAGTACAGGTAATAAGGGCACCCGATTCCATACTTTCGTTATTATCTGATAGTTTTCAGATGATAAAGGTGTCACGATGCACAACTGTAGACATTATTTAATGGATAAAAGTGTTATGCCACATTTTTGTTACATAACACCTCATCGACTAAAAAAATGAAGGGTTCATGTTATTTATTTAATATTAAACAAGTATTTTCGACTTATAGACAATAATTTTCCAGAGGTCCAGAGGTAGACAACTTCGGATTATATTTATATAAGGCAAATTTTGACCATAATTTCCCATTTTCGTTGATTTGTGTGAGAAAGATACAAGAGAAGTTAAAACTTAGGAAGTTATTCTAAGCGTGTTACCTAAATGTGGGAGTTTAATAGTTGAACAAGTTTCCATTGAAAACGCAACTAAAATTCGTTGAAAAAGATTACATATGGTGCTAGAAGGTGTTTTACGAAAAATAAACTGTCTTAATCCGAAACAAAAAAGAAGAACTTGTCGATTCTGCTGAAGTTACATTCCTATTCCTACTTACTTTGACATTCTTCATTTTGCTCATATTTCTGTCAAGTTTGTAATAAATTTATGATTTTTCAATAAACAAAGTAGTTAAAACTGGAAAGAGAAACTTGTTGCATTTTATCCTTTTGCTTTTTTTCCTGTATCCACAACAAATACATACAAATGGAAGTTACAAGACACTTTCATTTATGGTAAAATAGATAATACTTTAAGCTGAGAATTGGTGGATAAAGCTGTAATGTACGGTATAACTTCATTTTTCCGCAAATGCATGTTTTTGTTTAATATGCAAAATACACGAAGGAAAATAATCCTATTACTAGTATAAATATATACATTTATACGTAAACGTATATGCACATATGTACGAATTGGGATACGCAGCATACACCTGTCTTTACCAACAGCGAACGCACAGACACGTGTTTCGGCATTTAAGGTCTCTTCAGTGTACGTGGTGTTGTTTGCAATTATCAACAACTAAGATCGTATCTTATGTCGGCAAAATACCCCTGAGAATACCTCAATTCGCAATTCGTACGTATATGCATATACATTTACATATAAATGTATATACCGGGCTCTTTTTTTATCATTACACATAGCATTTTCCCTATGTGTAATGATAAAAAAAAAATTGTCAATGCATTAGCGATATAGTCACTGTATAGTAGACAACCAGTTATACACTCGTATTTTGACAAGCAGGAACAGTGAGCTGTCATAAGATTTTTATCAGTCAATTTTCGTTAAACTTTTATATAAAATTTTAAAATAAAAATTGAGTTTGTAGCAGAAACACTGTACGATACACGTGTTAAAATGTTATTTTATTTTGCTTATTTTAAATTGCTCCAGTTCCTAATAGCACTTTTAACAATTATATCGTAAATAACTAATTTTGTACAATTTTTCTTACAATTTTAAAATTCGAAATATATCACGTCGTCAACATCATAATTGCTACATTAAGGATTTCCCGCCATTTCCCACTGGCCGATACAAATAAAATAATATTCTGGAGATCCGTTTCTCTTACTTCTACCATAAATTATTTGTACGGAAAAATTAAACTTTGCAGCGTACATAAAACCTTTTACATTTATTACGAAACTGTTAAAATTTAGCGCGAAAGTATTTGATTCGGCAATAATACTTGTACTGGTAACACTGGGCGATACAGAGCAAAATAAAGCTTAGAAGAATTAGGTTATGTTTTTAATAAAGAAAATGCAGAATATCACTTGGAGCAAAATAATTAGTTTATTATAACAATTAAACGAACTTAAATGTGAAGTCTAATATCATAACAAGTTCTCGAAATGTCCACCTTGTCTTTCAAGGCAATAAGCAAGGCGATCTTGAAAGCAACGAAATGTATTTCTAATAAATTCTGGCCTTATTCCATTACATGCAGTACGTATACGCTCTTTTAGTTCATTCAAGTTGCGTATTCGTGCATTGTTGTAAATTTTACTTTTTAGGTAACCCCAAAGAAAATAGTCATTTGGAGATAAATCAGCGGATCTTGGAGGGCATAGTATGGGACCAATCCACCGTCTTTGAAATAAGTTTTTAAAAAATTCCTGATAGCGTTAGTAGAATGTGGCGGGGCCCCATCCATTTGGAACCAGGGTTCATCAACATTCATCATCTCAATTGATAGAATGATATGGTCTCTCAACAAATTCAAATATTTCACTGCAGTGAGGTTACCGTCAATAAAAAATGGGCCAATAAGTCTATCGCTTATTATTCCAATCCAGACATTAACTTTTTGAGGGTACTGTGTTCGGGTCAGGTTTTGAGCGTGAGAATTTGTACGGGACCAGTACCTAATGGATTAATGGATAGGAAATTTAATAATTTTTCATGGATAAATGTAGGGTACAAACCGAAAGTTCTGAGAGTTGACTTCACCGTTTACGGTAAATGTAGCCTCATCAGTAAACTTATTTTATGTAAAACTTCTTGGTTTTCATTTAACATGTTAAACATTATTTCACAAAACTCAGTTCGTTTTATCTTATCCTCTTCGAAAAGCTCTTGATGATTTGATATTTTGTATGGCCTATATTTAAATTCTTTCAGAGTTTTGTATACCGAACTGTACGATACTCCAAAATGTTTAGCTATATCTAAAAGAGATCCTACGTAACACAGGATATTTAATTTCATGTCTTCTGTTCGAACATGATTGGTTCTATTTCTTTTTTTGTGAGAATTTAGAACACAACCATCTTCTTGAAATTTTTTAAAAAAGTTCAGAATTGTTTTTGCACAAGGTATTTTTCTGGTACCACATTACTATTGCCACCTTTTCATTTGTGTTGTATTTATCCATGATTTATAAATAAATTATCTATTTTTTTAATAAAATGTATTTAATTTATGACTTATGTTTGTTGAATAAAAATTCAGAAATATTAGACATAAAAAATGTTTTTCCCGTCATGGCAACCTGATTTAAAAATTAAGGTATGCTATACGTAAATTCTTCATTGGTGTATAACTGGTTGTCTACTATACAGTGACTATATCGCTAATGTATTGACAATTTTTTTTTTATCATTACACATAGGGAAAATGCTATGTGTAATGATAAAAAAAGAGCCCGGTATGTAAACTTCTGTTAGTAATTATCCGTTAATGAACATTACACATTCAAATATTTTATATTTTGCATTTAAGCTGTGTTAAGCTAATTTACTCAGAACTTTAGAAATGTGATTGTAATAAGACAGAGTAAATACTAGTTTATTATTTATTTATTACCCATTACAGAAAAATTTTAAAAGGTCTGCTCAATGTATTTACATTATTTCGACATTTTCCTGTCCTCCTTATCGAGAGTCGCGTGTATGCAGTTAGCAGAAAGAGACATTTACGAAGTTGCCGGAACGTCGAAAATGTCACGATATTAACTTCCATTATTAAAGTTGAAATTAGTTCTACCCACGTCAGTGTTATATGGATAAAGTCCGTTTTAAATGTCGAAATTTACAAAATTAACATTGGAGTTAATTATGCCGTAATTACTTTAATATATCTTTAATTAACGGAAATAGCAAAATTATCATTGTTCAAAGTTCCTGGTATACCTGACGTTTACTTAAGGATAATTGAGTTAGCAGATATGATTTGATTGTAGAAAGAGATGAGTAGTTCAAATTTGATATATACACAAAAAAAATGAGGTGTGGCCACCACACGACTTTCTTCGTCGTATGAGCATTTCAAATTATACACAAGTTGTTTTAAATACTTTTATCTTAGAAAAATAAACCTGTAAGTGTGTTACTTCAAGTTCAAATTTTAAGAATTTTTTTGTACAAAAAATATTCAAAATTCTATTCTAAATACTTCTGTTCTTTTACTAAATCTCTATAGAATGTATACTTTGCGAGATATTTGAAGAAAGGCTGCTCGCTAAGAGTAGAAGTGTTACTTCCGGTCCGAATTGTGAAATTTCATTTATACAAAAAATATTCCAAATCCAGTCCTAAATACTTTTGTACTCTTGAGAAATATACCACAGTCGTCAAATTTTAATTTCGGTTTGCACTTCTATCATATGCAGAAGATGACGTTATGATATGCAGCGATGCCTGCTTGCTAACAGTGGTGGGAGAGCAACGCAGTGGCGGCGGACCTCCACGCCTTACATTTCATAGCAAACGTTTGTCGAGTGTGGCAGCCTCACTTATGTTTATCTTTAGTTTATTTCGTCGCGCTCTTTTCCTCTTTCTACTTTCGCATCAGAAATTAAAATATGTCGACCCCGGTATATAAAACAATGAAAATACGAAAGTATAAGACACTTCAATACATTATGGTTTTGACATTTGGCCATCATTTGACAAGTAAATTTAGTATGGACAATTCACGGAAGTAAATATTTCCTAGTTTTTGATAATACTGGGATTTTCTTGTTGCAAACCCAGGACAGTTCAAAATGATCTCGTGGTATAAAGTAAATTAAGTTTGTTCAACAATGTAGGTAAACTAGACAATCACAATACAAATTCAGACGATGCAATAGTAAAAAAAAATACCTTAAGACCATAATTGAAAAATAAAGTTGCCAAATTTTTTTAAATTCCAATAAAACATACCTTTTTTAATGCGTAGGACTATTCAAGACGGGTGGCCAGAAAGTATCCGGAACCGTTTGCGATTACCAATTCTCTAGTACGGATTACATGGTCGCCTACTACGGCAATTTCTATTCGCCGAGGTATCCTTCGAGCTACCCCAAAAACATAAAGTGTTCCTATCATTTCAAAGCCAGGTACGTACTTTATCTTAAATATTCATCTCTTAGCTCCCGGGATTCGGTTAGGAATTAACGTTATTTGTTTTACGGTCTAAGTTATTTTACGAGCTCCACGGGATGTATGCTGATTATGCTACGACTTTGAAATATTTATACGGCTCGATTGAATTTTTTATCTACTTCTAAATCAAACATGAGCGGATTTGCATTTTGACATCTCACCGCGCACGGAAAGGAAAGTATCGTTGAAGGGAAAATATTCTCTAAGAGCTATGTGATAAGAATTTAATTAAAGTTGCGTAAAAGTATGAATTCTCGATATAAAACTTTGTACATGTATGGAAAGTATCATTTTTATACCGGGTGTCCCAATAGCGCGGTGTCGGTTGATATCTCTATACCGTTTGAAGAAAAACTTTTCAAACAAATGTTGTAGCGGTATTGGAGCCCTTCCAAAAGCCAGCTTGATAAGATAAATGGCAATTATTATCAGTAAAGAAATTGTAAATTTGGTTATAAAGAACTATCTCTAATTTTTAAAAAGAACTGGCAAGATAATAATTATTCTTAATTCAAAGAAAGTGGTAGGATTAGTGTTTTTAGGCAAGGAATTGCCCAATGCATTCCACATAGTAGGCAAATAAAACTGTTCAATACAACAATTTACAAGATGTGTAACATAAGGACCAATGAAAGGACTGACGTACTTCAGCATAGTTGAAGGAATAATATCACACCCATATGCATCAGTAGTAATGCTATTAATAATTGTATGGACTTCCTCAACTGATGCCAATGCAAACTCAAAGAAGGCTTTCAGAATTATAATGAGTAGAGTTGTAATAAGCAATCAGATCTTTGGAATTATCATTAACAGACTGAACAAAAGACTCAAAATAATCATTTATTTTATGAACATCAGCTAAATGGTCAGGCAGTATAATCTTCGAGGAGGATTTTAGATCGAGAGACTGAAGCTTAAACCATAATCTCAATGGTTGTTTCATAGCTTTTTGGTGCTTTCCTCATGTTCTATTATATAAAGTACCTTTGTGGAATTCTTCTAATGTAACATTTTTATTTCGTTCTGCATTATTATGCATACAGATCCAAATAAAAAAATTAAATAAGAAGAATAGTCATCCATGTTTTCAATCTTGTTCTTCATCTTCGAAATAATCTTCGAAGCTTTATTTCCGTCGTCTTGCTATTTTGCTTTCTGTTTTAAGTGTTCTTCCTTTTGTGTCTTCTATATTGTTAGATGTTAGAAAGATAAGTATTCTAAAATAGTAATGAATAAAGAACGAAATTAAAAATAGATGCACAAGAAACAAGTAGTAGTTTAAAATAGAGTGAGGACGTGTTTCTACCGGCTCTGCAAAAGTGCAGTGTCGAAAAGTAAAATATTGTACGTTGTTAAACATGAGATTGTGATGATGAAACTATTAGTAAATTTCATCGAAGGACAAAATTAATGATTAAGAGAGAGACATGGTAAATGCGCGAACGTAAGCGACGAAAAGCCAAAAAATTAAGTGAAACCAATATAATTACATATTGCAGTGACCTTGAGTTTGGTGGTAAATTATAAATAAGTATAATCAAGATCACTTCGAGATTTAAATTAATTAATTATTATTTTATTTATTTCATCATGATGTGTATATAGATATTTATTAAGTTAATATTTTGACAATTTTATTTTTATTTACGTAAAATAATATAAGAATGTTATTATAATTTTTATAAAAACTATAATATTAGAATAAGCATAAAATATTAAGTGAATAATAACAAGAAAGTGTTTCCCGCACGAAACATACTGTGACCGGGAGAGAAATCGACAGATTGGCTCGGCGAAAACAATATTTTTCGCTAGATGCATTGGATGAGTCATGAATGTGTATACAAGTTTATATTTATATATTTGTTTACCTTTTTGAAAGATTAGTAATGCGCTGCTTTCCCGGGTGGTGCAGCACTGCAGCTATGTATTTCTGGAGGTGGAATCGTATCGTACCGAAGATAACCGTACGTTTTTGTGAAGAAAAATATCCATATAAGTCGGGAACCGATGAGAAAACGGGAGTTGCTTGGTGTAAACCGCAATCAAAAGAAAAATCTGAAGTAGGTGGAAACCTCTTCTTCCTCTTAAAATAAAATGTTATATTAACTTAGAAGTTTATTCATGAATCGGAACTTAGAATAATTTTTCAAAAAAGATTTTACGACAGAAATTTTTAACAAGATTAGGACTTGAAATATTTTATAGATTAAACATTATTCTGACATAGAAATTTGTTCACGCATTGAAACTTTTTTTACTATATTTATGAATTTTAAGACTGAAGTGGGACTTTGAAATATTTTTATGAATTAAATATCATTTTTAATTCGGGAGTTTGGTTTACATTTGGACTTGTAATTATTTGGGAAATGATTATTTGTGTTTAGAACAATTTTATTTAATTAGAACTTTAATTATTTTTTTATTACTAGAATGTTTTATTTTTATATGCAGGGTTATTATACCGTGTGTTATGGTAAAGCATTTTAGTATCTGTAATGATCAAATTAAATAGCATAATAATTTTTTTATTTATTAAATATAAACACTTTGCGTTTTAAATAAAATTTTCCTTATTATTTTATTTGCAAGATTAGAAGATTTGTAGTTTAATAATTTTGTTTTATGTACATATAGGATAATTAGACTGTGACAAAGTTTTAAATATATATTTGAGATGGATGAGTTTGAGACGCTGTACGAAGAGTTAAGGTGATTTAATAATGTTTATTATAAATGTGTATATAGTGTTGTACAATTTTTTTTTCTTGAGTGGTGTTTTGTATTGGAATCTCAGAGCGAGGTAAAGTTTTATTTTTATATATCTATATTTTTTTTTATATATATCAATTATATTTTATTGTGTTTGTGTATTTGATATTGACGTGTTGCGTAATAGATCAGGGATGTGTGCAATGAATTAAGTAGATGTTTAATTCATAGCATGGAGTCTTGGTGAATCCTTAAAGCACGAATTGGTCTTGGTGGTACTGTTTTGGGAGCGAGCAAAGGCGCCAGGCAGAACGAATCAGGGCTGAGTTAATTATTTAAATGCACAAAGACATTTTTTTTATTAAATTTAAAATTTATATATATATACCTTAAGGGGTGAGCACATGGTGGTGTATGTTCGGGTTGTGTCCAACGAGTTGAAAAGCATACTCGTAGGGTGGAACTTTGGGGTACCTACCAGTGTGAATTTGCTTTCTGATGGTACTGTCTTGGGAGCGAGCGAAGGCGCCAGGCAGAACTAATTAGGGCAAAGCCATTTCCTTAATGTTTATATTCTCGTAAGTGATAAATCACGTAATTTTGTTATTCATATTCCAGTACAATTCACAGTATGCAATAAATTTTATTTTTATTTGAAATGTTGATTGTTTACATGTATCTTTGACGAATAAAATAATGATAATCATATTTATTTTAAAAGTATAAATTTGTACTCGATGTTATCCTTTTATTAATTATAATTTCTTTATGGTTTTGACTATTTAATCATGATATGTATGATTTTTATATAATATTTTGAAATATTTAAATTTTGTAAATATATTTGTGTAATTTTAAAAAATGTTCTTTAATATTCTTAATAAACTAGATTATAAGGTTTATCTTGCATTTTATTTTCTTTACCTGGCCTGGTAATAACTAAAGAGCCTTCAAGTTGATTGGAGAGTTTATATATATTTTCTGCCCCTGAGAGAAGATGTTCTTTAGTCATTCTAAACTGAGCTAGTTAAATGTAAAATTGCCTAACCTACTATTTAGCAGAAAATTTATTGAATCTTAGTCTAGCATAAGGCCTAGCACTAGGATGAATGCTTGATTCTTATTTACTTACTGATTGAATGGTTTAAATTATTTTATATAAACCTCAATTTGTAAGAGTCACAGCAATATGTTTGCGATATTTGTCGTAAACTAAAAGTTGGCCAAAAAATGAATAAAATTGATAAAAAAAACTTAATGATTGCCTTTAAACAATTTCAGATCAAAACATACTGATTCATGAAATCTTAAAGTCTATTTTGATCGCCGGAAATAAAACGGAGAAAAGGACTTTATACAGTGATACTGTAAAAAAATAATGATAATAATAATAAAATTATTATAAAACCAAAAAAATGAAACAGAAAAGCCAGGAAACAAACACAGAATGAAAAATAAAATTAACCCTACTAAAATGTCTGTAAGTGTAGAATCAATTAAAAATATATGCTAACCAAAATACCAATTTAGGTTAGCTGCGGTGATACTACTTCCAAAGAATAATTTAAAAATCATATGAAAAAAGAATTGAGAAATAAATATGATGTGTTAGATCCTAAGCTTAAAGATCCACAGATTATTACAGTAGGAGTGGAAAAAGTATATATTGACATGCAGCCAGAGGATATTATGTACGCAATTGTTAGTCAGAATGACTTAAAAAAAAAATAAAGATAAATAGGAAGTGTCTCAGCAAACGGAAAATTAACTATGGTAACATAATAATTGATATAAAATCGGATATATTTGGAAAAATGCTAGAGAACGAAAAATTAGTGTTGGAAGGAAGAAACGCGATATATATGAATATATAAATACAATAAGGTGCTATAACTGTGCAGGTTATAATTATTTTGCGAGGGATTGCACAGTTACTAAAGCATGCGGCAGGTGTGCAGGTGAACACTGTACAACTGATTGTGTTAATGGTGTTGGTGAGGACGAGAAGTGTGTAAATTGTATGAGGATGGTAGTAAAATTAAAAATTGATTTGGATGTTAACCATAGAGCATTTGACAGAAACTATCCCAGTTATCAACGAATTCTGGAAACACAAAAGTGTAAAATTAAGTATATTTAGTGCAAGACTCATAATTCTAGAAAAATCAATAATTTTTTATACAGGTTGTCGCAGAAATAAAAATGAGGTGTGGCTACCACACGACTTTCTTATACGTATAAGCGTTTCAAATTATAGAATTTTAAGAATTTTTTTTACAAAAATTATTCAAAATCCTATTCTAAGTACTTCTATTCTCTTAATAAATCTCTATAGAATGCATACTTTGCAAGATATTATCAAAAAGTGCTCCTCGCTAAGAGTAAAAGTGCTACTTCCGGTCCGAATTTTAAAATTTCATATATACAAAAAATATTGCAAATCTAGTTTTAAATACTTTTATACTCTTGATAAATATATATAGAATGCATAACTTATGACATATTTGCAAAAAATCGCTATTCGATAAGAGTAAAAGTGGCACTTCCGGTCTGAATTTTGAAATTTTTTTTATACAAAAGATATTGAAAATTATGTTTTAAATACTTTTATACCCGTAACGTACTTGTCTAAAAAGCATGATTTGCGAAATATTCGCAAAAAACTGATTTTCGATAAGAGTAAAAGACCTACTTCCGGTAGGAATTTCGAAAAACTTTTTAAATAAAACTATTCTCAATTTTAATTTTAAGTATATATGAATTCTTTATAAATTTGTTTAAATTTAGTAGTTGACGAAATATTGGCAAAATTCGATTTTTTCGCTGAAGTAAACTGCTACTTCCGGTCTACCGATTTTACTGAAAAACTAATCAGATCTCAAGAGGGAGATTATACACGTAAATACAAAATTTGGAATTGATACCTACAGCGGTTTGACCGCTATCGTGGTCACACACATAGAGAGAGAGAGAGACACACACAGAGAGAGAGACAGACACATAGACATTTTTTAAAAACCACTTTTTCGGTATCAGGGGACTTCAAAACGTGGACATCTGCAAAAATCTCGAGGTCGAAAATTTTCATCATCACAATACTTCCTTATACTACGTATAAGAAAGTAAAAAGGCGGAGTAGCAGAAATCGAAGGCTAGATTGTGTAAAAACGTACCCTCAAAATATCAAGTCTTTATTATTTAGGATTCAATTGGCCTTACGCCAACCCTGGACTAAATATCCACCTGCTTCACTTTCACAATCGGTCCTTTTCAGGACCACCATATTACTTGTGTTAAAAAAAAGGAGGAGGAATAGGTACTTCATAATAAATATCAAACCATTAATTACTTTAATTTTACACCTGCTAGAAAATAATAATTACATTATTGATATTTGCTACGATTTATTGAATATTCTAAAATAATAATAATCAGCTGTTTCCGACTACAAACACATTAAAGAGCAAAAACCTTCCTATTTCAAAAATAAAAACAATCTTTTATTGTCTGCAATAAAGAGTGTCGCCCATCTGGGTCAACAACCACTACATAGCTGCGTTATCTAGACGCATCGGACAAAAAATATGTTTTATATGAATGAATACGATTTAACGTTTTTTTCCCGTTTTATACAAATAAAAGCGTATTTTTCTATGAATGCGTGTTCGTTTCTATTTACAAATGAGCATTCTTACGTGTATTTATAAACAAACATACATTCTGTGCCAGGTCCGTAATGTAATTTTTTAATCCAAGAAACAACATAGAAAATTAAATTTTTAATTTCTTCGTTATTTCGGTATATTTGGGCTTGTTTCTGTTCGGACTTTACATACCTGCTACTCCGTCTTTTTATTTCTGGGACAGCCTGTATATAAATGTGTACAAACATCAAAAAACGCTATAATAAGTTACTTATAGACATTAGAAATTCTGTATATATAATATAAAGTAGATTAGTTAGTTAGTAAACGTTGCACAATTGGTATTTGTATTGAATTTATTGTATGTATTAATAGAAAAATGCTGACATTGTGTAATATATGTAATGTAAGTATATTAGTCCATAAGTCTGTTTACTGTTATTTTTTTTTATTAGGTTAAATTGTTTCGTGTAAACAACAAAGTATTGTTATGTCAGAAAATGTAAAAATAATGACAATTGCTAAATAAACATATATATATATATAAAACATGATGAAAATTTATTTTACATCAAGAAAAACAAAAATGGAAAACGTATGTGTTAATCGTGTTCGTAGTCATTTAATATGAATCAAACAAATTACAAATAAAAACAACTTACTGAGTAATACTGATCCTATGAAGAAGTAAGAAATACGTAATTACACTCAGATAAATATTATGCCTGGCTTAATTTAATTTAAAAAAGCCCAAAAGGAGCTAACAAGGACTCATTCAAAATCTTCTGTGTCTTTAAATTTAATTTACACTGTGACCTAATTCGTATTTCAAAACCGCAAAATCGACCTTCGCTAATTCAATAAAGCCTTCGAAATTAATCAACTTGAAACGTTTCAACACAATCATCGTCCAATAAATTATAAATTAATTACACCGTTCCTTTAAATTTCGGCCAGTGAAGTTCAACGATTTAATTGGAACTTCTCCGAGCGTTTTCCACAAAAAATATTTCCAAATCCCGCTGCAAAACAGTAATGTGCCTACTGTCTCTCTATTACCATTCGGAAAAACAATGTGTGTATATAGAACTATCGACGGATTCAATCAATCTAGAAATTACGTACGTTGTAGATGTAGAGGAACCGATGCGTGCTCAATGAGTGAGCTATTATTATCGTTGAAGACGCTGCACAGACAGACATCAAAGACGATGTTCGTTTTCTCATCACAGGCATTTTCCTATAATTGTTTCTTAATTAATTCGCCAATAGTTCGACGAATAATAATTAATGGTCTAAATTGTAGTGTGTAGTGTGGATTTTCGAGAGGTAGCAGAGTTGGAGCTCGTATGCTACTCTATCTGGATGTGTCTGTGCTCCTATGTATATATGTATGGATGTGCGACGGGGTTAAATTTAATTAGAGAGCGGAGCTGTGTGAAATATGCGGTCGGGTCAGGTTGTAGTTTATATCAATATGCCTGACCTTGTTCGGGGATGTGTTAAGGTTGAAAGGGCGCAATGAAAAACCGCAGGGACCGGTAAATCGACCCATTAACGAAACACAGCTTCTTTCTTGTGTTCTTCAAATATACCAATTCGAGCCGTTTGTTTTCTTCTTTGTGGACGGTAAATAAGGTTTAATAGGTTGTTTTGGTTACTTATCGGAAATCAACAATATGATCATCAATTGTGACAAATGAAATCTACAATTATTTACGTGTTACTATATCCTGTTCTATCTAAAAGAAAGTAGATATTCTTATACGCTTCTTTATTATCTTGAGGCAGGGGAATTCGGTGACGGTGGGTTTAATATACTTAGCACCGGTGTTCCACAGGATTCAAATCTAGGTCCCCTGTTGTTCATATTATTTATAAATGATCTTCTCCTACAGATAGATTGCCATGTAATTGGATATGCTGATGATATTAAGATGTATTCTGTGATTACCAGAGCTGCTAATGCAGCCAGCATTCAGAGAAATTTAAATGCATTGTCTTCATGTCACACCATGACAAGGAGTCAAGTTAAATGTTGATACATTGGCGACAACATGTTAAGAAATAAAACTGAATTCAAAGATCTTGGGACAACTTTTACTTTTGTCATGCTAAAAATTAGGGATGCACCGGAATTCCGGCGGTACCACTAAATCCGGCCGATCCGGCCAGTTGGCCGGAACTACCGTTCCGGCCGGATCGCTTTCCGAATTTTCGGAACTTTTTGGAAATGTTTAAGTTTTAAATTTTTAATATAATTTAAATTCAAATATATGCAAAAATAAAGAAAATTATTTTAAGGTTTTTTTTTAATTGGTGCCTACTTACCTATTGTTAAGTTGTTAATTAATCACAAATAATTTTTTTTTTTGAACAAAATATATTTTCTTTCCAAAAATTACAAAACATAAATAGTAAATGAAAACATTAATAACAGGCAAATTCTAACAGCAAAAGTAACAGCCAAATTCCCTGTCATGGATAAGTCTTATAAGATAAGTATACAGTTTACATGAAAAATTAGAGTGAGAAAAACTTAGTATTCATAATTTATTTTATTAAGATTATGGTGAATAAATAAGAGCTTTTCGGCATTTTCAGAGTTTAGCCACACCTATTATCAACATATATATTACCAATTTCTGAAAATAGTCGCTCTGAATAGACACTAGTTGCTGGGCTTGATAGGAACTGCCTAACTAAGTTAATTAGATCAGGAAATTTTTCACGGTGCCTGCTCCACCACTCAACTGGATCTGCCTTTCTATCTATAATTGGCATTCCATAATAAGTATCAAGTTGATGGAGTATGTCATTTTTTAAACCAGATATAGAAGATGCAGACGTTGAAGCTGTTACAAAGTCATTGTAGCAGTTCCATAATGTAAAAGTGGAATTTGTTGATGAATCAGTTGTTTCATTTATTCTTGCTCGTTTCTGAATTGCAGCTAAAGGCTCATCATCCTTATCTTCGGTAGTAACACTAGTAACCCTTTCATCTTCTCGTGTTTCTGCTTCATCAGTGGTACTGCAAGTATCTTTTATTTTTCCCAAAAGAACTTTTTTAATCTCGTCAATTATTGAGTTACTTGAAAAAAAATAAGTTTTATATCGAGGATCTAAAATAGTAGATATTGTATAATAATTTTTAGATTCAACATCGGAGAATCTCATATTTATTCCCGTAACCAGGCTTTCTTTTATAGTTCCAACACCATATAACTGTTCTATCTTATGGGACAAAAGGTAGCGTTTTAATATTGCAATCGTTGGAATGACTTCTGAAATTATCGATTCTGTGTTGCTCATTAATTTTGTTACCTCTTCAAAAGGGCGCAATAACTCAAGAACCGATTGCAAGAGGTCCCATTGGTTATTTGTTAAATTGTTTAAACTGCTATTTTCAGTAAGGTAAATAGTTACACACCGTCTCAAATGGAGCAACCTTTCTAACATGTAGAAAGTGGAGTTCCACCGCGTTTGTACATCTTGTATAATTTTTTTCCGTTCCATATGCTCTTGTTGTATTTCAATTAATTTACTGCATGCTAAAGAAGAATGATTGAAATGAGTTGCAATTCTGCGGGCAGTACTAATCATATCTGACACAGTTCTTTGAGATTGTAAACTGTCATTGATTATTAGTTGCAGTTTATGTATAAAACACCCCTCATCTTTACATCCTCTCACCATATTGGCTCCACTATCCCTCATCAATAAATGAATTTTTTGTTTGTCAATAGCCCAACCGTTTGTCAAAGTTTCAAGTTTATCGGCTATTGCAAGTCCCGTATGACTGCCTGCAAATTTATCGCAACACAAAATAACATTTCATTTGTATTCGAGCATGTCCAAATATCAGAAGTAAGAGAAATAAACGAAGCTTCACCCAGAACCTTTGAAATTTTTATCCTAACTCTATTATAAATGTCAGGGATTATTTTATCAGTTAAATATTTTCTGGAGGGGGGTTTATACTGAGGAGAAATAGTATTGAGTAATTGCTTAAAACCAGTATTTTCTACCAAGGAAAAAGGTTGGTTATCTAAACAAATCATTTCTGCAATTTTATAGTGAATTCTTTCAGCTCTCTTGTCATTGATATCCCATGCTTTGTGAAGTTGTGTAAATTCAGTTAAAGTTGGTTGCCTGGTCTCGACTGAGCCTGTAGCTGCAGATGTAGATGCGGAACCGAGTGCAGAACTCTTGTTTTCTACGAAATAAATTAAAACTTTATTATATGTGGTCTAAAAGCTAATATTTATTTTACTTCCAATTTGATTCAATCAAGTAATCAATCAAGCTATCGTAAATCATGAAGTAAAATTTTCATTAAGACAGGACCAAAAAAAATTGAAATCAGACTAATCAAATCACTAGACACAATTTCAAGTCAAAAAATGTTACCTATTGAGTCCGATAAATAAGCGACAAAAAAGTAAAGCATTCAACAAACAAAGCTACAAACCCAATCCTTTACCCCAACAAAAAAAATATAGATATAAATATATTGTACCTTTTCCTCTGAAAATTCTTCAGGATGATGCCGCTTCAAATGTATTATTAACGGGCTTGTAGATGCCGATTTACCAAAGCCTCCCCTCGAAACCACCATTTGACACAAATTGCAGGTAGCTTTGTTTTTGTCTTCTTTAAGGACATCAAAAAATTGCCAAACTTTTGACATGTTGACGATCTGTATTAAAGAAATACAGCAATTAGTTGAATTAGTTTATTTAAAAAAAAACAGGCCATTTTATATCTATGTAATTATAATTATTGATTTTTTTTACTTACTTAAATACACGACACAACACTAAAAATCTCGAACACAAAACACAAAATTCTCAGAAACTTAAAACGTGAACACCAGCAGACATAAATACAAAATGCAAAGAGGGATTTTCTGTGAGCAAATGAATAATGAAATGACCTGCAGCCCTGTGCCTTTGCTTATGATTAGCAGGCGTCTGGGATTTCCCGACTTTCGCGTTTGTGATTCCCCGACTTTCGCGTCTGGGATGCCCCGACTTTCGACCAGATATATTTTGTAATTGGTCAACAGTGATGGGTGTGCGTGTTTCCTTGCATATGATAGACCGGCGGCTGTGGTTCCCCGACTTCTTTTTAATTTTTTTATTATTGACAGGTGGCTGCTATTCTCCAATTGAATGAGTAGAATTGTTTTAATTTTGTTAATGCTGATTAAAAATTAATATTTAAATAAACAGTAATTTCTATCTAGGTAAAATTAATAGTAATAAACACTCAGCATACTGTAGCTAGTTTAAAAAAAAGTAAAAATAAATCAGCCTCAATATTTTCAATGTTTTACGTATAAAAATAGGCATGCACATACATTTCAAATTTAGGTCCCGATCCGGTGCATCCCTACTAAAAATATATACATTCAACCAAATAAAATGCATGCATATAGGATATACAAGGAAACCTTAATGAATAAAATACAATATTCAGATGGTTTAAATTTTGTATAACAATGTGATATTAATACATTTTATTTATCGTGTCTAATGTCCCAAGGTACAGTAAGTGGCACGTACCTTGGGATGAGTATTCACATACCTTGGGACATAAGAAATATTACTCTAAAGCATGAAATAGTGAACCTTAACTAACATTATATGCAGAAAAATCAATGCCAAATTCAAACTGATTACTTTTACGGGCAGTACCACCAGCTAATTTGGGGTGAGGTACATTCATGATGACATCGTTCATAGATATTTCATAGACTTCATCGTTTTCGTAAGTAAATTTGTTAGTAGATTCTGCAACCCTTTTCAGGTACCTTATTTCTAGAATATCCTTACCGACAGAAATAATTTGAGATACGTAATAATGAACAGACTTTTTTCCTTTAAGCTGCACCAAAATAAAATCATTTACATTAAAAGATTCAGAAGCAGTGATATCCTCATTTATGTCAGAACCGATGCTCATATCTTCCAATGAATCTGATGACTCTAGCTGCAAACTTTCCTCTGAACTTGTAGAGTCTTTTCTCATTATTATTTTCTTCACCTTCTGTTTTTTAAGATTAGTGCTACTACATTTATTTTTATTAGCAGAATTCATCATTATTTCATTTTTTTTCGGGTATGTCTGTTAATATGCGACATCGCCCTGGTCTTCTATCGCGTTGATTGGTTTTCCTGGGCTTTGATTTGGGGCAAGGTTCTTCTTCTGAGTTCAGAATGTGAGTACTTGAACAGCTCGGTAAGTCCTTTGACGGAGTTGCACAATCCTCAGGAATATTATTTGAATCATCATGTGGCCTATCTGTAACGTATGATGTTAGAAATTCATAATCTGTGAAAATATATTTGTTGACAGGAAAAATTCCAGAAACTCTGAATTCAGATTAAATGCTAAGGCACATTTAGCAACATGATATATTGTCATAGGCAGTCCAGGATTATTGAGCAACCATTCATGGCACGCAGTGTTGTAATATTTCTTTAACGGGCGAAAAACTGACCTATCTAAAGATTGCAGCTTGTGGGTGGTGTGAGGGGGAAAAGTAAGCCATGTTATGCCATTTTCTTTAGCTGTATCTATAGCTTCTATTGATGCGTGACTTTCATGGTTGTCAAGTATTAATAGTATTTTGTTTTCTACACTTGGTGTAGATTGTGCAATAAAATGTTCAAGATATTCCAAAAAGGAGCTTGTATTTGACCAACCACTAATTCTGGCGCAACCTATACTTCCCGGTGGAGCACCTTTCAACATTGGATTCTTGAAATGTACCCGAGGGAACACAAACATGGGCGGTATGGAGTTCCGTATCGCATTAACTGCAGCTATCATAGTCACATTGCATCCGGAGGTCATACTACCTACTTGTTTCGTTCCTTTTGTTGATATTATTCTTACTGGAGATTGAACTGTAGATAATTCAGTTTCATCAAGGTTGTAAACTTGATTAGGCTGGAATTTGTATCTATCCTTTACTTCATCAAGTTTGCCAAGAAATTAATTTACATTTGTTTTATTAAATGCCGTTGTAAATGACTTGTTGCTTGCGGCTTACGCATAGACAAATCTCCATGTCTCTTCATAAAGAAAGTTACCTAGCGTTTTCCAGCTATTCCGTTTTCAATCCAGGCTTGAGGACATCTTATTCCATTAGCAGTTGCATAAGAATAAGCCAACTTGCAGAGTTCTTTTAAACTAAGTCGACAGGAATTTGAATGCAAATAGACGGGATTTTTTACAAATGGTGAATTAAAGGCGTTTTTTGGCAAAGTTAACATACATTAAATTAAATGGTCTTGTTGCCACCATAAATGTTGTAATTGATTTAATGGGATATTATTGTCAAGATAGTCAGATACGTATGTACGTAAAAGGTTTAAATATCTTTCTCAATTTAAATGTTCTTCATACATAACTGGTCCTAAGAGGCGATTTGACAAAATACCCATCCAAACGTTTACTAGAAAACGATGTTGTTGTCTCCTTGCCCTGTTTTGTCGAACATTTTGTACTGCCTAATAGCGCTCCGTATTTCTGTTGAACATTCCAGAATTTGTAAATTTAGTTTCTGTGACCAGATGATTTTGCTTAAAAAAATTTCGTCATTTTCTATGTTTCCCATTAACCAGTTACAGTATTGTAGTCTTCTATAAATTATCTTCTGGTAGTAAAGTGTGACTAATATGGATCTTGCATGATTTATTATTTATCTGCAAAATACACTTTGCGAAAACACGACTTAAATATACCATTTGTAAAATATCCTGTCCATTATCATTCAAATTCCTGTTGACATGAACATTACGCGACTTAGTAAACGATCCATTTTCGACCAAATTTCTATGAAGATCTAGAAAAATGGTGCGATGAGCTTTATTAACATGTAGTACATGGTTGAAATTAGAAATAAAAACTCTTTCTGAAGATGTCTAAATTCAATATGGTGCCTATAAGAAATTAGATAGTTGATGATGGCAAGAAAAAAAACGAAACGTCATATAAAAATTTCGAGTATACCATTGTATAGAGGTTTAAAAGTTCCCATAAAAACGTTTTTATTTTTTCTCTACAAAACCAAATGTAGGTGCTAGAGGTAAAAGAACAAAATGGGGTTCTCGGGTTTTTTTTTAAACGAACGTGCGAACGTCATTTGTCACAGCTCCATTTTCTTTACGGATTCATAACAAACACAAAATTTAACAACTTCGCCAAATTTAAACCTATACTCTATATCCAATAATAAGCAAGATTCTCTCGGTGAGGTTCGAAAATGAATCAGCCTCTATAAGTTATTTGTGTATCAAGGGAGTAGAGTTATATTTTTCATCAGAAATGTAGATATTAGTCGTCGGGGCGAAAAGAGTTCCCGCGTATTTATGTGTCAACTCTAAAAAAGATGTCTTCCCCACTCAACATATAAATAGAAACTAACACGTAAACTTATTGAAATAAACAAAAAAATATATATATCTAATGCTGAAATTGTATAAAATAAAGAAGCTTTCCCTTTTTCTGTTTATAGCAACAAAGTAAAACGAGCCATTCCTAATAGTGTTGTGTCTTCTTTCTTTTTCAAACGGGCAGGAACAAAGAGAGAATTCATGTCCTGTTCGAGGAGGTGTCCCTGCAAAAAGGCGATATAAGGTAACGAAGTTATATACACATCTGTTTCGTCCAGTTTGCAACCGCTACAACCGGGCCCACGAAATTTACTAATTCTACTTATCTCTCGGTTTTCTTTCTAGCTGCTTAAATCGGGCCGACATAATCCGTATATACGATGGGAGTTCGACCTCGGAGCCCGCCATTAAGTTCCTGTGCAACGAGGGCACAGAAATGGAAATTTTCTCGACCGGTTCTAACTTATTTATCGAATTTGTGGCGAATTCGGACTGGCCCGGTCAAGGTTTTAAAGCCAAATATCAATTTCAGTCAGCCGACGATAATTTTATAGGTTAGAAAATGTTTTCGGGATCTAATAGTTCCAAAAAAACCGGTATTTATTTGATGTGTTCTTTATTTTTTGACCTTTTTGCAGATTACGAAAGGGTTGAACATACAGGAAGATCAAAGATATTAGGTGCAAATGTTAGTGAAACTCGTAAGTATTTATTATTCTTTTGTTTTGTTGCTATCTTTTTCAATTTTATTATATGCACTAAAAAAATATATCTACTCGTGTACGTTTTCTGTAATTACACAGGCTGCTACGCCCGTCAAAAGTTTAAATTAAAGTTTAAAATTAGTTAGCAAAATCAAACAAAAGCGCAGAAAAATGGCGTCGACGGAAACTAAAAATTATTCATCCATCGAAACTGATAGCAAAGTAATGGCCAAGCTAAAATAATTGTATCGCCGCTTATTCAATCACCAAAGTTTCGGAAATTTTATGCTTTCACCTTCAGGAATGCCTTACCTGTCACTGCCCTTGCGTACAGATGATAAATATGGAGAAGAGAACTGCCTCTATCTCAATCGTCTTTGTTGGGCCGTGGATTTACACAGAATCTCAGATGGATGAATTTACGGACATCATCTCATGTGTAATATGCCCTACCTTAAAATGGTCTTTGATCCAGGAGACAAATGACAAATGGTTATAAAGGAAAACAATATAATGAAATTTCGGTTTAAGGCCTATAAACTTTAAATTGAAGTAAACAATTAAATGACAACTTATACGATGACCCTGGTAAACTGAAAATATTCTTTTGCCAAATCGGTTAAGGACTTGCAATAGATTCGAAAAAGGCTTAAATAAAAACTTAAATAAGAATTTAAACTACGTTCTATAGCTCTGATCAACGCAAAACTTACAATCAATTAAATCACACAATCCAATTCCGAGCACAAAATTGGCTTCGGATTCGGTAAATAAATTCTCTTTTCCAGGACAATTACATAAAAAAAGCAAAGATTGAAGATGGAGGTCACCATGTGCAAAATAAGAAGCTAAAAGACAAAGGAAAACGACAAACATTAAAAAAAAACTAATCTACACAACGGAAAACTAAGAAAAGAAACTTACCAGATATGGAGGAATTCGATCGTAAAAATTCAACCGACATAAAGTCGAAGAAAAAACAAGATATTAAACCAATTTATGAAATAGTCACTGCCTCATGAATCCGTTAAACAGCGTAATTACTACGGAACGGTATCGGTATAAATTTATCAAAAATTAACAGTGAACATCGATTGAAACCAATCTGCTTCTTTTATCGATTAATGCAACAATCAAAATGGTACGAAAAGACGTCTAATTACTACGATAACACACTCGACGGGCAAAACGAGAACTATAAAATTACACTGATACCGACATGTATAAATATATCGACGACACTTGTAAACCAAAAAGAAAGCTTACAAATTACTAGGGGAGAAAGGAGAAATTAAAGAAAAATTTTCTAAAATGGAACAAAAGTAAAAAGTAATTAATTACTATTTAAATTCGAAATAAGAAGATAGCGCAATTAAGGTTGCATACTTGCCGGTTGGATTTCAAATCCCCGAGACCGACCGCAGTTGAAGTTACCTATCAGCTCAGTTGACCATATCACGCTAACAGAAGAGCCGCGAAGATTGTCTCGCCAACAGATGGCTGGACAATCCAATAACTTAGAATTCAAACTAATTCTTATTTAAATTAAAATACAGAAATGCATTACTACTGAATATGTCAAACGTCAGGAAACATAACAATAATCCTACGAGAATAAATAAAGGAAACAAAATTCCAGAATATACAGATATGTTCAAAATTAACGTAACAAGGTCCGAAAATTTTGGGTAAAGAAAAAGTGTTTGCAATGAAATTACAGATTTTTGTATTGTTTGTTGCGCTTGTTTCAAATATGACACCCATTTTTATCAATATCTTATAGATTATTCACAAAATTGGCTTGAATATATGGGAGAAAAAGCATATTTTACATATCCTGCCGAAACGTAGTTCTTGTGCAATGAATCAGACGATTTGACAACAGCTTGTATTTTGGTTTGGCTGGAATAAGGAAAACAATGCTATCGTCATCTTGTTACAAAACTTTAAAAAAATTTTAGTGACTATAGAGCAGTGAACAGGAGCGCAGCGTGCTTATTCAGTTCGTTCATTTTATAAAAAATGGCCAATAGTTATATAGTCGCGAATTTCGAAGAAATTCGCATTTACTTTTCTCATTTTATTATATTTGGGTTTCGAATGTCATGCTGGTGGACAATACCTGCCTCTTGAAAACGTTGGATGAATCTTTGAGGTATCCAGGAGATTTCAACTATAGCCATAATTGGTAGTCTGTCCCCTGATGGTCGATTATTGTCTTTTCATCTCCAAGATTTTCCTACCAAATTTCTGGGCTACATTGCACTGACGAAGATCAATGATTCAGAAGCACGTGTCTGCAGTTGCACTTCAGCGGATTTTCCCAATATCACTATTTCCTACATATACATAGCACTATTGCAAAATGTTATCCATTTCAAGCATGCTATAGTTATTGATTTTTGTTTTAGAAATGATTTGCTAAGTTACCGTAGGTCCTTATGCTGTCTTTTTCTTTTCCACTAGAAACTCCTTTTGGCATTTTGCCTCTTATAGGCAGCATACGAGTGTTCTTTGTGCACCATTCAATAGTATTTCTCCGTCATATTGACATTCCATTTGCCTGAGTATATTTGCTCAATCTCCTTGATATCTAGGTAACATATCTCTCCTTGTTTCTGAACACTAACAGCACCAAGATTTCGAGCCGTTGACTATCATACTCGGTGTCTCTTAAGACTCAATCATTGGAATTATTAATTTTCCATCTACACTAATAACTTGCAAATGCAATTAAACAGACGTATGTAGTCTAAATTTCACCTTCGATTTTAATTAATTTTATTTTTCTTCTCCTTTATAGATTTTCAATTGTATACTAAGCGAATAAAGATTACATTATTATTAATATTATTATTATATACAGAGTATTAACATTTTTCTAGTTTATACACACACAATTTGTATAAACTACAGACTCGGTTTAATTTTGTATTTTCTAAACGTAACTATTTATAACATTATCGGACATTTGCAACTTAAGGAGAGTTAAACTTTTGAAACTTATTCTATAATTTAGGTTATAAGTATATACTAATCCCGAAAACTATTGGTAATTTACACTGTCTTTTTAATCTTAAAAATATATAGAACACTATTTCCATCTAAACACTTTTCGTTTCTTTTTTATCTCACCAAATAAATATCCGACCATATCTGTACTAAATTATTCTTTCAGGCTCTAGCTGTGATTTAGTTCTTAGTAGCGACTTAGCTAAAAATGGTACTATATCGAGTCCCAACTATCCCGGCCCTTATCCGGCCAGGACAACCTGCAGATACGAGTTCGAAGGACGGGGCAGGGAAAGGGTACGAATAGTATTTCAAGATTTTTATATGCATACTTCTAGAAGAGATGAGAATAAAGAGTAAGTTTATTAAATAATATTTAAGCGTGAAAATGTTATTTTAATTGACAAAAATGAAGTGTTGCATGCGTAATAATGATAATAAAATTATTTAGTTTTCCTCATTTATTTTCGAAAAGAAATATTCCAAATCCATATTTAGTATTATATAAATAGTTTTTACAAGTGTGAAGAAATAATACGTTGCATATTTCCAGCATTTAAAATTAATAAAACTGTATGGAGTAATTGGTTTGCCGTTAAAATGTTCATATGATTTAAAATATTAAAGTGTTTATCAGAAAATTACATTCTGCAATTGTTAGAAGTTTAAAAACTTGGTCGCGTCACAAATTAAATAAATATTTGTATTAGGAAAGCAATGATGTTTCTTAACATTTTAATTTCGTATGGCATAATATAACGTTAATATTTTCTTTTATTGATTACATTACTTCATTGTTAATGGGGTTATGAGATTTCACTAATTCTGTAGTGTTTGTAGTGTTTGTAGTCTTCATGGAGCAGAAACATTTCCGTTCCGATCTACCTGGTGCTACGCTTTCCGCATGCCTTTAATTAGATGCAACAAATTTTTGTATATTTATAATAACATTTAAAAATAAATATTAATAATTTATGATATTAACATATTTTGCTTTTATAATGGAAAGAAAATTTCATGATATATTTATAAGATGAATCTACTGGAATAGGTTATGTCAAGTATTGCATTTAATACTAATTTTGAGTAGATTAATATAATAATTCAAAAAGACATTTTGATCAATCATTATTAATATAAAATTGCTATACTTACGTATATGACAAATAATAAAATTTAAATTTTCTGACAAATTACTTCTTTCTTATCTGTTTATACATATCAAATTGATGAGTAAATAACATATTTAAGTTGTGTTCTGAGCCTTCGCAGAATTTTCTGTGATAATAAATTAAAACACATTAACCCAGATGTGCCTGAAATTTTTTCAACATTTTTTTCTAAATTTTGAGTATGTAGGAACAAAAGACACTAGTTTTGAAGTCTAATGGTTAATTTAAAAAAAATGTTTTGTTCCACTAAAAAAATGGGTGTTCGTTTAAACGACCAGTAGGCATTTAGCAACTAAAGATTAAGAAAAAACACTTTTGCAAAAGTTTTATTATGAACAGTATTATTGACATTATTGAAAATATAAGGACAACCAGCATTTAGAAATTAATTTGATATGGGTATGTGATAGGAAATAAAGCATCTTATGTGTAATGCAACTTTGCACTTTATGCAAATAACTGTGTCTGCTTTGTGGCACACCCTGCAAAGTCTTGGTTATTGTTGGGTGCTGCCGAAGTGATCAATTTTATCAAATCTTAAAACGGCGTTTTCTAAATTAGACTAGTTTGGTCTATTTTATAACCATTTCTGAACCCTTTAGTCTCAAAAAATGCCTTGGCCACACTTCTCCGAAAAGTTAGATGGTATAGTTTTCCGTTTTCCGTCTTTCTATTCAGCAGCTGTGCATTTTGTATCGCCAAATCTAAAATATGTACAACCAAAGGGAAGTACCACTTTTTCCCCTGATTGTATACACCTATGTTTTGGTCGCTGCTGTCGACGACACACGTTTTTTCTCAATGCGTAAAAAGCGAGGCAGTCTACAAGTTGGTTGGATGACCACGAAATTTCATACTACGTTGACTATATTATTGTCATTCCAAGTTGCAATTACAATGAAACGGTTACTTGTTGATCTGAAAATCCAACTTCCTCTTTTAGTTTTTTTTTTTGAATATTTTGTTAGTAGGTAAACGACATTTCGCTTTTTTTATTTTCGTGGAGGGTACCTGCTGCCTTCATTTGTCTTCTGGTGAGTTCTTCTACCAGTGAATACTTGTAAAAAAATTATCGAAAGGGAGAATCATATGGGGCATTTAGTTTTGAGGAAATCACGACGGCGTAATTCAGAATGACTGATGGACCCAATCCTAGGATGTCATACTTTTTTATTTCAGACTTCCCTGATAGGGTTGAAACCATATGTACCCATAAAACGTCGTACCGGATCTAAGTTTGTGTCCATAGCAAAGAGGTTTTTCCTTTATAAACTGTTGTCTTCCAAAATATGGCATCATTGCTTTGTAAATAATATGCTACTCCACGCGCCGTGCGATTTCTAAACATTTCTCATTCATTTAATCAAATAGAGGTCTACCTTTTACAATTCGCTCATTTTTATCCAGATCTTTATCATCGCAGCAGTGGTTGTTGGTCATAATATGTTCAAATCGATCTCTGCTTATCATATTTAAAATAGCACTGTTGTGCGCATCCTCCGAGTTTTTCCAGTACATTTGTCCTCTACTAACCGTGCAATATCCACTTACTAATAACACTCAAAAAAAGCATTTCATTTCTGCAGAAGTTGTATTTGCATTCGTAGGAGAGAAAACAACAATATCGACTTTATAATTCTCGAGGTAGTGGGTGATATTTGATGCTAATTTTACATGAAAAAGAAATTAGTATACGTAGTGATAGTGAAGTATCGTAAAATCTTTTCAGCATCTAAGTGCTATTGATAAACCAGATTAAAACAAATGTATTCTTATCTATAAGTATTATATATTTAGTAAATCATAAACATAAAATGATACATGACACGTATTGATATCTGGTCATTCACTGGGACTTGCTTGTGAGGTGGACGGTAACACCTATACATCCATATTTTCAAAATGCATGTGACAAGAAATAAGCTATTGTAAAAAAAATAATAGTACTTAAATAATTATACTTACATGAGATATCACCACCAAATAACAGGCTTTTCTTCTCTTAGTACTCGGTGGATACACTTTCTCAGAAATTTTTACTGCCCAAGTCTCCCGAGAATAGGCAGATGTAGATGGTGTAGTTTGCAGCATACCTAAAAACACAAAATTATATATAAAATCATTTTAAATTCAACAGAACCAAATACCTTTCAGTTTTTCAGGTGTCATATATTTATATTCTGTAGGAGGATGACTAAAACAACCATCATAAATTTCTGAAAACAAATTATTTAATTAATCTAGAATATACAGTAGTGAAATCGTAAGTACCAGGTAAATTTAGTGTTTTGTGTGTTTAAGCTATTGTAAAAAAAAATAATAGTTAAATAATTATACTTACATGAGATATCACCAGAAAATGACAAGCCTCTTCGTCTCTTAGTACCTACTTAATTATTAAGAACTGCACTGGTAAAGAAAAGTTGAGGTATTTAACATTGAGAGTTACTAGTAATACTTGCAAACGGCGGAGAAAAGGCACATGATAACAACAACTCTAACAAAATTGACCAGCGCAGCCAACTATATTGAGAGTTAAGTTTTCGATCCTGTCTAAGGTGCTGCCCTCTATGATTCCCTTATTTAACCAAAACACTGATAAGGTGTAGTAAATGAAGTGCATTACCCTAGCTCGAAATAATGAAATTTACACCATCTATCTAACTGCTAGAGAAAACTGAGAAATTATTTTGTAGTAGGGAACCGGGTGGCCAACTAAGAATGGCCGCCGGCTATATCTCAGAAACCAGTAGTCATATTGCTTCCGGCTAAAAAAAATTCAAGTAAAAGTTCCCAAGGGAAAATGCTGGAGATTATTTTGGAGTTTATAAAATGTCCGCAAGGGGGCGTAACAGTCAGGATCAATGTTAAAATTTAGAATTTCTTCATAGTTTTACAAATTGAGAGGTATTGAAAATTTTTAAATTTTATTCCTTACACACTCTTTAATACTTTTAGTCTTGCACACTTTTTACTATCTAGTGAAATAAAGTGGTGGGGGCAGTTCAAATGTTTCTTTAATTAACTAGGATAACTCCCGTTTGGCCTAACCGATTTGAACACGTTTGGTCTCATTTAAAAGAGCGTAATTTGCTCTACAAACTGAACTTGTGTTTTTGTATCTCGGACTTTTGCCGTCACCTGTAGATGGCGTTAACTGTAATGTAAGCAAATATTTGGCTTTTTTCAAAAAAGTTTAATACAATGGTATGTTTCTTTTTACATAAAATAAAGAATTAAAACCTCAACATTTCGGTAAAAAAATCAAATCTGTTTATTTTTTAGAACAGGAGATATTGACAAAAATAGATTAAAATTCATGAATTCTCCTGTTTTAGTGGCTTTTTTTATGAATCTTAACAATTTTGAGCTACACTATGCAAAATATATATTATTATTATTATTGTTATTATTATCAAGAAAAATGTTATACTATTTTGAAAGACCCCTGCTTAATAAAGCAAGATTATTTTTAATATTTATTTTAATCCAAAAAATATACCATTAAATATAAAAAAAGTAAGCTATGAAAAATAAAACAATAATTCTCATTGTGTTAAAACGACGAGTTGTCAAAATAATAAATATTATTGTCAGTAATTTTGGTTTATTAAACAGCAACTAACGAAATGGTATTACATTTTTTTCATTTAATATATTTATATATTTTGCATGGGTATTACAGGAATGCCTTCCGCTTTTGTGAAATTTTATTATTTGGTCAGCATCAATTTTACAAAACAAACAAAAAATAGAATTTATTATATAGATATATATACAATAAAAAAAGGCAATTAAAACAAGAGAATTCATGGATTTTCATCTATTTTTTTCAATATCTCCTAAAAAACATACCAATTTGTTTTTTTTTAACCAAAATGTTGAGGCCTTAATTCTTTATTAGCTCATGTCAAAAGAAACATATCATTGTATATAACTTTTTTTGAAAGAAGTCTAATATTTGTTTACATTTCAGTTAACACCATCTACCGATGACGGCAAAAGTCCGAGATACAAAAGCACAGTTGAGTTTGTAGAGCAATTAACGCTCTTTTAAATGAGACCAAACTTGTTCAAATCGGTTAGGTCAATCGGGAGTAATCCTAGTTTATTTAAAGAAAAATTTGAACTGGCCCCACCACTTTATTTCACTATATAGTAAAAATTGTGCAAGACAAAAAGTAATAAAGAATGTGTAAGGAATAAAATTTAAGAATTTTCAATACCTCTCAATTTGTAACAATATGAAGAAATTCTAAATTTTAACATTGATCATGACTGTTACGCCCCCTTGCGGACATTTAACAAACTCCAAAATAATTACCAGCATTTTCTCTTAAGCACTTTCACTTGAAAATTTTTTATCCGAAAGCAGTATGACTACTGGTTTCTGAGATATAACCGGCGACCATTCTTAGTTGGCCACCCGGTACACGTTTAGCCATACGGTAGGCATATCTGGGTTAATATGATTTGTAACAACCCAACGTCATGAACTATTTACAAACAACAGCTCAAAGCAATGTAATTTGGTTAACAGTTATGAGCTTACAGGGGCGTTGTTTATGTGGTAACTTGTCTGTTTCCTTAAAAGGGCTATAACAATCAGTTCTTGACACATGTCAACAAAGTAAGTATGCTAACAAGAAAACAAAATGGCGGTTATTCGCTATATGTTAATAATTAGATATTTACAGATGAATTTAAATAATTACTTCAAAACTTAATTAAACCGATCGAACAAGTATCTAATTGTCTTAGTTCTAAACAATTACTAAAATTACAATGTTAGAAAAATTATCAGTCATTCTGATTTACATTCACTAAGAAATTTGTACTTCTCTGTATGAGTATTTTACTGCATTAGGTTTAAATAGATCTAAAGCATATTCCAACAAAAATACTTCAAACACAGTGGCAAAATTCTGAATATACCTATATAGAAAAACAAACAAGATACGACATTAAATTCAATTATGCAAACCAACTCCCAAATGATAAAATTACTGGCGAAAAAAACTTCTTCGAATGGACCACCAGCGACAAAAATTAAATAAATCAATCACAGACACGTATCTTTATTGTTTTTGTGTGCCGACCGCTTATATTCCTGTCACGTATCTTTTGTACAGCTGCGACAGCCAGGATTCAGTGATGGCATTCGTCCTAGTGGACGGCAGGATGGACAAGATAGACAGTTTCTGCGGGACCACACTGCCCAAACCGGTCATGTCCAATGGGCCTCGCCTACTGCTGGAATTGCAGAGCATGTTCGGTGTACAATACTCGAGGGGCTTTAAGGCTGCTTACAGTTTCATAGAGAGTGAGTAGTGAGCGTGAAACTACGGGATTTGTGTTCCAAGTTCGTAATTATTTTCCGCACGTTTACAACTGGCGTCGCAAATAAGCGGGATTAGTTATTATTATTTTCCTGTGTGTGTATTACACGTTTCACCTGGTCTTAAGGGGAATTATTAAATTTTGTAATTACTATGTTATACATTACAATGTTGTATAAAATTTGTTCTCGAATTTTGGCTACATCGATTTTAATCTAACGCTTGTAAGCGGTATTGCGCCACGTTAAGATTTGCACAATTTGGCGATGTTGGTAGCACGTCTTAATTATTAAAAGATTCTTAATCTTCCAGTATGTCATGCTGAGAAATGAATGAGTATCGCGATAAAAAATTAAAACTAATACTCCCCTTACTTATTAAAATATACAGGGTGTCTAAAAAAATAAGTCACAAACTTTAGGGAAGGAAAGTGCGATCAAAATATTCAAAAAATCATAATGAACATTAGTCTGTAAGTGAACGGTTTTGGAGATACGAAACATGTTGCGTTTACACCAATTTACTATGGTTTCTCAAACCTCATTTTTTGGCTAAAATTGAGGAGTGACCATTCAAAGCATGACATAACCGGTGTTAAATGCTACGTGAAATTGGTAGTTTCAAACTAAACTGGACGTATCTATCCAAATGTCAAATAATTTTCTATTCAAAAAGAGAAAATTTAAGAACCACAACAAAACATGACATATTCATAAAATAAGAAACTAACTTGGAGTCTGTGGCTTTGATACTAAATACAACCTTTGTTAGAGAATAAATAGCAATTGAAAAGATTTTCTATGGCGATGTTTTTTCTTTTTGTGAATAGAAAGCCTTTATGTGGAAAAGGTCGACAACCTCGGTGCATTACCATGTTTTTTTTCGTTAAATAGCAGTATATTATTTTGTAACTTAAGTTCCTCTTCATGAAAATTATTATGTTTGTATATTAATTGCGACAGACTCGAACTGGAGGAAATAAAAATCAATGTCTCGTCACTGCATGCAAATTGGACCACGATTTTTTTTTGTACGGGCATTACTCATATTTTTCTTTCACCCTCTTTTTTTGATGACGCTATTTAAAACTAACCCTGTATACTTTCATAACTATCTAATTTCCTATAATTATGCACTTGTTTTATTCATTACAGCAGATTTAAATAATTGCTTTCGACAATAATTATCTTGGCTTGTTAAAGTTCCCATTTACAAGAGATAGATATGAGAAAGAATTGCACTTTATAGATGGTATTGCTGAATAAAATGGTTTCCATTCCATCAGACGTAGTTGACAATATCTTAAGAAAGAACAACTTTGCTACATCAAAGTATTAAAGTTAAGAAATTTGTTGTTGTACCTTTTCATAATATTTCGAAAAACTTTAATAATATTTTTAAAAATGTTGGTTTGCAAACCGCGATCAAATCATGTAATTCGTTGAAAAGTCTTTTGAGCAGTACTAAAGATATAATTGAGGTAGAACAAAAAATTCGGAATTTACGAAATTAATTGTAATAAATGTGTTTAAACATGAAATATGTTCAAACTAATAATTCCCACACATGTACCTACATTGGGCCAAACAAACGTTCAAAGAAATGAAAATCTATCATCGATTATTGAGCTTTAATGACTTCCGTACTGACATGCCAAGATTTATTGCCTCTGTTACAGATTACGGTATAGTTAACGGTGTGCAAGTACCACAATACCCATGTGCCTTCGTCTACAGTTGTAACGAGTCTAGGACGGGATATTTTCACAGTCCCAATTTCCCTGGTCCATATCCGAGAGACACAGAATGCCATTACTTTTTCTACGGTAACGAAAACGAAAAGGTCCACCTGCATTTTCACTTTTTCGACATTGAGGGTGTAAAACCGTAAGTGAGGTTATGTTTTTTTATATGTTACTTATTTTTATGAATTATTATCCATACAAATTCTTAACGAATTATTTATAATTTTTAGTAATAAACTAACTCCTTTGCTTTAAACTTTTTTTTGTTACTTAATTTAGAAAATAAAAATGTAGAAATTTGTGCATGCTTTTGGAAATATCGTGGTTATAGTTGTCAATTAAAAGGTTATATTTTGTATTTATCTGTAAATTCGTATCTTACAAAATACAGAAATTATGTCACCAATTATGTATCTCTTAGTTGGGACGAAAAATTACATCTTTTTAACATACTCTCACTGCAATATGAATGAAATTCCTATAAATAACGCACTAACAATAACATGTATGCACGCGGCCACCCAAAAGTGCACGATAGATTACGTAGATTTCTCAAATTTTCGTTGGATTGAAACGGGATTTGTCCAGTGACGTTCGTGAAGAATGCTATTTTAAATGACAAATATTTGCTTGTTTACAGGAGGCCAAGATTCTTGAAGTTAGTTTTTAGTTTTAAAGAAATATAATAATTTTATTGTTATACAAATTTATAATACAAGAAATCAAGAAATACATAGAATATGTAACTAAACTATAAGTCTTAATGAATTAATAGCGTGTAGCGGCGCCATTGGCTTGCACAACAAGCTGCAGACGCCTTCTCATTAACAAAATTAAATTCCTCATATCATAATTTTCCGCTAAGCTCTCCCAAGCATTTTCAATTGCCTCTTGCAGCTGTTTTGCATTTACCGGCCAAAAATCTAATGAATACATTTTTTTGACCAGATATCCCCAAATATTTCTATGGGGTTCAAATCTGGACTTCGTGACGACCAAGGAACTAATACGTTAACCCCATTTTCATCAAACCATTGGCGAATAGTCCGTGCCGTGTGAATCGGCCAATTATCGTGTGAGGGAAACTTGTTTAATATTTTTTGTATAAAGAAACTAACTTTTATTAGGTGCTGGAAAATAAAACCCTCGGGAAATGTTTGGCTAAGAGATGGTAACGTAATATGCTCTAAAATTTCCCTATAAAGTCTTGAATTAAAACGTTCATTTATTTTCCAGCAGATCCCTGGACCATGAACGCTTATCCACCCCCATACGTTGACAGAAAGCCGTCCAGAATTTCTTTTATAGTTGACAAAGTTCTCTAGGTGTCGGAAGTTTACTGGTCTATACACGCGTAATTTTCCATCACTGCAGGATTGAAATCGTTTTTCATCAGAAAGGACTACAGAACTCCAAAATTTCTCGTCCTTATTTAGGAACTGGTTGACAAACTGCAGTCTATTCCGTTTATTTACATCTGTAAGAAACGGCTTTTTAGCAGCAGCGTAATTTTTTAAACCAGCACTGTTTACACCCCGTCGAGCTGTCCAGACAGATTCTGGAAAATTTGTGTTGACGAGCTGTTATGGCTGTGGCAAAAGGGTTCACTCGTACAAAATTCACTAAGTTGTTGTCTTCTTGCACATTAGAAACTCGTCCAACTCCTGCCCATACTGGCCTTTCTAGTCCGTTCTATTGTCGTCGTTTTAATTTAAAGATACAGCTTTTACTGACATGTAATTTGGTAGCTACAGCACATAAGGACCACTTCTCTTCTAACTTTGCAATGACCCTAGCAGTCTGAATGGGTGTGAGATGTCGCGGCATATTAGTTTTTATTATTTAAGGAAACTGTCAATCAAATATTGACATTTAGATGCGCCTATGATTTAAAGCATGAAGCACATAGTGAAAAAAATCGTGCACTTTTGGGTGGCCGCATGTGTACATATGCTGCGTGAGTAATATTAGCCTAAAATTAGGGTTAAAGTAAAATACAATTTACAACTAATTTCCAGTATAATCACACTTTATTTAAAAAATACGACATGTTTCGCTACGATGTAGCTTCTTCAGGTATTGCGTTACTACTAAATACATTCTACAAATTTATGATTTTTTCAACATATTTTCTACACACTTGTTCATTACCTAATTACAATAAATCTCGTAAAGACTATATAATGTACTCTAAATATATCCTTAACAACTACCTACGTCTTTAACGGTACCAGTTTAAAAGCAGGGAATTATTTACATCTATCTGGTCATTTAACAGTACATCTGAGTATTTAAGCTTATTTATTTCAAAGGCTTCAAGTAAATTTAATTTTAAACCTTTTTCTTGTGAATGTAGTATCTCAAATTCGTTGTTGAAATTATGATTATTTTCTAGTATGTGAATTGCATTTGTCACATTTTCTATACACTTGTTTATCATCTAATTACAATAACCCTCGTACTGACTATATAATGTACTCTAAATATATCCTACGTCTTTAACGGTACCAGTTTAAAAGGGGGGAATTACTTAGTAGATCTATCTGGTCATTTAAAAGTACATCTGAGCATTTAAGCTTATTTATTTCTAATGCTTCAAGTAAATTTAATTTTAAACCTTTTTCTTGTGAATGTAGTATCTCAAATTCGTTGTTGAAATTATGATTGATTCTAGTAAGTGAATTGCATAATTTGAATCTGTCTTTTTATTACTAAAACTCTTAAAATGTTCGTTTATTCTTTTGTCAAAGCACCTCCCTGTTTGGCCTATGGGTATGTTTTAGGGCAATCCACACATGTTAATTTATAGACTCCTGCTTTTTTACCCTTGTTTATCTTTGATTTATTGTTTTTTATGTATTTCCCCAAATAATTATTTTTTTTTATATGCTACATTTATATCTATTTTATGTAAAAAAAATTTCTATTTTTTCACTTGTTGATCCTATGTAAGTTAATACTTTATAATTACTTAATTTCTCATTTGCTATTGGGTAAACCATTTCTATTGCCTTTTTATATTTCTTTTTTCTCAAGATTTGATCTACTATACTTGGGTTGTATCCATTGTTTGTCGCTGTTTGTTTTATTATGTTTAGTTCTTTAAGAAAATCATTGACAAGAACTATTGTCAATGATAACATCTTTATGTGATGGTTTTGTGAAAAATTAAAAAACATGTCTGTTGTGTTCTCTTGAGTATTAGTTATAACAGTTATAGCAATAGATAAAAGTGATTATAATAAGAAAACAGTTGAATTTTTAGACCCGTAAAATATAAATTGTTAAAATCAGATCCCACAGTGAAATTTCAAACATCAATTAAGAATTGTATCCACACTTGTAAAAGCTTATTTAATGAAAAGGATGGGAGTAAAATCATTAACATGAATCCCCAAACTCCAAAATTATATTCGTTAATTAAACTTCAATAAAAATGTGAATCCTATTAGACCTGTTGTTTCGTTTGTAAATACTCTTGGAACATATTAAAGAAAATACAGAATTTTCAGCTAGATTTACAATTAAGAATTCAATAGAGTTAGTCAAAAAAACAGAAAAGATAAAACTATTGGATAATGCCAAATTAGTTTCATTTGACGTTACTAACTTATTTCCAAGTATTCCTCTAAAGGATACAATTAATTTAGTTGTAAACCTTTTAACCATTAAAAACGTCAATATTGTTAAAAAAATTAGATATTATGAGTTCCTTTAAAATTTGTTTAGAGCAAAACTATTTAGAATTTAACAATAGTATATATTCTTGTAATGACGGTTTAATAATGGGTAACCCATTAAACCCGCTATTAGCGGAGATTTTTATGGGTCATTTAGAAGATCAAATTAAAGAACATCCAAATTTCAAACACTTTGCTTATTGGCATAGATACGTAGATGATATATTGGGTTGTTTCAGTGGAACAGACAGACAATTAAAGCAATTTTCAGAACATATAAATAATCTACGTACAAATATTAAGTTCACGATAGAAAAATAATTAAATAACAATTTAAACTTTTTAGATCTTACAATATCAAGAGAACACAACAGACATGTTTCACAAACTATCACATACAGATGTTATCATTGGCAATAGTTCTTGTCACCCTTTTAATCGAAAATTAGCGGCGTTCCACTCTATAACACATAGATTGATATCAATTCCATTAAATAAAGAAAATTTTCTTAAAGAGCTAAACATAATAAAACAAATAGCGACAAACAATGGATACAACCCAAATATAGTAGATCAAATCTTGAGAAAAAAGAAATATAAAAAGGCAATAGAAATGGTTTACCCAATAACAAGAAAGAAATTAAGTAATTATAAAGTATTAACGTACATAGGATCAACAAGTGAAAAAATAGAAAAATTTTTACATAAAGTAGGTATAAATGTAGCATATAAAACAAATAATTCTTTGGGGTAATACATAAAAAACAATAAATCAAAGATAAACAAGGGTAAAAAATCAAATGACAAAAGAATAAACGAACATTTTAAGAGTTTTAGTAATATAAAGACAGATTCTAATTATGCAATTCACATACTAGAAAATAATCATAATTTCAACAACGAATTTGAGATACTACATTCACAAGAAAAAGGTTTAAAATTAAATTTACTTGAAGCCTTTGAAATAAATAAGCTTAAATACTCAGATGTACTGTTAAATGACCAGATAGATCTAAATAATTCCCTGCTTTTAAACTGGTACCGTTAAAGACGTAGGTAGTTGTTAAGGATATATTTAGAGTACATTATATAGTCTTTACGAGATTTATTGTAATTAGGTAATGAACAAGTGTGTAGAAAATATGTTGGAAAAATCATTAATTTGTAGAATGGATTTAGTAGTAACGCAATACCTGAAGAAGCTAGATCGTAGCGAAACATGTCGTATTTTTTAAATAAAGTGTGATTATACAGGAAATTAGTTGTAAATTGTATTTTACTTTAACCCTAATTATTATGGAGTTCCTGCAAGTAACGACAGATTCAATCAAGCATCAAAAACATTAGTTCTTCTAATAAATTGATAGAATTCAGGAATAGAATAAAATATATTACATTATATTTTAGTTCAACAACGTGGTCTGTCAAAAGTTTTGTCCCTTCTTTGACCACATCAAATAAAATCTTTTCCGATTTCTTCCATATTTAAACTTTATTACACAAAAATTTTTCTTCACAACTATCTATGATCATTCTTCCGAAGTCTGATTTTTCCCTTTTTTTCTTTTTTCTGGAGTCTTGCAACTCCACCGTTGTCACGCAGCAAACCCATTCACTGCCAATAACTACATTGTGTACAGGTGTAACACGATTTCCGCCAGCGACTACGTCGAATTTTCAAACTTCATGACCATCGATTCGAGATATACCCGCCATTGCGGCCACCTCAAGGAATTCCACATAGAATCGGATCGAAAGTTCTTCAGGGTCAGCTTTCGGTCGAACGATCGACTGGACGGGGCCGGCTTCAACGCCTCCTATGTCTTCCTGGACAAGATTCAATCTTACACGGTCGCCAATTCCAATTCGCAGGCCGTCCGCATTTTAGGTAAGGAAGGATAATAGGGGCCAGCACGAGAATAAGAAAAATCCGATAGATTGTTAGGAGTTAGGTCGGGCTTATCTGTGACTTTAACGTTAAACTTTACTTTCAGATCGATGTGTGGCGCAAGTCCTATCAATAATGGTGTTCGTCTGGATTGATTTGAAGTTTTACGCCGCCATTTGAAAAGAATTCGTGTTCTTCAGTTTATTTTTGTGATTCGATTTTGGATGAATTCGATTCGATTGTTTGCTTTTATTCGGGCAGATAGTGTGAACTAAATTGATTGAATTATTTATGCTCTGTAAAAAATTGATTTATTAGAAATGGTAAAAGAAAAATAACGCAAATATTTAGACAATTTAAAGAAATTATTACAACTAAACAAACTGAATTTTCTCTATTGAAAATTTTAAAATTGGTATTCCAATTCCATTTTCTTTTTTTTTAATACATTTAGAACTACATCTAACTATAAGCAGCGACGGAATTCTCAATATTCTAAGTAAATTTTGAATTTTAGGAAATATGATAAATCAAATCATAACATAAAATTTTGTGAAATTTTTTTTACAAGAAAAGCAACAAACTATAAATTTATTTTGATAATAGTAAAAGAACAAACACGTCAACGGAACAAAAAAATTAACAACAAAGTAAAGTATCTAGAAGTAATAGAGAATAAATTAAATTTAAAATTAATGTTATAAAATGAATACATTTATTCAATATAAATTCTTTTAAATGAGCAATTTTCGAATTCAAAAAACTTTTACAAAATGATGATACGAAGTTTATCATGAAATGAATTAATCTTGTGCGGTTTTAGAATAGAGATTGAAAACAATAAGAGTATTAATTTCTTAGATATACTATGATATCAAAAATTAAATTGGTCAATGTTGGTCATGGAATGTAAAACGCTTGTCTTAGTTTAAATCATCCAGTTTCGCAAAAAATTTCAACACAATTTATAAGGCATTCATAAAAATTGTCCGGTAATACTGCTACGGCTGGGAAGTGCTCTCGAAAATTGTCCAAACACAAACGTTGACTGTATTCCCAAGTTCACCCGCACACCCGTTCGAAAATAGGCTTCAATCATGTAAATTTTGTGCTCTGTGGTGAGAACCATGATTCAAAAACCGTGCAGGATTAGAAAACTTCAATACAATAACTTGACAGATTTTGACATTCAAAAACTTATGACATACCTAAATGTACGATGCACGCTACGACAATAATTTTAAAATCCATGACCACCAATTTAATTGTTGATATCCCGGTACAACTGACATTAATTTGACAAACGAGGTAGAATTTTTACAAACTGGTACAATAAGCCTACAGCCTCATACAGATATATACAGGGTGATTCATAATATATGCGACAAACTTTAGGAGCTGATTCCTGGGGTTATTTTGATCATAAAAGTTCATAAGAACATATGTCCAAAACAGCTTAGTTCAGAAGTTATACAATATTTTATGCATGACGGTGCTCCAGCGCATTTTAGTTTACTTGCTCGCGAGTTTCTGGACAGTACGTATCCAAATCGGTGGATAGGACGGGGAGGTCCACAACCGTGGCCTCCTCGGTCTCCAGACTTATTCATTGGACTTTTTTCTCTGGGGCCACTTTAAATCATTAGTTTACACGACTCCCATAGAAAATGTCGATGAACTAAGAAATCGTATTATAGCAGCTTTTAAAACAATTCGAAATACCCCTGGTATTTTCGAACGGACTCGCCAGTCAATACGACGGAGGATAGCAGCTTGTAGTACAGTTGGGGGCGGTCAATTTCAACAGTTACTATAAGTTAATTTTGTTTTACTAACTATGTTGTTAATTTATAATAAAACCATTTATTATTTTAACTTTCTATTAAACATTGTATAACTTCTGAACTAAGCGGTTTTGGACATATGTTCTTATGAACTTTTATGATCAAAATAATCCCAGGAATCAGCTCCTAAAGTTTGTCGCATATATTAAGAATCAACCCTGTATACTACACTTCAAATACACCCCTTGTTTACAAGAAAAATGTTATTAATAACCTTACTGACCGTGCTATAAAACTATCTCCGCAAGATTTAGAAGGAACAATATCAACAAAATCAAAACCATATTAACAGAAAACAACAACCCACAGTTAGTGAACAAAACCATTAAAATAGAATTCATACAATATACAATCACTGTAAATATCAAAATAAACCCGCTAACAAACAAAACAACTACATCACAATACCATACATCCCCCATTTATCAGAAAGAATTAAGCATACGTTAAAACCATATGACATCCAAGTGGCAAATAAACTCAACAACACTAACAACCACCTCTTTTCTAAACTCAAACCTAACAGAGCAAAACAGACGCACACAAGTTATCTATGAAATACCATGCAAAGAATGTGATGGGGGCTATATTGGCCAAACTAAACAATATCTTTATAAAAGACTGACTCACAAATACTCGAAAACTGACAAAACCGCCCTTGTTACCCACAAGATAACAGAGATTCACCAATTCGACTTTGATAATACTAAAATAATAGGCACGGAGTATAATACGCAAAAAAGAGAAATAAAAGAAATGATCCTCATTAAACAAAACAAGAACAGTATTAATAACAGAAACGACATAAGAAATCTCAATTCAATATATTATAACTTAATAAAATAAAAGTAATTGATCTGCACCTTACTAATAATAGTAAACATCGACAACGTGTTTACAGAAAACAGAAAAGAAAAATACTAGTACAAATAAAAACTACTTTTTTAAATATAAAATACACTTTTATATTTTATTATTTGTTCAGTATTTGTTGCATATACACATATATGTTTAGCGTTAAATTCAGAATTTTACAACAAGACAATGTTATTATACAACATTATATATTTATATTTATACAAGCTAATTTAAAAGTAAGGAACCAAATATCTGTGATATACGGAATATTAATTTGTCATTCTGAGTTATATATATATATTTAAAATTTAGCTTTTATGTTTCAATCATTTCAAAGTGTTTAGAAACAACTTATCCATTTATTTATTTTTACAACTAGTTAAAAGTTTCTTTCTTTTAAATTCAAAATATAAGTCTTTGTATTAATAAATTTAGTTTCTTGTAAAATCAACCTCCATTTCGTTGGATGGGTACTTCTTTTTCATTACATTTTTTTATAATACTGTATTATGTAAGTAGCTCATATTGATGCTGAGATATTAAATAAACTTCTGAATTAATTTTTGAATTTGTAACAGAGGGTGACGTTTTTTTTTAAGAAAGTAGGGAAGTAGGGTATTTATTTGTCATCTTAACCTAAATCGTGTGAGTGGTTGTCATTTATTTCTCGCGTTTAGAAACCCCGACCGTCTCCAGCTGAGCCAGCGGCGGTCCATTGTTATAGGAAAGTCACAGGTAGGTGGGTCAGAAAGAATTTTTCGAAATATCCATTTCAATTATAAAGTTTAGTTTTCTCGATTTTCTTATCTTACCTAAAGACGCCATTATATGCTAATACTAATACCATAACGTTTTAAGGGTAACATTATACGTAGTTTTTATGATTTTATTCATTTTGATAATTTAACAGTGTGGGATAGCATAAATTGAAAGTTAATGAAGTTAATAATGTTGCAATTGTTTTATAAATCAATATGTAAATGAAACTGAATCCTGAAACAAATAAACAAGATGTTTTAATATATATTCAATCAATTTGGTACTTTACTAATATATCAACATTGTAATTTATTCCTAGTTACATTATTTAAGAACTAAGAAATCCATTTTAATTCATTAATATTATGTTGTGCAGTCATGGACAAGAATAATTATCCACTAATTCTTTACATGGAAATAGTCTCATGCCGTAAAGATATGTTTAGAAACATACGAAATGTGATAGTGTTCCCTGACACTAATAATTATTGCACATGACTGTACTCATAAACTGTTAACTCGATTGTTAAGTTTTGAAAAAGAAATTGTTATTTATACATTCGTTGTTGATTTTATACATTAATTGATGAAAACTTATAAACTAGGGGAATGTTTTCTATTATATTTGAAAATTCTTAAATATAGTGTCAATTATCTTAAAATTACCATCAAAAACAACAATAATTTTAAAATTTCTATTACCTAATTCACGTTTTACTAAGAATATTGGCATTAAATTTAATGAATGAAAGAGTAATATATGTATATCGCCTCATGCGCAGAATAATAGCAGTATCTCAAAAAGAGGCAATAATGACTCAACACTCCCACTATCACTCAAGTATGATACAAGTTGGGAGCACGTAAGAGATATCCAAAGCTTAGAAATACACAAGGTACTGCTACTGTTACATGCAGGAGACGATATGTTTGTCAAATGACGTTTCTAAAAATGATATTTTAATAACATATCTTCCATACTACTAACTCTTTTCAGTTTATTTATTGATTTACAGAAAAATATGTTTGAGTAGTATAATGAAGTTAATGCATAGACTTTTTTTTAATGTGAACTCAATGGTTATTATATACATGTACAAAAATACTGTATCTACTACATGTGATGTAAATAAAGAATTTGTATTTTGTTTAAGAGTCTATTTTATTTATTAAAATTCTAACCTAAAAAGTATCATCCTGAAAAATCTACCTACTTAAATATTTTGAAAATTTCCTTTCAACTAGATTGAATTACACAAGAAGTTTAAAAATAACTAACCGCACTGGACCACAACAATAAAGCACAATCATTGTTTTCGATTTTTGTTAATAAAAAATTATTTATTCATTATCAATACTATTGTAAAGACTAGTGTAACTGGGTGCCTCAGCATATTTACTTTTACAGATTTCTCTGATATATAATAATAATAATAATAGTAACAATAATAATAATATTTTTTATCGCCAACCGTCAATAAAGCGATGCGTTACCAAAGGGTTTGGTGGAGGTAAACAAACACTATCGTACTGTACAATGAAATACTTTACTGCCGCTAATATCTGTCAACACAGAGACGATTGTATGACATTAAACCAAAATTGTTTGTCGCTGTCATGAAATGTCATAAGTAATTATACCTTTATTTTTTAAATTACGAATTTTTGCGGTTGGCGATAAAATTTTATATGTACCACGTTAATAAAGTGCCTTTATTGTACTCGTCTTTTATTCGCCTCGCTCGCTTTGCTCGCTCGGCTCATAAACCAGACTCGTTCGATAAAGATCACTTTACTGACTTGGTACATAAATAATATATATATAATTTTTAAAGTTTTTTTTTCTTTGCCGTGTATTTTAATAATTTAATTTAGTTTCTTAGTATTTTTCGGCATTTTTGAAATTGAAACACTTATTCCATTATAAAATTATAAAAAACAAACTACATTCATTTTGCAATTCCAAAAATAGAAACACCAACAATGAACCGAATAACTATAAATATGTACCAATACCATCCATTAATAATCTATTTGAAAAATTAAAAAATATATTATTACCATTTAAAATAAGAATCGCACATACAAATTACAACACCTTCAACCCCATATACACAAAACTAAAAGACAAAACATCGAAATTTAAAAAAAAACATACTGTGTATGAAATTCCATGTAATGACTGCAAAGGCGTTTATACTCGTATAGGACAAAGTATCCAACATCTTAAAGATAGACTAAATGGACATAAATTTGCAAACAATAGTACGCCCTTAAAAAACATACTATACAAACTAAACATACATTCAATTATGATAGAACAAAAATACCAACAACAGAAACAAAAAACAAAGCGAGAATATTTTTGGAAAGTATATACCGTAGTCGTCAAATTTTAATTTCGGTTTACTCTTCTATCCCATGCAGAAGATGACCTTATAATATGCAGCGATGCCTGCTTGCTAACAGTGGTGGGAGAGCAACGTAGTGTCGGGGGACCCTCACGCCTTACTTTTCATACGAAACGTTTGTCGAGTATACTGTCTTGGCAGCCTCGCTTATGTTTATTTTTAGTTTATTGCGTCGCGCTCTTTTCCTCTTTCTACTTTCGTATCAGAAATTAAAATATGTTGACTACGGTATATTAGGAAAAATAAAAATTCAATTGATGACAGAACAGAGACAGATAATTTGTCATCGATATATATCATTACTTTAAAATAAAACATAAAAATAACAACTAAAAACTCACCCACAAAAAAAAACACATACATACACCACATGTAAATGTAAAAAATGCATCGCTAGAACATACATTTCCATAAATATAAAAATGAGAATAACAAATACGACTTACATAAGTGAAATGAAACTTAGAAATTTGGAAAGAAAAAGTACTGTTCTTTTAAAATGTTTTTGAAAAAAGCTTTTATGACAATCTAAATCTTTTTTCCCGCTAATTTTAAATAATTGACAATATTGTATTCTAGATTAAAATATTATATATTTTTTTGAAAAAGACTCGAAAAAAGTGTCGAAACGTCAAATATAATAAAACATTTTATAATGGAATAAATATTTCAATTTCAAAAATGCCGAAAAATACTAAGAAACTAAATTAAATTCTCCAGGTAATATACAGGGTGAGTCATCTCCGCTGGGGAGGCAGATTATGACTTTATGAGAAAAGGTGTTTCAAAGCGGCTTTTTTTTCCAGTAATAGCCACTTACTAGGAGATTATTTTATAATTATTTTGTATTATACAGTGTGTTCCATAACTTGGTGGCTAACCATAGCTATAGTTTTTTTTTTTAATGGAATGCCATGCAGGTTATTACACTTTTGTAATTCCCCGTATAATTCTTAATCAAAAAGTTATAAGAAGTATAGGAGTAAAATTGAAGGTTTTTGACTTATTACCATTTTTCTGAAAAATTTAATATTTTTATAAAATTATATACCTCAAAAACGACGTATTAGATGGACACAAGTTTTGGTAGCGTTGTTAATTATAAAAGGTCCCAATATAAACATATTTTATTTTTTGCAATTACTAATTGAATTTGCAGAACACTGAATTAAAGTTAAAGTGACATATTTGTGTAAAAATTCTTTTTTTGCTCATTTTTTAATTGCTTACTAAATATTTGCCGCGAAATTGACAATTGAATGGATAACACTTACTAAGTTGCTTTTCAGTTGTCAAGCCCGATTTTGTTATGATTTTTTTCTAAAAATGGGCTTAGATGTATGATTTTTGCATGTATTGGGCTAATAACAAAAAAATAGGATATATCTTATTTACGTACAATACAGACATAAAATTCTAAGAATATCTAGAATATGGTACAATAAACAAATTTTAAAACGAAACAAAGAAATTAATAACTTGATTTTAGTAGATGTAGCAACAGGAACTGTTATGTGAATGTATAGGTAATTAGAGGAACAGACATTATAAAATAACAAAAAATATAAACATTAAAATAGGTAAAAATTAAAACTGTTCAAATTCACTTTGTACGTTTCTGAACATGCTTCCGAAATGATAAATCAACATTAATAAGGCGTTGAGTCCCTTCTATTTCTAAGTATTTGTCGAATAAGTTCTCACATAACTTCTTTTATAGTTACAGGTATACTGTATATCTGCTCTATTACGGATCCCTATAAAAATAACCTAATTTTGTAATGTCCGAAGGTCCATCAGGTTAGTTAATAGGGCCTTCACGGGCTACCCACTTCATTGGAAACATTTCATAAAAATATTTCGTGTCTGTAGCATAGACTGTGAAGATTTGCCGTCTTATTGCATCTACATCTTTTTGTAAATTTAGAGGAACATCTTCTAATATTTCCACTAAATGCCTGACAGAAATTCTCATTAGCTTCTCTGTTAATACTGTCTTCAAATAAATGCTGGCCTATCATCCAATCACCAAGAATGCCTCCCCATACATTTATGTTCCATCTATGCCGATAATTTATTTATTAGTAAAGTAAGGGTTTTCATTTGAATAGTAATCAAAAAAAAAATTTGTTAGCTGTTCCTTTATCCGCACATAACACACTATCAAAAAGAATTGCCCTGACATTCATTTTAATTACTGCTCATTGGCAAAATACTCTTCTAACTTGGTGATGGGTGAGGAGCTCAATATATATATGTATTCATTACGGATGATATTTATTTCATTTTAAGGTCATTGCAACGATGGTTTGACTAATATCCAGCAAACGATTTTTTTCATTGGTACTGACGTGTGATTTTCATCATTAACCACATATTTAGGTTTCCTTGGTTTTGAGTTAGCAATACTGCCAGAAAGAGAAAAAAAACATCCATTACTCTTCTAAGGACATGTGCTTTGAGATATCTTTTCTCAAGGTAACGCTCTGCTGGTAAACTCTTGGAACTGATAAATAATTTTTTTAACATTCCTTCAGTATAAAGACCGTATTAAAATAAAAACCATAAAGCTGGCAAAATTAAATTAAAAAAGGAAATTTAGTAAGCAATTAAAAATATATACAGAGTGGGCCACCGAAAACGAAACAGATTGAATATCTCGAAGGAGAAAACTTTTTTGAAGAAACGCAAAAACAGGTCGATTTTTGATCCAAGGGGGATACCCTTCCATCATATCTTCAACTGTGATACGTCATTCCCCTCCCCTCCATCACTCTAACCATTACAATTTAAATAGGGAAAGTACTAAATACGATACATCATTGAAAAGGTAATTGTACGGAGAATTCAGCAATGTGATTGTTGGTTGCGCTATTTTTGATTTTAGCGCCCTCTAGCGGGTAAAAAAACGGTTACGTATTTCACAATGTGACACATCATTTCAAAGCTAATTTTATTAGCAATTTAATGCACAATTGAAAAAAAATTAAATAATCGAAACACCTTGCAGAGCTCTAATATTAGAAACTACGAACTTATTAGTTTACAAAAGACACTGACAGTCTGTACTTGAGAATGATGACAAATAAATGTCAAAGATATTACGTATTTAGTTGCTAATAAAATTAGCTTTGAAATGATGTGTCACATTGTGGAATACGTAACCGTTTTTTTTTCCGCTAGAGGGCGCTAAAATCAAAAATAGCGCAACCAACAATCACATTGCTGAATTCTCCGTACAATTACCTTTTCAATGATGTATCGTATTTAGTACTTTCCCTATTTAAATTGTAATGGTTAGAGTGATGGAGGGGAGGGGAATGACGTATCACAGTTGAAGATATGATGGAAGGGTGTCCCCCTTGGATCAAAAATCGACCTGTTTTCCCGTTTTTTCAAGAAAGTTTTCTCCTTCTAGATATTCAATCTGTTTCGTTTTCGGTGGCCCACTCAGTATATACAGCGTGTTCCTTTTGAAAAAAATATTTTACACAAAAACATGTCACGTAACTTTAATCCAGTTTTCTGCAAATTCAATTAGTAATTGCAAGAAATAAAATATGGTCAGCCACTAAGTTATGGAACACTCTGTATAAAATAAAATAATTTTAGAAGATGCTTCTGACAAGTGGCTATCATAAAAAAAACCACTTTGAAATATTTTTTCTTGTAAATTCACAATCTGTTTTCCCCGCGGAGATGACTCACCCGTTAAATAACATCATAATTATAATGCCCTATTTTTTTCCTATATCTAATATAAAAGTTAAAATGATATTCTATAAATAAACCAAGAAAAGACTATCATTCAAGAGCCTTCTCATTCTACAACCTACTTAGTTTCTTAATCTTTCAGTTAATCGAAAAATACAGGTAAGTATTTCTATGTATGCATGTATATAGCATTTCCACTTTAGAAAAGTTGTATTAGGACGGGAGGGTTTCACATTTTAGAAGCTAATATCAGAAACGTCAAGACGCAACATTGTTGCCAGTCAACTTGTCGGAAACCAGATTTAGATCGCGAATGCACCGGTTTGTTGCGATAACTTTCCCGGCAACTTCCGTGCCTGGGGATTGAAACTCCTTGGTAGTGTTTGGACGCCTATTGTTTACGATCCCCGGTATTCTGACGGAGTAGTTATGTTTTGTTAAGTTGTGAAGTTATTTTGAAGGGAACGTCCCGCTCTTCGAAATAATAATACTCCGAAGTGTTGGAACGGTATGTGTTTAATAACATATTTGGCGATGAACGTTTGGAGTGTAAATTAAACGAGATTGTGTTAATTAACAATCGTAGAAGATAAACAGATTTGTTAGGAAGTCGATTAAGTATGCAATAATATATAAGAGTCATTTTGTATTGCTGAAGGAAATGTGCCAGGCACAGGGTAATTAATTTAAAGTACTCTGGAATTGTAAAATTAATTGGATTATATCTACTGATCAATAGAGTAAAACTAGCTTATCCATGCAGTACGTATTAGAAATATTTCAAGTCTGTGAAATAGTATAATACTTGGATAATAATAAACTGCAGCAATAAATAAAAGCTTAATAATCTATTAAGCAATATGTCAATAAAAAAAAAATAAAAGAAATCATGATCAAATGCGTTATTGATACTGCTAATGTAAATATATTAAATGATGATGGTTACTTAGTCCTTTAGTTTCATCTTTACATATACAGGGTGTCATTAGTAGCCACTTCTTCGGTTATTCTTTTGTGTTTCCAATAACAGGAATACAATTAGTGAAAGATTCATGGTTGCATGGGACGTATATTATAAAAATAATTGAAGCTTTGTCGCACTTCCGGTTTCACCGGAAATGCATTGAACTTATTTTTATTAAATGACACCCTATATATTTTTGGAGTTTCTAGTACTGTTTTATATTATCTATTCAAGAGGTTTGGTATTTCAAAATTGGGCATTATTTTTGAGTTATTAATTTTTTTTGAACATTTTTGACCAAACTTTGTGTTCAGAAAAAAATCATTTTCGTATTGTTTTTAAAAGTAAAAACATTACCTTTGGTGGTGCATGTAACCAAGAAAACTCTACATCATTTGGTATAAGTTGCACTCGAAAATACCTGAAAAAACCTTGATGTATTTTGTTCCCTTTTTTAGTATCTTCGATTTTTGTTACAGACATCCTATGCCTATCTTTTGTAATTTCTTAGAAAATCTCTATAGGAGCAATCTGCGGTCAAATAGAGAACTACGAAAGCTGTTTTAATATGCACTCACATATTATTTCATCCCTTAAAGGCTAGAATGGGGCCCGACTGCCTGAGTCAACTGTTAAAGAAAATCGGTAAACATTCATATCAAATTTTATAATAGCATCGCTATTAGTTATTATCAGAATGAATTATTCTGATAGAGTTAATAGATATGATTTACGTTTTGGGTGAATGTGAAAGAAACATTTTGCTAGCATCCAGACTTTATGCACAGCAATACCCTGATAGAAGTCGACCTACGCCAAAGATCTTCGAAGCTATAAAGGAACAGTTTTCGTGGATAGAAAGTAGTAATCAGTAACTAGTGAGGACAATAAGTTTATGGTAATTGCGACTATAGTCGAACAACCCCATACTACTACTACGAAGCTGAAGCTCTGGAGGGTATTTATAGGAATACCATAGACCAATGTTTTTAAATATCCCCAAATAAAAAAAAACCTAGAGAGTTTAAATCTGACGATCTTCCAGGCCAAAAAACAAGTCCGTCCCTTCCTATCCACCTAATTTGAAAAGTTTAATGTAAATGGTCTGTAACGGTAATGAAAAAATGGGGTGAGGCACCATCATGCTGGAACCACATTTGTTGCCTTTCCTTCAAAGAAATGTCGTCCAAAATTACACACACTGTGTTCTGCATAAAGTGTAGGTAGACACTGCTTGCTAATCGGTTTGATAAAACAACAGAAGATATACACATGTCGCCAATAATACTCATCCAGATGTATAATAAATAACGTGTTCGATGTCCAGAATACATTACAGCATGATAATTTTCGTGTGCCCAAACATCGTGTAAATCCGGCTTTATCCGTAAAAGAATATTGGTAAAAAACGGGGGTCTCAGTATCACTGCGTATAAACCAGCGACCAAAATTCGTACGTTTTTGATGAACAAGTGGATTTAAGGCCTGCACTCATTCTACATGGTACGGATAATCCAGCTACTCATGTAGGGCTCGCCAAACAAGAGGAACACTAATACTTTGTACATTCGCACTCAGTTTATGCTCTATTCGTGCTAGAATTACTTCTTCTGCTCTAGGAGTAGATACCGACCTTGGTATTCCGGCTAAAGGGCACTGTTTGCTCAATGAACCAGTATCACACAAGCGATTTGGATAAGTTTCAACATAAAGACGTCGCGCTTCGGTGACAATTCCATTAGCACGGCCACACATGCAATACGTGTCGGCTAATTCTATGTTACTGTAAACAGTCATAGCAAACGAAAACTTGTGCACTGAGAACAAATGTCAAATACTTAATATTACTTCACAAACTATCAGCCAACTATGAAAATATACTGCAAGTTTGTGCGAAATAAAAAAAAAATAGGTAAATAAAATTAACATTCCGTATCTCCGAAACCGTTATTTTGTGGACACGTGTTTATTGAGACTTTTTTGTTTATTTTGGTTCATACTACAACATACATAAATATTTTACCCTCTCTTTTCAACACCCTGTACATATTATTATTATTAAATATCTTATATCTAGAGCAATTTCAAGTGTATTATAGCACGACATGCGTTTTCGTTATTAAAAATTAATATACAATCACTCACTATAATTATAATATATCTAAAGGTAAACTATGCAAGATAAACACTTCTAAAACAAGAGAAACCTTTCGTTTATCATTTTCAGCATTTCATAACGAAAAGTTTCGAAACTGTTCGTGACACGGAAACCATCCATCTCCAAATAAAAGGGGAAAAAATTTCCGATGTGGCAGAGTAGTTACACATTGCGAAAAAATCTTACAGGTCAAGCAGTGCCAGAAGTACTACAACAGCAACGGAAAAGTTTGCCAATATATTAACTTAGAGGAGATTAAATGGGCTTCGTCGACTTGCAACTCCAACCAAACACACAATCTTGGGGCACAAGCACAGGCACGCGGAAAAATAATATTCTTTCCCGCCCTTTAGACTTTTCGCGTAAGCCTTTTTAAATCCACGTAAGTTTTTAATGAAACGATAGAAGTACATCGAGGGTGATAAATTTTAAAGGCACACACACACACATTTTCAACGGATAGAGGCTTGAACAGAAATGAGTGAGATAGATGGCGAAGTGAGATTGTTAGGAGAAACCCTGGAAAATGAAAATGTTCAATGCTATTAAGTGCTCAACTTACTGGAGTATGAAATTATTAAATAAGTTGGTTGTTTTAGTCTTTTTTCGGCTTATAAAACTTGAGTACAGACTATTAAATTAAGATTCTATTCTATTTTATGACGTTTAAATTGATACTAAATCATTTAATTGGTAGTTAATGAATACTTGTTTTAATAAGATTTTAAATGTATCTTAAATAGTTAGGTGATATTAATAATTATGAAGAATTATAATGTCGTAAAGAATTTCAATCTCTTTTATAAAAAAACTATTTTTGGAAAATAAGGAATTTATTTCATAAATTATAAATTATATCTTATTTGCGCAAAAAATAATATATGCAATATTAAAGTATGTACATTCATTCTTGACAAATAAGTTAAGGTGCTTTAATTTGTGGTGAACATTTAGTGGTTTGCGCAATTAAAAGCTTTTACGAAGTGCTGAATTAATATGAAAATGTCTAGTGATTTAACATTTTTTTATTTTTTTTATTCTTTGAAGAAATGGACATTATATATAAATGTGCGTCAATAATTATCAGGATCGCGCACATTACTATGGTGACCGATGATATTATATCGGCAGTTGATCAGGGTGACTGTGTGATTTTGGTTTTGCTAGACTACAGCAGAGCATTTGACACTATATAGATCATGAGGTGTTGCTGTCGGTCCTTCAGTATATAGGGTTGGGGGAGGTGGCCTTGAGGTTCTTTAGGGGTTATTTGGGTGGTCGGTGCCAGTGTGTTAAGGTGAGGGATCAGCTTTCGAACTTTAGATGTTTGGAGGCTGGTGTGCCGCAGGGCTCTATTCTCGGTCCGTTACTGTTTAGTATTTACACTTGCAATATAATGAGCTGTTTACGTACCTGCAAGTATCACATGTATGCCGACGACTCTCAGATATATCACAGGCTTGGGAGGGATGACCTTCTTGAGGCGGTTGCTGCTCTTAATACCGATTTGGATTCACTGCTTAATCATTCCCGTAGACATTCACTGCATCTGAATTCTTCAAAAATACTTGTGATGGTTTTCGGCAACATTTCTGTTGAACTTAGACAATCAATTCGACTGTTGGTTGATGGAGAGACTCTTAAACTTGTTGATGGATGTCGCAGTCTAGGGGTTTTTATAGACACCTCGCTACGGTTCAGGACTCATGTTGCTAATTGCATACAAAAAGCGTATGCTGCATTGCGAATGATGTATCCGCATAGATCATACTTGAGCTACAGTACTAAGACTTCGCTCTGTCAGTCTTTCTTTGGTCTTGTCTCAGTTCTCATTCTGCTTACCTATGATCTGGCCGTGCTTGGATGCTCTTACTAAGAGGCGAGTCCAGGGGGTGCAGAATTCCTGTCTGCGTTTCATATTCGGAATTCGCAAATTTTCTCCAATATCGCATAAGTTGTCTGACGTTGGGTGGTTAAATATGGAAAATAGATATAGATTTATTGGCAGTGTTTTCTACCATAAGGTTATTACCTTGAATAAACCAGCATATTTAACTTTTAAAATTAAATATAGGACTGATGTGCACAATATTAATGTCAGATTTAAAAACATCATTTCTGTTCCATTGCATAGAACCGCTTATTTCGAAAGAAGTTTCTCCTATACGATATCTAAGCTGTATAATTCCGTTCCTGGTGGATTGAAGTCTCTGCCCGTGACTGTCTTTAGGCGAAGTATGTTTAAATATTTATATTCAGGGCAGGCAGTCAGTTGACCTTGCTTATTGGTGTAACTGCATTCGGACGCATATGCACGGTTTTACTTTTATTTTAGCTACCACGTTTTTTTTTCTTTTCGATTTATTGTATTACACAATCTTCTGAGTCTTGCCGATACCTTGATACCTGGGTGCACTTTTGTCATCTAGTTCATAGATTATATATATGTGTGAGTTATATTATTATTATTAGTAAAGATACATGTATGGTGTGTGCTTTGTTTATCTGATGAGGGGGGCAATGGTAGAACAAGCATAGCTTGAATTGCCTCCCTTTTCCATCATCTTTCAACTTATAGTAAGTTTCTTTTTTTTTTTGTTACCTTTTAGGTTGTAATTTTGATTTTGATGGAAATAAACACTATTCTTATTATTATTATTATTATTTCTCTTCATAAAAATCAGAGTTATACATGATACTATAAATGATTTTTTTCTACTCCCATACTTTAATTGTATTATTAGTTATGGTGAATCTGTACTTTAATGATGTCCATTAAGATACAGATTTTCATTAAGATATAAGTTTATATCCAATAGGAATGCGACATTCCAATATTCAACAATATTCAATATGGCCACTTCATATCTGACAGATATAAAAATTAATTAAACTTGACAGTTCTCTGCAATTTACTAGTAAATAGTTCAAATTTGTGCTTTTTTGAAAATATAAACGATAGAAATGAGGGTTGATGAGAGTGAAATGTAAAATTTGACTCCAGCAGAAATTATGGAACAAGCCTTAGTTAGTAACCACGAACAATTTATTACCAGCTAAATTCGCAAAAACGTACGGAAAATTTTACGCTCAATTTATGAAATGGAATGTTCAAAAAATAATGTTTTATTATGGGGTCGTAGAAAAAATAGTGTATGCAACTCGCATTTAATGGCTATTAAGACACTCGTATTCATTCGTAATTTTCATTCGCGTGTCTTAATAGCCATCATAAATGATCATTGCATAATATACTATTAAAAACTTTTATATTACACATTTATTAACAAGTTTAGTAATGGAAGTACTATTAACCAATAATTGAATCAAATTACGTATTCAATATAAAATAAAGAGGCGAAGAACAAAACTGAAAACCAATTTCCGAAAAATAATATGGAGGAAAGGAATTCTGTGCGAAGCCGATTTATTAAAAAGACCTAACTTCAACAACAAAAAAAATTGTTTAGAAATTATGCATAAATAAACTTCGCTTTTTAATTGGATTGGCACTCTGTATAGAAAAAGTCCTAGCTTATATAATTCTATTTTTTCCCATTACTTTCAAACATATTAAATATTATATTTCTAACTCCTTTCATTACACTGTTGAATAGAAATTTTTATTTATGCAGTTGCAAAGAATATTTTTTGTAATATCTGCATTTCATGTAATTTGTTTTTCGTGAAAAGTATTAAGGCGCAATGCGAGAAAATCAGCAAATGTCAGTGAATGGATTTCCGGATCGCATTTCCGCATTCAGCGTACTCCGTGAATATTATTCATCGGACTACGAAACAAATCCATTACTAGAATTGTAACAGACTCGCGTAACTACTGCATTTTAGACTGGACATGTTAATAAATTTAATTGTTTGGCATTGTTCCGCCGTGAACCGTGTAAAAAAACGTTTGTTTAAAGTTGATTAAAAATTCCATTTTTCGATAAATCCAACAAACATACAGTTCGTCTAATGGATCTTTAGACGCACGTAATTATTTGATAACATAAGCAAAGATTGTCGGTCAGTCTATCTATCCTTATTTAATATCGGTGTCGAATATTCAAGTGCGGAAAATACGTATGTCTGCAATACAAATCATATCTAGACTACTGCATTAATCAATTGAAAAATTAAAAAATTTGAAGTTTATATTAATGCATTATGTATATAGTGCTTAACTTGAACTGGAAGTACCTATTTGATTCGTACGCATAAAAATTAATGACGTGCGTCTAATGATCATCTTTTTCAATAATTCGCCTAATACACTGCTCAACAAACGAAAATTACCTTAATACATTTTTTCTTTTTCTCCTTAGATGTTGAAATGCAAAACACTACCCAAAACAAAATGGTTTTTCCTCCTTAAGCAAATAATCAAAACTCTTTAAGTTACTTTGTTGACATTTTAAAGACTCTAAATTTACGAAGTTCAATCATGTCTGTCAACCTAACCTAACCTAAACCAAAAGACTTAAGAGACACTGATAACACTGGCCAACAAATTTCAACTCTTGATTTTGCCATCAAATAATTTATACGAATTTCAATAGAAAACACATAAACATTTATTTTAATAAAAGGTAGAACGTAAAGTTAGCTCGATTTTTTATTGTATTACAATGAAAAGATTTTTTAGATTAGATCATAATTTAATGTATATTTCAAATTATTATAATTAGAAATGTAAAGTAATATTGCTCTGTCTCTTATAAACAACATCTACAGCATCTCTTCTTAACGTCCAACAGTAATCTGCTAACATAATAGGATTCCATTTCCCCTGATACCGTTTTTCCATTCCCATGATGTTTTGGTGGAAGCGCTCACCGTGATCATCGCTAACGTCGCCAATATTTTCCGGAAAAAAATCCAAGTGAGAATGTAGAATGTGCACTTTAAGGGACATATTATTATTATTATTACAGCCAGCAGCGTGAAATGCTTGTATCATATCCATTACTAAAGTTTTATAGTTGTCAGCTTTTTTGTTTCCCAAGAAATTCGTGAAAACTTGTACCATGGAGCGCCAAGCTGTTTTTTCCTTCGCTGTTAATTTGGTTTCAAAGATTTCATCATTTACTATTTCTCGTATCTGAGGTCCAACAAAAATACCTTCTTTCAGTTTTCCTTCTGTTATTTTTGGAAACTTTTCACGAAGGTATCTAAAACCGTCACCTTCGCGGTCCACTGCCTTTACAAAATTTTTCGTGAGCCCAAGTTTCACGTGGAGAGGTGGTATTATGATCTTTTCTTTTTCTACTAGAGGCTGATGTTGTACATTGTCTTTTCCTGGTATAAACTGTTGTCGTAGTGGCCACTCTTGCTTATGGTAATGTTTTTCCCTGTCACGACTGTCCCAAAGACATAAGAAGCAACAGTATTTGGTGTAACCAGATTGCATACCCAAAATAATTGCAATTACTTTAAAATCTGCACAAATATTCCAGGAATAGTCTTTGTACTTTATCTTTTCTAATAAAATGTTCAGATTTTCGTAAGTTTCTTTCATAGAAACAGCATAACCTATCGGAATAGCAGGATAATGGTTTCCATTATGCAACAAAACTGCTTTTAGGCTGGTCTTTGATGAGTCTATGAATAATCTCCAAGAACTGGGATCATGATGTATTCCAAAAGCTTCAGAAAGTTTATAAATATTATTGCAGTAGACCAGATTACCGGCCATACTATAAAAATCAACAATATTTTCATGTCTGCTGCGAAAAATACTTATTCTTGTGTCCTTTGCTAAGAGATTCCATTGCTGTAGTCGCGACCCAAGAAGTTCTGCTTGTGATTTTGAAAAATTCAAATCCCGCACCAAGTCATTTAATTCAAACTGCGTAATTAAATGTGATTCGTTTGATGTAGATGGAATAAAATCAGGGTCACTTGATTTTTCATTACCTTCAAAGCTAGTGTCGCTATCGGTAGCTATTGTACTCTCCTCGCTTTCTTTGTGAATTGGCGGTCGTGGAACAGGATGCTGTTCATCATGGGGTCGAGGTTTCTGAGCTGACTCAGTTTCCACATAATTATATTTTCTTTTCTTACGGGTGTTAAGTCCTGCAGTTTTGTTAAGGCAAAAATAGCAATCTTCAAGATGATTCTTTTGTTCTTTCCATCGCATAGGAATGGCGAACGGTAAAGAATGTCGTTGTCCACATAACCAATCTCGCAAATATCTGCTGCATGTAGTACATATTACATGTGGAACCCACTGTTTGTCCTGATTTTTGACGGTCATATCGAAGTAAAGTTCATAGGCCCGGCAAATGTTCAGACTTAACTTTTCACTCTGGCCTAGTGGGGTAAATTTACCACATACGTAACAAAAGTTATTTGGATTACTTCTACACGAACGAGGCATGACTGTGTCTTTAAAGATGGAACTAAATTATCTCAATTTTTAATTTCGTTATTAAAAATTCTCATTCACGGCTTTATGCTGTGCTAGCGCTAGTGGTATTTCAGTCAAAGATGTATCTCTTATATAGTATGTATCTGCTTATCCCCTCCCTAAGTCCTATCAACCAACCAGATTAAAGCATAACACTGCAAACTTGAACATTCTTGAGGGAACGAGTCAAGTCACGTCTGCAACAAGTCTCGACCTGCATTTTCTCTGTAACCAGAGCTAAGCCAATACTGCCGCTTTTCGAATCATTTTTACTTTATATATGCTGTTCAATTTCATTAGTTACTAACTTAGGGTAAAAACCTTGTTGGCCAGTGTAAGTGTACTGTCGATAAAAATACTTATCTGTTGAAATGCAAATAGCTCCTTTACCAAAACAAACAGTTGAATGTTATGTACCAGTATAGGTATCTGTAATAGATGATTGGATACATTTGTGATGGTAACATCTGTGAGTGAAACAAAAAAGTTTGATGAGAGCTTGAGTTCTGCAGTTTATTAGTGACATCTTGATATGAAAGATAGTAGTATCGAACATCTACACATTGTAGGGAGCATAGAGTATTTATGGTATAAAAAAAACTAACAAAAGCATAACAAAAAACGACAGTAGCTCAGTATTAGTCACATTTAAAGTATTAACGTCTTACATGTTTGTGACATGAAATTTAATAAACAATTCAAAAATTAACTGATATACAGGGTGTTCCATTTAAAAATTACGAGATTTCTTCGATTTTGCGGAATTGTGAACATTCTGTATAACGCGAACAGTTACAGAATTTATTTCACGTTGCAACGAAACTCAATACTAGTAAAAAAAAATTGTATTCTGTTGGTTTCGGATCTTTTGTTTTTCCTTATGCAGAATAGCCTACTGAAATGTATTAATTTATCAAGTAAAATAATTATTAACACAGAAACTATCAACTTTAGACCCATACAGCATGATATCGATGTAACCAGCTTTCAAGCGCGGATCATTTTATCTATTAATATACAGAGTATTCCATTTGAAAAAAAGCAACTTTAGTCTGGCATTTTCATCTGTAACACCCTGTATAAACCAAAATATTTTTAAAACGTGCGCTTGATGGCGCGCAAGAACATCCGATGACTAAATATTTGACTAACTTTCAAATAAGCATGTAATCTTCCCTCCACGCATCGTTCTCAGACCCTGTATATACAGTGCGTTCATGATGAAAAGAACAAATACGTTTAAAATTCAGGTAATTATTTTGCAGAAAAACGCTCGGACACGTCGGTTAGTATTTTTAATTTAGAATTTTTTGATATAAGAAAATTATATACAGGGTGTCTAAAGAAGAACACATGCAGCACTCATTGGTTTTTTTAATGGAACACCCTGTATATTATGCCATTTTTGAATTGTAGGGTAAATTCTAAACATATTAAACACATTTTTGTGTAACATACCATATCCCCAAAATTAGCGGTTTTCGGAATAATGAGTTTTGTGATAAATTAAAATACACATAGGTAATGAAATAAAATGTTTAAATTGAACAAGGACACCTTGAAAATTTTTTTAAAAGCCAACAAAAACAACCTGGTATTGCAAATTTTATCTTCAACAAAAAACCCTACTTCAAATTAATCGATATTCATGTATTTTCTTTAATTTATCACATTTCAAACGTCATTATTCCGAAAATCGCTCATTTTGGGGATATAGTATGTTACACAAAAAGTGTTGAGAATTTACCATACAATTCAAATATGGCATAATATACAGTATGTTCCATTTAAGAAAAAACAAAGATTGCTGCATATGTTCTTCTTTAGACAGCCTGTATATAATTTTCTTATGTCAAAAAATTCACAACTAAAAATACTAATCGACCTGTCCGAGCGTTTTTCTGCAAAATAATTACTTGAATTTTAAACGAATTTGTTCCTTTCATCATGAACGCACTCTATAGTGATTACACGAGAATGAGAAACATTCAAACTTATGGTAATTGCGTAAGATTGCTACAACACACAACTCTCTCAGAACTTGTTGAAAACTTCCGAGTTCGACAACGAAATCAATAGACGGAGAAGACGATAGATACAGATATAATTCTCCGCGACCCTACATAAATTATACCCTTATTGTAACATACTTAGATAAATACCTCGAGGCGGCATTAAAGAACTAACTAGTATTTATAATACGACACCAATCTATACCAGTTAGACAACTCGTATAAACGAACCTTACCTATGAGAAATCCTTGGAGAATTGTAACCGGAACGAAATTATACCAATTATCTACCAATAACCATAGGATGACATAGTATTATATACACAGTGTTATTTTAAATAAATGTCAAATTTAATGGCATTCTAAACGTATCATATAATAACGATTTATAAAACACCGTTTTAATATACTTATAAAAAAAAACAGTTTCGTTTAATTTTAAAGGTGGGCCAAGAAATGTTTATTGTTTGATATTTTAGCATACTTCATTAGATTAAATATAAATATTTTAAGCATACATTTATAATCGTTCCTGTTGCATCAATACTTCTCTCAGTATCAAAACTATCAAATTTTACATGTCTTTTAAACCTTGAAGCATTCCATACTCTTTGCCGAGTGCAAAGAAATGATAAAACAGCAACAACTTCTTCTTCTACTGTTAATGTATGACTTAGTACTCTCGCTATTAGTAATATTTTACTCAGTATATTTGACGTCACTAGCACGTTAAGTTTATCACGGGGAAGTAGGGGCAGATGAAGAAGCAGATACACATTCAATAGTAAAAAAAACTGGGTAAAAATGTACTTCCAAACTATCACTAGGTAACAAACAGTGTGTCCCTTAAAATAAATTTAAAATACATTACAACGGGAAAATTAAAAACAAGCACATGCATATACATATACCTAAAAATTTTAAGTTTAAAAATTTACCTGACATATCACGGAAAATTAAGTAAACTTCAACAATAATTAAGGTGATTCTTCGGACATTCAAATATCCTGGCAGTTAATATTCGATAAAATAAAACTTAACCCTTTAATCTATGTGCAAAAACTGCTGCTTTAAGTCAACCAAATTAAGTCTTATGGATTAAAAAGATGATCTAGAAGTAAAATTTACTTAAAGGAAAGACGAGAAAGAAGCAGAAACGCGCCTGCGCGGCCATATATATTTTACAAATAAAAATAAATAATAAGTAAGGGCGTGCAAAAATTACCAAAAATTTAAATTAGGAGTTATTAAGTCAAGAAATCAATTAACTGATATTGAAAATTTAAATTTTCATGACAAAGAATTTAGAGTAACTACACTGCCCACCCACAGATGGCACCAGTACACCTGCAACACATTATACAAACTATGTACAGGCTGCGCTGAAAATGACAAACCAGAATTTAAAACAAAATGTACCAAAAATCAAACACAAACGACTCTAATGCAATGAATGGATATAAAAAATATAAAAATATAGAGGACGGTATTTTAGACCGTAACAATTTAAGTCAGGTGATCTCTTCATTTCTGGTGCTTTGGAGGCAAGCCGACTCCATTCACACAGATTTTATTTAGTAAAGATTCGATCCCGTAGGCTACAACCTTCTTCATTGGAATAAGCATTTCTGAAACAATTTTGTCTTGGTTCCATTCTTACCTACTGGACAATATTTAAATAGTGCAGATTGGTTCTTGTACATGAAATCCCGTTCCTGTAATCTCTAGGAAACCCCAGGGCAGTCAAACATAAAATTTAATATCATTATCACTATATCTTTTGGCTATTAATTTTTTGTCTGGTTCAATATTCAACAAATCCATATTGCTTAGATAAAAATGAAACCCCTGATTCTAGTAAATTTTGTGCATCTTTAACTTTACTTATTAATAATTCATAGTCACCTCCAAAAAAATGTTGATCAATTATTTGAATCTACATAAAGTTTATTTAAACCAGTTTCAAAATGAGAAAAGCATACCGAATATGCTTCGCTATGTGATCCCTTAGCATTATTTATAAAACGATGAACTTGCGCGAGTTTCTCGTCATCGTAACTGAATTTTATTAATTTGTCCAGAACGCGTTGTGCGTAGTCCTCTTCATTCTGTGACCGAAACAATGCTCATGAATTTACCTACAATGAGATCTGAGTATATTGCAACGTTCGCAAAGCGTTGCAGCAATGAATTTTAGTCATTACTTGAATTCGACAAATAAGTACAACAGTGACGTAAGTTTGCATATAAAAAAATATTTAGTTTAAAAGTTTTATGAAAATTCTCAACGTGCCTGGTTTATCTTCCATCCCAATATATGTACTTCCAAATTTTCGTTTTTAAGTAATATATACCGTGCCTTTCAAATCTTACTCATTAATGTGGGCTGCTTTTTAATTAATTTAATAATCATTGTTCGTGTACATGCTAAGCTTTTAAAAACTTCAAATTCTGACAGTTGTCACATTTAAATTCAAATTATAGACGCTTATATTTTTTAAATTATTTTATTATAAATTTAGAGTTACAACATAAAATATTTATTAGGGTTAAAGTAAAATACAATTAACAACTAATTTCCAGTATAATCACACTTTATTTTTACAATTACGACATGTTTCGCTACGATGTAGCTTCTTCAGGTATTGCGTTACTACTAAATACATTCTACAAATTTATGATTTTTCCAACACATTTTCTACACACTTGTTCATCACCTCATTACAATAAATCTCGTAATGACTATATAATGTACTCTAAATATATCCTACGTCTTTAACGGTACCAGTTTAAAAGGGGGGAATTACTTATATCTATCAGGTCATTTAACAGTACATCTGAGTATTTAAGCTTATTTATTTCTAAGGCTTCAAGTAAATTTAATTTTAAACCTTTTTCTTGTGAATGTAGTATCTCAAATTCGTTGTTGAAATTATGATTGATTCTAGTAAGTGAATTGCATAATTTGAATCTGTCTTTTTATTACTAAAACTCTTAAAATGTTCGTTTATTCTTTTGTCAAAGCACCTCCCTGTTTGGCCTATATATGTTTTAAGGCAATCCATACATGTTAATTTATAGACTCCTGATTTTTTACCTTTGTTTATCTTTGATTTATTGTTTTTTATGTATTTCCCCAAAGAATTATTTGTTTTATATGCTACATTTATATCGACTTTATGTAAATTTTTTTCTATTTTTTCGTTTATTGATCCTGTGTAAGTTAATACTTTATAATTACTTAATTTCTCTTTTGTTATTAGGTAAACCATTTCTATTGCCTTTCTATATTTCTTTTTTCTCAGGATTTGATCTACTATATTTGGGTTGTATCCATTGTTTGTCGTTATTTGTTTGGACGTATGTCAGTTCCACCACGGCGACAAGATATGCAGGTAAAATTACTAGCCGAAGGATTAAGATGACCCTACAGTTCCACCACGAGTATTTACCACTTGTCGGTAGGGGGGCTAGTTAATGACAAGGGATCAGTATTGTTGATACTGTTTCAGTTCTATTTAGTGAAATTCGCAAATTAAGTGAATGTTACAATAGAAAGTATCTGTGTCATTACAAGTGAAAAGGGGAAGAAACTGTTAGTTGTAAATAATTATACATTTTATAAATCCCACGTCAGTAAATGCGGCAAAAGTAGGTGGAGATGCTGCAACAAAAATTGTGCGGTCGTGATGTATACATCTGTACCAAATGAAGAACATGTAGTTGACAGAAACGGCAATCATAACCACGAAGCTTCAGAGACAATCGCAAGGCAAGCTATAAGCAACGCCATCAAGAGGAAAGCTGTTGAAGATATTTCCGAACGACCAGCTAAATTGATTCACGTCAAATTATCAAAAAATGATTGGGAAATCACCACGGATGATCTTAGCTGCGTAAAAAGAAATATGTACAGTGAAACTTCCCTTAACGGGCACTTCTATTAGCCGGGCACTTCCCTTAAACGGACATTTTATCCGGTCCCGAATTTATAAGTACGGAATCCCTAATAAATTGTTTTCTCTTATGCCGACACTCCCTTGAACGGGCGCGGACAGTTATTTATCTGCTTTTCGACCGCAAAGTTTCCATTAAACGGACGCGAGAATCGAGAAGTAGTAATTCTGTCCGGTAAATCCCCTACCTTCGTCGATGATTTCATTTGAACAGTATAGATATTTGTTTAGCTCGCAAATCAACTTCGTTTGGATGTCTTGTGTGTAATATGAATGTGAATACATACTTGTTACATTCTTTGTAGAAGTTTTAAATTGTTTTTATGGCATAATTCATGTATTATGTACGTATTTTGATTATTGTAGAAAACAATATAAAAAAAGGAACACTTTAACGCTGAAAGAAAAGATTTGGATCATGGAATATAATAATAAAAACTAGCTCAGTTCACGTGCATTACCCTGAAAATTTAATATTGGCAAAACACAAACCGCGCAAATAATAACGAAGATGAATATCTAAAGCAGTGGCAAACAAATGACAATAGTGGAATTAAAAGGCGAATTTTAAAAACTGAAGGCCTCAGAATATGAATGGTTTGTGCAAGCCCGAAATAAGAATATGCCTGTATCAGGGGTACTAATTAAGTATAAAGCCAAGGAAATTGCTGAAAAATTAGACAATTGTAATTTTCCCGCTTCTACTGTATGGCTAGATAAATTCAAAAAGCGGCACAATATTCATTACCGCATGATATCCGTAGAAGCCGCTGGCACAAATCAAGATATCGAAGCTTTCATAAACAGGTTGCCGTTAATAATTCAAGGGTACAAACCCTGCGATATTTATAATTTGGACAAAACTGTTGGTTATCAGAAAATCATCCCGCATTTAAAAATCTTAACTTGGCTCTTCTTCCAGTCCAATGGTATTCAAATAACAAGGTTTGCATGACTAATTCTATTATGACAGAGTGGTTGCGTAAATTTAATCGGAAAATGATCGATCAAAACAGAAAAGTTTTATTACTTTTGGACAATGCAACTGCCCATCCTAAGGACGTACAGTAGCAAAATGTCAATCTCGTTTTCTTACCGCCAAATACGACAGCTTACTGACAACCGCTAGATCAAGGCATTATCAAAATGTTCAAAACTTGGTCCCGACATTTTATTGCAGTTTGAGAGTTCTGATTCGGTACATAATTTAACCAATCTTATGAGCGTATTAGAAGCGATTTATTTTATTAAAAAAACATGGGACGATGACTCACCTGATACAATTAAAAATTGTTTCAAGAAAACAGGATTTCGAGAAGTAAGTAAGCAGTTTGAAAGTGATTAATTTGATCTTGAAGATTAAATTCCTTTATCTAAAATGGCTCAAATGTGTACGCTAATGGGAAAATTAAAAAAAAATTAAACAATTTTGTGTTGAAAAAGACGATGTACAAGCGTTTGGTATGCTTAGTGAGCTATATAATTTTACACTGTGTGTTCAAATGAAAGTTTAGATTTGCGTTTCTACTTAATTTTTTCTGTCTTCTGATAAACGGGCACTTCTCTTGACTGGGCAATTTTTTCGGAACGAACAGTGTCCGCCTATGGGAAGTTTCACTGTATATGGCCCGCAGGAAAATCATGCCCACGCTTCCGAAAAATCAATAAGAGGTACTAGAAACGGTGAAGTCTATGAATTTAAGTACTCATAAAGGTGTAATAGTATTCTCTGCGACTTTTCATCGTTTGAGTCTCATACAGTAAAACCAATTCTTCCCACAATACAAGTTACAAGATTACGTTTTTAAAATTGCTTTGCATGTATTCCTATTAGAGAATACAATCCCGGGATCCCGAATTCTGGGATCCCGGCCGTTTTTTGATCCCGAGCAAGAACACATATCAGAGTTAACAAAAGATGAAAACATTAGTGAGCTGATAAAGAAAATCGGCAAAATTGTAGTGTATTTCAAAAGATCACCATTGAAAAATGAAACAGTACTTCAAAAATATTTGAAGATTGAACATGAAAAAGAGCTGTCACTTCTTTTGGACTGTAAAACCAGGTGGAATAGTCTTTTAACCATGCTGGAACGATCTTCTCTTTAAAAAACCTGCATTCAAAAAGCTCTTATAGATCTCAATCATCCAATCCGTCTAGAAGATGCTGATTTTGACTTGGTAAATAAAATTGTTGATGTGCTGACCCCAATTAAATTAATAGTAGAAGCAATCTGTCGGCGAGATGCTAATTATGCACAGCTGACGCGGCTTTGAAATTTCTTATAAAACAATTGTCTAGCAAAAACTCAGCACTCACCAATAAAATGAAAACATCCTTAGTGGAACGTATAACGCAACGACGAAGTGATGATTTAACTGGTGTGTCGAAATATTTACAAAATCCACGAAAAGATGATGAAAATCAGTTATTATTGGATTTGAAATGGCTTGACCTATTTCCAGTTCCTACACAGGCTTTAGTGAAGAAGCAAATAAAGAGTATTGTTAAAAGACTAAATAGTCGAGATGACACGAAAGAGGAAGAAAGGTCCCAACCCCAACTGACACTAAGGGAAAAGTTACAGCTAGAAATTAATAAGAGCATGAAATCCCCAGATCCTGAAGTACAAAATGAATCGGGGTTGAAAAATAGTATTAGACGCGAAATGAGCCTGTTCGAAAATGGAGTAATCCGTGGATATCACTTAGAATTGGCATATAAGTATCTATTGTCTATTCCTCCAACCTGTGTAGAACCAGAGCGAGCGTTTTCAGCTGCGGCTTATGTTGGAAATAAATTACGAAGCAAGCTTGGAAGTCATTAACTTATATAACAAACAAAATTGGCCCCATTACTGATCTCTGAGGTATACCACATGTCACCGTGTACTCGTTAGAGTAGTCTCCATCCCAATACACCGTTTGTATCATATTCTGCAAGTAACTTTTACATAGGTTGAAAAGGTACACCTCTGACTCCGTAAAAATACAGTTTATGGAAAAGAATTTGATGATCAACTGTATCGAAGGCTTTACTTAAATCTATCAACCTTGTCTTCAAACTAATGGTAAACATTCCCAGCATCTGCTCAGTATTTTCTTTTAATTAGAAATAAAAAGAAATTTCAAAAACTGAATTACTAATTATTACACATATATGCATGACATAACCAAACTATCAAAGTTATTCGTTTGTGATTACGTGCACTGTCACCAACTGTTACAAAAAAGCATGGCCTTCTCTAATGAAAAAAGTATTTGAGGTACGGTATGTATGCTTATCAAAAAATATTTTGTATTTAATTTTTGATTTGCGAGAATATTTCTCATACAGTATCATCTATATAATAACGCCAAAATTACGTGAGATTTATATTTGTCGTAAAAACAATTTCTGAAATTAATGGGGAAAAAGTAAAATTTACGTCCCGTGGCAACGCTCGACGTAATAAAACTCAAAATAAGTACTGAAAATCACCATATAATCGCCATAATTCACATAGTTCAGAATGTGTGTGCGTTAGCGCATTTCCGTATTAAATGGAAAGCTATTTTCTCCCGGTTTATGTCTCATCGCGTATTTATCCTAGTTGCGGCTGTACATTGATGATGCAGCGCGACCCACTTATTCGCTCTTCTCCATTGCTTACATTTTTCGAAGTGCAAAGTTTTGTTTTTCCTTTTGCCGCCGGATACCGCGAAATGTCGTTTACATATTTGGAGATGAAAACTTTCCTGTAGCAGGATACATATCAGGCACAATGTTGACGATATTAACTGAAAGAAGATGCGAATGTTGCCGAGAATCGTGTCTGGAAACTTTAAGTATCAAAAGTTAAAAGTGTTCGCTGTAATTCTGTGAATTCAAGAACTTAGACAAAATGTGAATAATTCCGTGTGTGTTTCAATATCAAGAGGTATCTATTTAATTGGTTCAATTACAATCGATTTTTTTAAATATAAATAGCCAATGTGATATTGTTATAATTGATGTTCACACATTCCACAGTTTAGTAGGTTTAATACGGCAGACAGATGTTATAAAATCTGTTAACTACTTGCTCTACATATACATCTTTATCTTGTCCCACTTAACTTTTGAGGACTTATTTTACAATCTTTCTCTTCTAACGGCATTTAGCTGAAGTAACAAAAGCACAAAATATTTTGCTTAGGCTCATGAGCGAACTGCTCAGCAGAAAAGAAAAAAAATCGCATTTAGCAATAGAATTTCGTATTTAAAATTTTATCTACTTTAAATGAGCAAAGTATATTATATAAAACCATTCTTAGAATGTGAAAAGAGATTAAATTTATTTGATGTTCTATATCCAAAAACTCTTTTTTCATATCTGGATTAATTTACGTTTTATTTAAACTTTAACTTAGAAACAAACAATATGTTTCTGTGCATTATATTTGAATGACAACTAGTCGTACTGGATTAACCAGCAATTTACACTTAATTGAACTACTCGCACATAAGCTGGTACATAAGTCTTTAAACGAATCAAATGAATTACGTCATACAGCCGCGTGGCTCAAGGCGATAAAAACACGACCTCATCCGTAAGGTTGTGTTTGAATAGCCTTGAGCACGCGATTGACAGATTCATTTGAAAGCATAACTTTTCTATAAGTATATGTTTGAAGAATTTGCATAGTTTATTGAGTATTAAATAATGAGATCGATTATGAAATTGTGATTATATTTGAAACGAAATATTTCATCCATATGAAGTCCCAATTTTTTATCTTTTCCATGTTATTTGATTGCAGTATTTTCAAAACTAATGGTAGAAATATGTAATTTGTAGTATGTAATATGCTTATTAATAAAGGATAGAGGATATGTACGTTGAAATTAAATGATATGTTCAATATTACAAGGAGGTAAAATAAAATTGTCATCACATTGCAACTTATAATTGATCAAACATGTATGTGTTACAGTATAAACAAGAAATATGATTTAAAGTGAGACATATAAAACCAAGCGATCTCGTTAAAATATTATTTGTAATCTCGAAAGAGAATATCCAATAATGTCTATGAACATCACCAAAATCTATACCTATTATGCTGAAGGAGGCATTTTTAAAAGAATTTAAATGATATTTTGCATATGTAATGGTTATTCAGTATGTTTTTGTAATATAAGCATTATATTTATACCTACACAATAAATGAGGCTTTATAACTTCAGGAAGAGAATGTCTTTACTAATCATGACTACTATTCAATTTTACTTGAGTCATCCTTTGAAGCAATTTGTTGATCAATTATAGATAACTGAAAGTTACTTTTCAATGAAAAATACATTAATGATTTACTATGATTAATATAACGATTAGCACATTGGATATAATCTTAGGAAATATATATTTCTCTTAAAAGCAGCAAGCTTATAAATCTATTAGTACAATAATTATACACACATTAGAAGAAAATCGTATTCTTTTTTACAATTACAAATTATAATTAAAGTATGTGAATAATATTTTCACTCAATCATATAAGTAATTTAACGGAGAACACCTGCAAATATACTTGAAAGACAATTGAATGTATTCTTAAAACTAAAATATTTACACACATTTTTGCTGATGTGTAAATTTTCTTTGAATACATACAATAAAATAAAGTAAATCAACATTTTGTGATATATAAATTAATATTTCTCTTTGGTTTCTGTATTTCCAATTCAACTATGTCCTGAGAATAATGCTCAAGTTCTATTATTCTTCATATTTTTCTATAGTAAAAGTAATGACTGAAATTAATATTTATTAGTTATACATTCCTTTGCAAATATATATATATATATTTCATTAAAAATGATATAATTGAATACATAAATAACAAAAAACCTTTAACTTAATTAATTATTCGAAAATAAACGCTTGGCTCAGTTTCACAACTTCTTTATTAGATACACTAACAATTGTTTCGGCTATGAGGCCATTATCAAAGAGTTATCTAGAACTAAACTTATTCTACTTAAGGGTTAACTTATATACCTGTGTTCATTATGGGTGGGAGGATATGGATAATTGATATTTAAAATTACATCGATATAGGGGGTATTTACAAATTCTAATTGTGTGTTTGTGATAACTCGATTTTGTTTTTGGGCTTTTTTAATTTCAAAAATCTCTAATATATTTAACTTTTTACTTTTTACTACATTATGAATGAGGTTACAGCTATTTACATCTGGTACGTGGTTGTTCTCTATACAATGTTCTGCAAATCCAGTGTGTTTAACACTATATTTTATATCTCCAATATCTCTATATAAGTTAATCCTTAAGTAGAATAAGTTTAGTTCTAGATAACTCTTTGATAATGGCCTCATAGCCGAAACAATTGTTAGTGTATCTAATAAAGGAATTGTGAAACTGAGCCAAGCGTTTATTTTCGAATAATTAATTAAGTTATTACAAAATGTTGTTACAATTATTTTGTTGTATCTTATCTCTTAATTGATTATTTTAGTTTAACGTTGAATACGTAATTTATTTTGGATTAAATTAATGTCATCTTCCTACTACTACTGCCACCTGGTGTGGACTTTCATAAGATTCCTATTGCCACGCGATCTGCCTTATCTCAGGTGTGTAACGTATACATGCGTTGACGGGTAGATGGCGTACGATGTTTTATTTAATAGATTTGGTATTTTTAATTATTGCTAATTTAGTTTTAGAGCTTCTTTTTGGGCTTAGAGTTATGTAAAAAATTAATTATAATTATTTTCCATTTTTCTATTGTCGTTTGAATCTGCGTTTATGTCGTATATTTAAAATATCAGGTTGGGTCGCTCGGTCTTTAGGGCAAATGTTCGTGTTCCGCTTGAGGTCGGTTTTTGACATGTTAGAATCTTTCTCTTGAACTTTAACGGTCATCGAAGAAGCATTAAACATCACAGAGCAGATGCAGTTCCTTTGACACTGTTTGAGAAATGAAGAATTTTTGAGTTATATCGTGTGCAATCGCTAGTACAGGCGGATTTTAATGTTGTTTCTCAAGCATTAATGTGATTTGGCGTTATTATAATAAACTTGTTGAGGATATTGTTTGTCGTGGCTTGGGAATTGTTTAAGCTGCTCTGCTAGTATTGGTGCATGGCCTAGACCTCATTTGAGCACTTTTGTTGGGGTTAAGATTTAAGAACCACGTGCTATGGTTATCTTGCGGTTCCAAGGAAATTTATTGCTGGATCTTGCGGTGAAGACATAATTAAGGTGCAGATTAATGGAATACTGTAGCCTTCATACGCTAATTTCTTGAGATGTCGTTAGCCGAAGATAGGAGAGCAGTTTTCTTGTAACGTGTGGATCCGCAGAAGGTATCGTGTTTGGTAGCTGTGGATGTGATTTTCTTTAAGGTACTGTGACTGTGTAAATTTTCCTGATATTATCTAGAGTGTAGAAATTATTGGCCAAACAGTTTTGGTAAAATTTATGTCAATTTCGAGAACTTCGAACAGTAAATTTCAATTTTCCGGCCTAGCTAATGAAATAAGTTATCGTAATTTCTTATTTTAACTTCTTGTGGCATGTGAGCCTTTATGATTTGAATTTATTAAATTAACGTAGTTTTATTAATAACAGTGACCCCAGATTGAAGGTTACTTTGTCATTTTTGGAGACGTTACGTAGCCTTTTATATTTTTGGACTTAGAACTTGAACTAAATTTTGGATATGTATGGGCTTTGTAGCCGCACATCGGTCTTGTGTAAATTCTTAGTTGTTATTTAATGCAATTAGTCAACCATTGTAATTTATTTTTGTACAATCTCGTAAGAATTATTGAATTTAATTTAATCACATTTCCTTATGTAAAGCATAGTTAACTAGCGCTAATTTTTTATAGAATTAGATACCATACAACTTAGAGTCTGCACTCTAATGTCGAATAGATTGTCGGTTGCCTCTGGTATACAGAGTGGTTTATTTTAGTGTTGACGTGTTGCATATCACGATCAAACTGTTCGACTTTGGAGGGACTTTCGGCAAGTTGCCTTATAACTGTATGCTTTTGGTAAGAATATTGTCGGTTAATCATTTTAACTTTAAGGATGTTTCATGTGTTCACCATTTTGAATTTCTTAAATTTTGTAATTGTACGTCATTGATAATTTTAAGTTGTGGATCACCTTGGGTGACCATTTAAGTTTTAATTAATCCTTCAGAAATTTAATACTGGCAACTGAGTTGCGCTTGTGATTTACATTTCATTGTTTTTTTGTTTTTGAATATCTCGTGAAAAATCAGAGATTAGATAGTATAGCCGGTTTGTGTACAATAATTGAAACGAACTGTTGAGACCTGAATTATAGTTTCAATAAACTGTTTGTTAAGTTTGAATGAGTGTGTGTTGGTCTTATTTTCTTATCACCTGGGGAGTTTTACATTGGATCTGGTCCGGGGTCTGAATATCTGTTGGGCTTAGCATATTTTTACGGATAGGCGCCCTGATAACTTAACCTTCGACTTAGTACTGTGTTCGAACTCGCCCTTCTCTGACTATAGCTGGAGGCAGTGCTGACTCCCATATTTAACATCGACCCTTGGGAAGTAAGAGGTAAGACTTGAGTGTTATAAGTTGGTGATTATTTAATAGACAAGCGTCTTCCTAAATTTAAATAGAAGGTTAATTACCGTGGTGGTGTCTGACTTATTACCTTCTTGGAATTTGGGTACCGAATTTGGTTAGGGCCTTGGCCATTTATAATTTAAATACACGAGGGTAGCAATGTTTCACCAAGAAATATCTGCGAAGTCAACCAATGAAAAAAAAAGCCTTTAGATAACCATATTATGCATATATATATCTCAATCAAAATAAGTGACCACTATACATATAATGGATAGGAAGATATCGACATTCCTAAATATTCGTTTACGATGTGCTACAATATGCAATATAAGTATACTTGAGGTAGATTGCCATATGTGTTTAGTAATCCCTCGTAATTCCATATGTCTCTAGCTTTTTCAACAAAATTTTAAGTGAAACACAATTAATTGCTTTTGGTAAGCCACAGAAATGCCCAATGCTTCCATTTCTTCTTTAAAGCAACTGTTTCATATTCAAGTGGCTAATATACTGCAAATATTGATTTTTTCTTAATTTAAAAATACTTTCCACGTAATAACTCATCGACATAACTTTCTCCCAAAAAAAAAACCTCTTATTTGGCTATTGTCATTAACTAGTATATTTCAGAGTTATTATTTCAATTGCATTTACCTGAAAACACAAATTATTTAATTACTTACATGTAGATGTTGTTAAGCAATAAGACATAAAAATATTGCATTTAAGGTACTTCATTTTCAACTCACTTAAAGAAATAAATACTATTACTACTACTAATTAGTTTTTGATGTTTCTCACATTTTTCTTTTAAAAAGCGTTGTTTACAACAGTTGATCAATGTCTGCAACCAAAAGTTACTAAAATTCCTTAAGGTTGCGTGCTCAATGCCCCCTGTTCACGAGAATTCCCAAAGTATGCTTTACAAAATCAAACGCATACTTGAGGCGACACAGAAATCCCGTGCTTACTTGAGTTTGTGATATAATTTTTTTAATATATTTAAGGGTTTGTAAAAGTCACCTTTTTTCCCAATTGAGCAAAGATTTCCGAATAAAACTTTGTACATTTATTCAACGTAATATATGGTATTCGTAAATCTAAAAAGAAACTATTAATAGAAAACTTTAGCAATAATATTAATAATTTTGTTTGGGTAGAAATAGTCTCCTAGTTATGACGTTTTGCCACGGAGGGCGACGCCATCGACTCTATCCAATACCATGCGATGACGCGTTACTTACTTATCTGGATGAAGTACTGTACCTGTAAAGAGGTCGGGTTTTATGACACTTATAAATCGTCTTGTTCAACTTGAATAAATAAATGGCACAAAATGACATGGGAATAATTCCCTGAAAACACAATTTGAAGTTTTTTCGCAAATATTGAATATCTTTAATTTAATGAGATAATTATTTAGGCATATTATTTATGAGAGTTAAAACAAATAATTATTAAAATGTAATATTACATAGAACAATATTTGTTATTGAAAAAAAGATTTTTATTCAGATCAAGAATTATTTTTTGTTGTTTTCAATGTCAATCAGTCAAAATAGTTATTTATTATACAAACGGGTTAAATAAAGATTTAATAAGGGTATTGTTTAATAAAATATAAATGTGTAACCCCTACTTGCAACTCGAAGATCTTTATGAATATTTTTGTTCCTGGACTACGTTATCTTGAAACTTTTGGAATATATAACATTATAATTTATTAAAAAGAATGTTTACTGCAAAGTTTTAAAATTTAAAACAAAGAAACCAAATGGTAGCCCATATTTAGACTTTTTCCTCTTTACTTACTAAGAAGTACCATAAACAAGAATTATTTATTGTGTAATTCATATATATTTCTCTATAACTGCAACATTATTGTCATCAGCATACCACATTGTATTGCGTGCAACACTTGCCGGCAAATCATTATTGAAAATAACTAAAGAGGGGGACCTAAAATTGTTCCTTGCTGTACACCAATTGTAACGTATACACTTTCTGATGAATAATGCTTATAATAATTTAAATTATTTTAATGAGTTATATCAATGTATTATATTCAATTACGAGGGATGTATCGAAAGTTCTAATTAAATTGCGCGGAACATATAGGCAATGCTATTGATGGTAGACTAGTTTTGACATGTTTATGCAGATTTATTTAAATTATTTAAATGAGTTATATCAAAGTATTGTTTTCAATTGTTTCGGACCACTGCTGTAGGCACTTATCATAAAACGACCTGGGAAGTTGCATAAGCGTCCGTTATTGCAACAGGATAATGCAGGATGTTTTGAACGATTTACGATGAAAATTGCTTCCCCATCAACCTGATTCACCAGATGTCGCACTGAGTGAATTTCATCTGTTCCCAGATTTGAAAAAACCTTTAAGAGGTGTTTGTTTTGAGGGTTTAACTGAGGTAAAACGTGCTATAAATAGGTGGATTCAGGAGATATCAAAAAAGTTCTTTGAGGACGGCTTAAAAAAATCATTTATCCATGTGATAAGTGTATTCAATTAAATGGTGATTATGTTGAAAAACTACATTGTAAGGTAAAAGCTCCTAATATGAGACATGTTCCTAAAAAGAGACCCTATGTTATTTCGATTAATAAGTGACGAAATCTAGCGGAAGATAGCGGAACTGAAAGACCACGTTGTTAAACTGCTACAGAATAACCGCCATTGCTATTGCTACTCTACTAGCGGTTGTGAACAAGAATAAATATATTTCAAAGTTTGAAGTTTTTAGACAAATATTGGAAAATATCATTGGAGTTGCTTTCAAGGTAAGTTACCAATAATAATTTTATATCCTTCAATCTGCATTATAATTATCTGTTACTTTATGGTATTATAATCAATACAAATTCACCGATTCTTTGTTAACCTCACTTTCTTTTTGTATGCATTGGTGTTCCTAAAATGAGACCTGTCAATGTTCCTACAGAGTATCTCACATGAGGAACACATATTATTAACTAATTTTCTGTGCATTATTTATGTTTCACTACCATAGAATATCATAAATATCACAAATATTTATTGCTTTTATATTATTTTTGTAATTTTGTAAATTAGTTTCGCCAGAGGAAATCAGGCCATTGCCTCAATTTAATATAAATTTGGATGACATCCAAAAGAGAAAAGGAGGCAAGGCATGCATTATAACTCAATCACCATATAAGTCGGAGTTGGAGCAGAGTGTGAAAAAAATTTTCAGTAAAAAGCAGAAGGCAGCTATTAAAAACAACAGAAGAAAAGTGTCGAAAACACTGTTTGTAGCAGATATTTGTAAACCAGGTCCATCTAAGTCCAGAATGGATGAAGAATCTGATGATGACGAAAAAATGGACGAATCGGAAGTATGTGACGATAGTTCTGACTTAGAATTTGGCAATGATGATGACGATGCTGAATGTCTGTTTTGTTCCTGTCTTTATTCTGCTGATCAGAATGGAGAGCAATGGGTTCAATGTACCAAGTGCTATAGATGGGCCCATGAGTACTGTGGTGCAACTGATGTTAACTTTGTGTGCCCTTCATGCACAAAAACATTAAATAGATAATAAAGACATTTGCAGTAAAATTCTAATGTAAAATCTATTATAAAGACTATTTATAATAAAATTTTGATGTCGATCTGTTGTTTTCTGTTGTTAGTTAATTGATGTATTTGTGAAAATTTAGATAGGAATATGAGTTAATGCATTTAAATAGGTTGAGTATTATTTTGAATTAAAATATTTGGCATAGGGAAATAAAATAATAAGGGTCTCATATTAGGATCATACTTTGCATGTACAATTTTTTGGCTCTTAACTTTAATTTTTTTTTTGCAATTTTAAATCTTCTTTTTTTCCAAAATCTGATTGCTAAATATGAAAGGTAAATGTATTTTATACAACTTCCATTAATTAGAATTGAATTTTCTCTTACTGATTCAAAATTATGTTTCCCGAACAAAATGGTGTCTCATATTAGGGCCAGTTACTTTAATATTGATGAAAATTGACACAATAAAAAAAATGTAGCTAAATTTCCAGAACTTTGGAAACATCCCTCGTATATTTAACTCTTCCAGTACTTGTCACTTGTAATAACTCCGTTTTTGAGCTGAAGGGTAAGCATAGAATAAAAAAACTTAACAATCTATATAAGTATAATGCGCTTAGAGAAAAGTCTAAAGAACAGAGATTTAGCTTGATTATAATTAGTTCGTTTAAATTCTCACATATTTTCATTCTCCGTCTGTCTAACGAGAATATGAAACTTTTCCTTTTGCATTGTCCCAGTTAAATTAAGATTGGTGCAATTTCAATTGCACGGATTTTCATCGTCATCATTGCGGTCGATTCGGTTCGTAATTAAAAGCTTTGATTCTCACTCACGGTCCACACATACAGTGAGAGGCACACATGAACCTCGCTCGGGATCGTATCACAACCACCACTACCGCAACAACCGATCTGAGCGATGTCGGAGTCAAGTCCGGGGCACACCAGAGGAGGCGGGCGCTTCGATTAATGATCGGCCTCACGTTTCACATTTATATTTTCTTTCCGGGGAATTTCGCTAATGGGATCATAATAGGCGGGATATTATTTAAAGGGAAAGAGAGTGAACTAGCGAGAAGAGTGATTGCGGAAAATTATGAAGCGGGCGCAAAGAGGGTATCCAAATGGGAATGCCCGGACGCCCGGATTAATCTAATGATTAAGGATGGAAAGGTTCACGGGATACGGGAACGGTTTTGATGCCTACAAATAATTCCAGCAGGGATATTTTTTATTTTAATTATTGCGAAAGATTTTCGTTTCTCAATTGTATTGTAGTTTGTGATTTATTTTGGTTTAAACGCGATCCTATTTAATTTGATTTTATTTCCCGTTATTGATTAGATGTTATATTAAATACCTCCAATTACGATCTTAATTTTATATTAAGGTAACTGTAAATTTAATTATACCGTGTGTATCAAAACCAGTGTTTCAAGCAAAGTTATACTAGCGATCAAGATAGAGCTAAAATCTATTTAAAACAATATATTATGTAACAAGTTTTATAAACTTCATTTTAGTTACGAGTTTTATTAAGTACGATGAAAGTGTAGCAAAGCAAGAGTTTATTAAAACGAGTGACTAACAAGTTTACAAAACGAGTTTCATCCTATACTTTTTCTACGACAGCAAAATAATACAATACTTGCCTGTTGTAGCGCCACGTTTGACAAATTGAAGTATCAACTAACTTGCTTGACTTTCAATTGATTTTTGCTATTAAAAAACCTAAAGCCAACTTCAGCCCGTGACTAAAGCGCATGTTACTAAGTTCATCTCGTGCCTAAAGCTTACAAAGTCACGGCTTGTCAAGGTGTATTTAAGAGACCACCTACGGTCGTGAGAACATATAACATAAATGCATTTTAAAGAAGTGGGTAGAAAAATAATTATTTGAAGAAAAGATAATCATTTATTTAATGTAAAACAATATTACTTTTAATTAATAAAGCGGTATCGCATTTTTATAGATTTCAGAAAACAGAATTATTTATACCGAATATTAATAGGTTATGTATTTGAAGAACAGTAAAATTATAATATGAAATATTTTCCTTATTTGGATTAATATTAATTATGTTATTACTATTACTTAGCGAAAACAAAGAATTTCCATTTAGTTAAATAGGTACCACAAAACAGAAACATTTATTTTATAAGTTAGCAATATCATCCAAAAAGACATTAAAAAAAAGAAAAATAATAATAATAATTTATTGCATTATATACACACTTTATACATGCCAAAGTCACAAACAGAAAGAAAATACATTAGATTAGAAATGCAATCAATGCAAAAATATTTTTATATACTGGGGTGTCTCTAAAAGGTGCGGAATAAACGCTACCACACATTTCTGAGGGCAAAATATGACGATCTAACCCAACTTACTTCAGTCCAAAAGTGGATGCTTTCGGAGATACAGAGTGTCAAAAGTTCAATTTGGTTTTAGTTTTTTATAAATAATTTCTGTAATAATTGGTATATTGTCACAATATTTGGGTAGGGGGGGGGGGGTTTCGTGGGGTAAAAAATTTAAATCTGCTCTCATTTTCATTGCAAAATGTAGAGGGCGCCACCTGCGGCATATTGTATCCATTTAAAACGTAATAACTTTTTTGAGACACACTGTATTTAACTTTTAAATAAAAATTCTTATTCTCCAATGTTTTTTACCTAGAAAAGGTATACCTGGTAGGAGTTGGGAGTTGATTGGAGCAGCCGTTTATCAGTAATCTGGATATAAAAAATTCATTCCGTATATGGACACATATGCTTCTGTAATTTGGGTGTTATTCTTGTGGCAATTCAATGCAATGGTGCATCCACTTTTGGACTGAGGTAAGTTGGGTTAGATCGCTCTCAGAAATGTGTGGTAGCGTTTTTCCGCACCTTTTAGAGACAGCCTGTATATACACATGCAGTAAAGTGCAAATATATACAAAAAATCTGAGAGTAATAGTAACTTAGAATGCAGCAGTCAGAAAATCCGTAATTGCATAAAGCTCTAAATTACGTAGTAAATTGAAAAGCAATTTACGAAAAATATATTATGGACTAGTGACTGACTTTATATGAATCGGCAACTTGTAAAATTTTCATATTGTGTATATTATGTTGTTTTAAATTGCGATGGACACGATTGCGACTTAGTTCTAAAAATAATAGCCTGGGTCTTTGTTCGGTTAATAATCAGGTTGTTGTTCTCCAACTATTTTTCAATATAATGTAGAACAGAGGAAACTCTTTCAACAAGATCTTCTAATTATTTGCCATCCACAATTATAGTCCTATAGTCAGCATAGCATAATTTACTGTAAGGAAGCCACCGTCAAGGGAAGAGTATGTAACATTATATATATCATTAAAGTAACGCAGGAATAAAAGTGGACCCCAATATACTTCCTTGAGGTACGCCCCACTTATACCTGATTCTCTTGAAAACCCTGTTGTTGTTTTATTAAAGTACCAACTTTAACAAAAACAAGCAGCAAACACACATACGCACATCTGGTTTTCAAATGATGAAAACACGTCTTACGCTGATGATACCTATTGCTATGATATTAGTACAATTGTTATAGGGTTGCCGCGATATAGCTCAGAAAACAAAATTCTCTCTCTCTCAGGTTCCCTCGGCGAAACTGTACAATGTTCACGTCAGGAATCGTGATCTTAGGAAACAGTATAAAAAAACAACAAATTACTTGAAGACAAAAAAAATGAAATAATTATTTAATTATCTTTTTTAAAATTTTTAATAAAATTGAAAAACAGATCAGATATAATTATTTATTATAAAAAAACAAAAAACAAAAACTTTCATTAACAAATTCTCAAGAAAAAACCCTACCCACTAATTGACCAGATAGGATAAAAAAACTTGTACTGACAAATGCGACAAAATTTACCTTATTAATTAATGAAAATTATTCACAAAGTCCATACAAAATAATAATTACTTAAAATAAATAAATTAAATACCTATAATTAAAATACATCAAATTATAGCAAACTGATACAGTAAAGAAAATTATCTAATTTAATAGCTTCTCAATAAATATAAAATATTTTCAAACACGTGCAGGAAAACAAAATGAAGGATATGAGCCTACTTTTACAATATCAAAATTTTCTCTTATTATAATAAAGAATGTATTCTCTTTCTTAAAAGTAAATACTTAACTTGTATAACAGCAATAAAACTAATACACAAACTTGATTAAATCTTGGCTCCTTAAAATAAAAATGAAAATTATAACAAATTTTATTCAAACATAAAATATCTCTAATTCAACTGCACTTGACGGGAGACCAAAATTTAATGTCCTTCAATATATAACACACGGCCAGTGAAAATCACGCATCCCTTCCACATCAAATAAACTTCGCACATGTATACTATATTAAAATATCAAGTTGAGGAGCATAAATAATCTTCCTGGCATCTTCTCTTTTAAATTCAAATAACAACAAAATAAATATTAATATACACAGATTACCAAAATACTACTATACCTCCCAAATTCTTAAACAGAAACCAAAATACAGTGTGTACCAAAACATTTGCCCCACAGAAAAATAAATTTGAAATAAATCAATTTATTTAATTTTACTTATCCATAATATATAAAAAAAAACCATAGCACTATGTAGGTTGTAACACGTGTTTGTGTGTTGTTGTTCATAATACAGACTTGGTGTAAAAGTGAATTCTACCGTGCATGCATATATGAACGAATTCGTGTATTTTTGCATTGGTTTGATGTAAAGCCATTTTGTATACAATCAAGTAGTTTATTAAACTTTACAGGTTCCACATCTATAGGCGAGATATTGAACGCTCATATTCCACAGTTTTTCACATGGTATTTTTCCTATCGTAAGTGAATGCTGCTTAGGTAGTTACGCTAGCAGATGTCGCTGAGATCTCACATAGACATGTGTTATACAAGTTGACAAATATACATATTGGCGGTCTAAGTTTGATAGATAATGTAAGGCTGCAACACGACGCTATCTTAAGTTACTGTTCTAGTAATAATTGCAGTTTATACAATTATCGGTTTTGTATTCTTTTATCTTTAATATATATCTCTCCATTTATATGCACATTTTTTGACCGATCCATTGCCTTCAATTGTGCTTAGAATGAATAAATATTATTATTTTGTCGTTGGAGACTCACTTCTTGTTTCGGATTTACTACCACTTTGCGGTACATAATTAATAATCAATTAAGAATCAAGGTATCGATTTCATTCAGACTAAAATTGCGAGAAACTTATGCAAACTCTTAAAAGATCAGCACGCTGTTAAATGGAGTTAATCTGAGCGAACTTCTTTCCGTTCACGGTTCGAGGGTGACAATTTTACTTTTCTAAGAGGGACACGAAAAATTCGGACGGGGTAAAAATTAATTACACACCGGATTTTGGCAAAGTTTCCCAAAGTCCCCTTGAAAAATCTCGACAGATTAAGGAATTAGGGTGAAAATGACCCGCAACTTCGGTTTTCGCCCCCCTGTTCACTTTGAAAAGTGACGATCCCGTTAGTTTCCGAAGTGAAAGGAACTGAGCAATAAAAATAAGAGAGAGCACCAGATCTGAGAGAAAAACCGCATTTCTAGTCCCGGTACTTAGATAAATAGGTGACGAGGGAATTGCAATTTGTTAGACGCTAGATGATGGCTGGTAATGGTGGTTAGGATTTTTTTTTTCTTCGAACGCAAAAGGAAAAAGAGAACGAAGGAATAGACGAGAATGGTTATTCTTACTTGCAATACATCTCAAACTATTGTGATAAGACTGCGTGATGTATTCTGAACATCGGAATGACTGAAATAGGCTGATTAAGAATTATTTATGCACTTAATCATTGGTGTTATTTCGTCGATTGACGGTTCATCTAGTTATTTCGTCAGTGCGACATCTATTATTTTATGTATGAACTACTTACAAGAATTTTTATTAAATTTGCCTGGTTTAATAAATTAAGAAATACATTCAATAATTGAAAACCTCTTTATTAAAAATAGTTTAATACAAAGATCGACATTGCATATAATATTACATATTTAGAATTATCATAATATATTGCTGTGAATGCAACTATGCCGATGAATAATAAAAATTAGATTAGTCTATTTATAAACTTATTCCTAACAGCATAAAATTTTCATTTATGTTCTTATGAGTTCTCGCAGTGATTTAATTCTTATGTTCTGGTACACCTCTTATTTAGTTTTGTTTGGGATAAAGTAAAAAAATAAATGAAATGTCTAAATCTCATATAAAAATTATATTTATATATTTTTTTTTAAAATGCCAATCGTAAATAACATTGCCACACTGTATCTATTTATTTTTGTTTTACAAATAACGAGAGAAGAAAGAAAAAACATTTATACTCATTTTTAGAGTTATAATGCTTGTATAATATTTATTCATCTATAATAATAATTGAAAGAATAATTATCTTGTTCCTTTAAGTAAAGAAAAATTATTATTTCTTGATAATTTGTTTATTAATACGAAGCCGATTCTATTTCACCAAAAACATACATTTTCACATAGTGCCTTGGTAAACTAGAACCATGCAACGTGAATGCTCTGAAAACTGGCCTATACTAATTGCTAGCTGTAAACATTCTCACATTGTATCTCTAGCAGCTTAGTACCCGCCCATCAAAAAAAAAACATCCCCGCTTATTCGTATTTATTTTATTTGAATTACTAAATTAAATGACTGTATAATAATTAATGATGCCCAACGATTTACTAAAGGCAAATATTTTCACATAGTACCTTCAGCACGTCTAACAGCATTAACTACCCTTTTATTATTTCAAAATAACGAATTATTATTATTAAACAAGATAATATTCATCTAATTAATGATGCCCAACGATTTACTAAAGGCAAATATTTTCACATAGTACCTTCAGCATGTTTAGCACCATTAATTATACCTAAATTGAATTATTTATCTTATAACTTACTTCATATTAAATTAGTTGAATGAATTTGTTTTAAAGGAAACTAAATAAAATAAAAATCTAATTCTTAATACAGATTCTCAAATTGTGAGATGATAAGTAGTGCATATAAACCCCTACTCTCACTTTCGCTATATCAAAAAAAATTTTCTTTTCCAAAATGAACGTCTTTACAGCTCGAATTATGAACTTCATCTTCTACAAGTCTATTCTTGTTTTCACCTTATATACTGAAACAAAAGCCTATCGACAATTTGTAGCGCCTGTGTTATCTAATTAAATTTAGTTTGGCATTGCTTTTAAAACGTTCTTGTTCGTTTTCTTCACCAATGCACCAATACGCGCATATCGTCTTGACAGCTTACACACTAATGGCGACGACTCGAACTCTTTGTTATTATTGTTTTTCACCAACTTGTTACATCCCATATTCAGTAAGTATTTTTTTTCTTTCTCTTCAGTATAGTTCTTGATTGTACTTGTATATGAATGCATTGCCCTTTTCATCGTTTGTTATATACTTCCTTTTTCCATTAACTAATGTTATTCTTATTTTTCCTTAAGAATTATAATATGTTGTCACATTTTATTATTTGATTTGATATTTTTAGGGCATAATTTCTAGTCCATTTATTTTTGAAAGCCCGAGTACGTCAAATTGAAATAGGAATCTTTACTCTGAGTTTAGAATTTCGCATTATGTAGTTGATTTATTATCATTTATTTTCTGGACTTACCGCCCCATCTTCTGGTAATACCCTTAGATGTTCTCATTAGTTATAAACATATGAAAGATTTCTGTATTGTTTTATAAATTTGTATTTGTATATGTACTTTTTTTTAATCTCCATTTCTTTTATTTTCTTTTTTTTTGTTTGTACCAATGGTATAACTTGTAATTAGGGCTATGCGTATGGTAATTGCGCATGATCCCGCAGTCGAGCACGTGACTGATAAGATTAATTTGTTGTCTTAAATTACTATCGTCGAGACACTCTTTCCACATGCCGTTAATCCTTTTAACTACTCGCATATTTGATTTGCTGTTGCAACACCTTATGAAATGGGATATAAAGCCAGAGTTAAATATTTATTTTGTTGGATTTGCTTTTGTTAGAAGAAGTCGGCGATGTTTGTCCAGATCATTAATTAACTAGGGTCCGGTTAACGTTGAATTTAGTGTGTATTTTTCTGCTGCCCTTTTATAATTACAAAGCGCGAACACTAACGATTATTTAGAGGATTTATGCTGTCATGTGGGCGGATATTTTGCCTCCCTTCAACATCTGTCGAATAGATTTTCTCTTGGAATAAAAAAAACGCATCCGCATTGAAGTCTTGCTGCTAGTCTAAGGTTATGTGAAACCAGCTTTTCTCAACTAGTGAACACACAAATAACCCATTGTCTTTAATTTGCAATTTGAGAGTTGGGTAATTCTTCTTTAGCTGTGAATTGGATAACGGAATCTGAGATAAACTTTGTTGGAGTTTTCTGGCTAATTTAATTTTTGTAATATACGCCTGGGGATATTCAACTAGAAATGTGTTTATTTTTTATCTATGTAGTGTTGATTAGCCAAGAGCACCACATTAGACTTTAAATTCTTCCATCTGCAGTGATTGTTCGATTTAGTTTCTTACGGTCACATGCACAGTAGTCTTTCGCATATTCAGAAACCTGTTCTATAGTTCCATGATAGCTTCTAAAACCGAATTGGTGATCAAGGATTACTTTATGTTTGTCAAGGATAATATTCATATTTCGTAAGAGTATTTTTTTCGACCATCGTAGACATAATTGGCGAAAGACTAATCGGCCTGTAGGAAGTAACTTGCTCTGCAGGTTTTCCAGGTTTTGAAATCAAAATTATTTGTTCATTTTTCCACAGACTTGGAGAGTGTCCGATTCTCATAATTGCATTAAATATCTGAGTGATTGCTTTAACAGCTTTATCTGGCAATTCTTGTAAGACCTTCCCTGTAATTAGAACGAAACAAGGTACTTTCATTGCGCTGATTTCGTTTTTTACAGCTTGATTGGTGATATTCCTTATATGTAAGGTCATCTGGTGTGGTGCATCAATACTTTCCTTAATTGCCCTTTCTAGTTCTATATTTGTTTTGCTAGAAAGGGACTTGAAGATTTTAGAAAAATATTTAAAAAAATTATCAGCTTTTTCTCGCATTCTACATTAGATTTCTAAATTGGTGGAATTTCTATTTAAGGTCTTCTTATTTTCTTGATCGCTTGTCATAGTGAATAATCATTTACTCGATTCGTAGAAATTGTTACCGGTAGATTTGTATTGTTTTATTTTTGTGTTCTAAGTTCACAGTTGTACGACCACTTTGCTCAAGGTGTTAGATGACATAATTGGTGCTGGTGATAGGGGTATGCGTACGTTGATGGTTTTATTGAACTTCAGCAAAGCCTTCGATACAGTTGATCATCGAATTTTATTATCTATGTTGCGTCACATTGGTTTTGATGATGGCGCTCTTACTTTGCTGCGGTATTATCTGTCGGGCAGGGTTCAGTGCGTATCCATTGATGGGTGTGAGTCTGAGTGTCTTGCGATTTCTAGAGGTGTGTGCCGCAGGGTTCAATTTTAGGTCCACTATTATTTTGCATTTATACATCGTTTCTTCCAAAGGTGGTCAATAGATCTGTAATTGAAATGTATGCTGATGACACTCAGATTTATACTTCGTTCTATCCTAGTGAGTGGGCGGATGCTGTTCGGGGGTTTACTCTGACATTGATAGGATCGTTTGTTTCTCGGAGCAGCATGGTCTTGTGCTGAATCCCGCTAAGACAGTGTCAATCTTGTTCGGCAATCCTAAGTGCTGCGAAGTCCTGACTGGTCAAATTAAATTGAAATCTAATGACACTACCATTAGGATTGTTGATAGAGTTAGGTACATAGGTATGGAATACGACAATACTTTCCGAATTAAAGCTCACATTTCAAATTTAATTAGAACTGCATATTGCAACTTAAAATTGTTGTATCCATATAGAAACAGTTTTTGTCGTCGCTTGAAAACTTTACTATGTCAAAGTCTGGTTCTTTCGCTATTTACGTTTTCTGCATCACTATATGACCCATGCTTAGATTCATCTGATGTGGCGAGAATACAAAGAGTTCAGAACGCCTGCTTTCACTTTAACTTTTGTCTTAGAAAATACGATCATGTAACACATAGATTGAAGAATATCCGTTGGCTAAACATGCAGAACCGAAGACTATTGCAATCCTTTTGTTTGTTTCATAAAATCATTAGCTTTAAATCACCACCTTACCTCTACAATAGAATCACTTTCAGGACCGATGTTCATAATATCAACCTTCGTAACGTACATCTTATAACGCCTCCTTGTCACAGGATAGCATTCTACGAGAGGGGTTTCACATTCAATATTTACAAATTATGCAATTCGTTGCCTTTTGTCATACGGGATGTGCCTTTGAGTGGATTCAAACGCATGGTTTTTGGTATACTGTGGAATAAACAGCTTGGCGAATAGTAGAACTGTTACCGTTGATTCCTTAAGTTGTGACTTACTTGTTTTCTCATTGTTTACATTAATTACATGTCTTACTTTACTTTACATTCCTTTACTTTCATATTACCTTTGCATATAAACTATAAGTTTGGTTTAGTTTAGTTCGTAATCTACTTTTAAGCATTAATTTTTTTGTTATTTATTTTTTTCTTGTAACATTGAAGGTTTTAGGTTGAAAATCAGGGGACAGCCTCATTGGTTGTCCAGCTGAACCTCGCCTTCTGGTTTCCCGAGCATTATTATTTGTTTTTCTTTCATGTTGGTTTACATACTATTATCAGATCGAAAAATTTTATTTTATTTTAAAATCGTTGTCATTGATATGCAATTTTAAACTACGACTATTTGTGTATAATTGTTACACTTTCAAAATAAAAATCGTGTTTTACATAAATAAGGAGACATAAAACAAATAAAATTAAAATGTTACTCACACCCGGTATTTTAAATTCCTTTTAATAAAAAAAGTATTGACGAAGTATTGGTATATGTGGTAAGTTTTTGTTTTGAGAACGTAGGAAAAATAAATGTAATTTTAATTATAAATGTTAATTTGCAGGATTATGAATTGATATTCGAAAGAATTTTTAATGTGTTTGTATGTGTTATAAATCTAAAAAACTGAAGAAGACATTAAAAAAATTGTCGAAACGTCTAAAAAAATGTTTTTTTATTAATGTTTAATTAGCTGGAAATTAATGGTCGTTAATACCAAAAAAAATGAATTAACATACTATTATATATATTGTTGATGTATACGGAAATAAAGACATTTATTTATTTATTTATTTATTTAACATGAGTGTTTTCAGATTTCGATTTTTACATCTTGTTGCAAGGAATGTTTTTACTAATTTTATTAATTTAAAATGATGACGACTTGATTATGCCCAGCCGCTAATTCAAGAAGGTAATGATTAAAGATAATTTTGTTTCTTACTCCCATCTTAAAACCCTTTATGTTACCTACTAAAAATAAAGCTAGTCTATTACGACTTTGCCTTTGCCCTAAGTAAATGGATAAAACCCCACCGAGAATCTGGACACAGAGGTCCTAACGGATTTCTTGTCTTAATTAATGTTTCATAGCACCCTACCTGTTAGGTGTTTGACCAAGGTACTCGCAGGTACGATAGAAGTGCTTAAAATGGATTACTCACCCGGGCACATTAAAGGAATTGATAAGTAATTCCGTTAAATAACCGCGAACGTCGGAAAATGAGGGAAGACCTTTCAGAGTAGCCTCTTGTACTTGCTAATGTAATTAAATACTTTAACAAATTTAATCCGCTCATTAATATTGTACCCGTGTTCGAATAAAATGTTCGCGTTGCGTTATCAAATCATACTAAATTGCTCGGTTATAAATTGAGGAAATTTCTGTATTTAAACCTCAGCCTTCTGAAGTTATTCCTTATATTCAGAAACTTTAAGCTCTTGAAGTGTTTTACGGTATTAAACGACCAAAAATTGAGAGCTAATTATAAGGCAGCTTACAAAATCATGTAACTAAAAGATTCGCGCTGAATGAACTTGTTAAGAAGAGGCAATTAGAAGTTTATTGTATATTATGTGGTTATGTTTGTGTTCGGTACCACTTTAATTTTGGATTATTGTTTCAAATAGTACAATAAGTGTGACTGAAACAAAGTACAAACACACATAAATTCGCTTAAATTAGTATTATACTAGTTTTTTTTTTTTTTTTTTTTTGAAGAGATGAATATCTTTAAAGATAATAACGTTATTAAAGTTAAAGGACTATTTACAATATTTTTATTCTCAATCTAATAAAAGCAATACATCTTTCTTAAAATAATGTGTGATTTATTGTACTTAGTGCACTAAGTTATGTTCAGAACTCATTTGGAGAATTTAATTAATATCTTGTATACTACGAATAAACTGGCCGGCAAAAAAACCGCCCACCCGAAATTTTTAGAACAATCAGCTCTATAATCATTTTAAGTTTTTTATTGAGATTGAATCCAAGAACTGTTCATTATACAGAGTGTTCATTTCAAAATTGCCCACCCTAAATTTCTGGAAATCTGGAAATCTATGAAAAATTCCCTGAAACATATAAGAAGTATTATTGTATATGAATGAAACATTCGTTTACCTAAGGTAATAAAAAAAGTTGAAGATCTCTCTGTTTATATGATGTTCGGCTTAATACAGTCGACCAGGTATACCTTCCATATAGCTGGTCTTAGACATTACAAAACTGTGAGTAAGAGGTTGAATTGTGTGTTGCCTATTTGCCATTTATCAGTGCGGACTTTGTGATCATTCTCATTGGTTTCAAAGAAATTTTTTGGAGACCGGGGTTATTTTGAAAGTAAAGTAAATACATTGATGTGTTCAGAATAAAAATATCTAGGTACTCACGATTCAAAAAAGTACTTTTAAAGCACAGTAAGCTTCATATCGCTATAAAACGAAAAAAATTCAAAGTGCTGTATTTTAACTATTTTTTAATATAATTGCAAATTTTAATCGTGCGTCACTAGAACAAATATTGGTTATTTCGTGCATGTAGCGGGAAGTTTTTCAAGTGCCTTAGTTTTTGCGATTTTTTAAGTTGAAATTGACCATTTTGTCGCATTAGCCGATCAAGTAAAACCCTCCCTTAAAATGTTTTGTTTTCAAAGTTATTTATGAGTTCAACTGTCGCAACATTTAACGAAAGGAAAGGAAATATTGGAGTAACGATAATCTGTCTGTAGAAGGACACACCCAGTACCCTGAATAAATTAATGTATGGTCAGGCATCTCGGGGGACCAAGTGATTGGTCCGTTCTTTTTCAATAGAAATCGAAATGCATATTTTGATAAGTTGGAAAATACTGTCAATCCGCTAATTATTGATGCTTTCGAAAATCAACTGAATAGAGATGGAAATACCCTATTTGAGAGGACGAATTACAATTTCAACAAGATGAAGCTCCTCCTCAATATGTTCTTCCAGTACGGCGGCAGATAGAAAATGAATTTCCATATAAATGGATAGGACGAAGAGGAAAACATTTTATGCAGTTAAAGTGTGTTTGTGTAATAGATATTTAAGTCTAAAACAAAAAAACAAAAAATCAAAGCCACCAAAAGATTTTTGAAAAATCTTCAAAACGAATCGATACATTTAAAAAAAAAAATAACGCCAAAATGTGCTATTTCAAAATACCTGTAAAATGACATATTACTCGATACCCCTTTACATCTAAGATTTTTAATAAGATAGCTCCAGGGGACAGGGGGTGAAGTGGGTTAGTCAATTGTTACATCAAGAAATGGCCCCAACGATAATACTTACGTGTTTCAGGGAACTTTTCGTAGATTTCCAGATTTCCTAAAATTTAGGGTGGGAAATTTTGAAATCAATAGCCTGTGCAACATATTGCTGTGATATCTACTTTTTAAATTGGCATAAATAATGGTGATACCTTAATGTATGATTTTAGTGTAACAGCATAGATATTAAAATTTATAAGTGGATTCGAACAGCGGTTTACTCCTTGTTTTATAACCTTTCTCGTATCTTATCTATTATAGGATAGGGTAAAGAAATTAAACACAATATCTATGTCTTAATAATAACAGTGAATATATTTCGGATAACTGTAATGATTAACATTAACTCATTCTATGGAATTGTTTTATATGCGATTTTGTTTATAATAATATATGAAATTGATATGATAGTAATTTAATAGATGTTCACGATGTATGTATGTATGTTTCTTTAAAAAAAAATATTAGTGAAAATTGAACACCATGCAATACTATTTCACCAAAGCAAACATTCGCACATACTACTCTGATAATCTATTGTCTTGCTACTTAAATATTTCGAAATTGGTTTACACTAATTGCTATAAGCAAACATTTTCACATACTACCTCTAGCCACTTAGTGTTCAGCTATTTAAATTATTATCATGTGATTATTCAAACCTTTAATGATGCTCAACAATCCATTTGAGGCAAACATTCGCACGTAGTACCTCTATGGTCAATCCAACATCATTAAATTAATAATGAATAGGATAAATTCTTAAAACAAAATGAACATTCATTCAATAAAACTATTTAAGATAAAATTTCTATGTTATAATTCATAAAGATTTTGCGTGACTCACTTATTTTGATTATACAATTCTTCAAATTCCTTTATATATATATGTATATATATATTGTGGTAGTTTGCCATTACTAGCCAACAATACGGTATATAGATAATTTTGGAGATATTTAAGAATTTAGTTTGAATTAATTATTTATTATATAGCAGAATCTTTTATTGATAGAATATTTGAGTTATAGTAAAAGTGTAAAAGTGGTTGTTGATCAGGATACATTGCTGCATTGAGTTTCCTCAGTTCTGAAAGTAGAGATTTAAATATTACTTGATTTGTTTGTATATGAAATATTATTTTTGTGAAAGCTTGTTTAATTAACAATGTAGATGAGAAATAGTAATTAGTGATGAATTTTGAAATATAAATGCAATAAAATGATGAATAGCTTGCGCGTCTAAATTCAAATTTTGGAACTGTCAGATTTTGACATTTAAAAATAATAAAGTAATAGAAATGAGTATTACTTTACAGAAGCATAGTAAATGTATTCAAATATTAAGTTGAGATTTAAAATAGTAAGTTATCGGAGTTTTTAATAAGTATTTAAAGCATTGAAATATAATTTAGAATCTTTGTTGGATAATTATAATGTGTGGAAAAAGGTGATTGGATGAAGGGAATTAATTAATGATTGTCAAGGAAATGTGGAGTGAAAAGAATAACAATTCTAAAATTTTGAGAAAATAGCATACGTGTTTGTCGAGAAGACTAAGTTTTTCCTCGATTAATATATGGTATAGATATCAATTTTAGCGTAAAAGTGTAATAGAAGTGACTAACGATAAGTGGAGATGAAAGTGATATTTTTTTAGGAGAAATAAATAATTACTAGGAATTTACGAATTATAATCTTTGGAATATATTTAAAGGAATTAAGAAGAAAGGTTCAATATTACGAAAAACTAAATAAGAGAAGAGAGATATAAAAAAACTTTCCCTATTGTTGTACATCCAAGAAGAACAGTCATAAACCGCCAGAGAATCATTTACATAGAAAAGTTGTTTGAGTTCCTGCATTAGATCCAGTGTTCCAGTCCAGGATAAGAAGAATTCGAGTGCGTGCGATAGCAGTTTGAATCCGAGTTTTCCAGCACAGGAAGAAATAATCCGAGGAATATTATATAAAAGCAGTCCAAGGTTCGAGTATTCCAGGAGAAAGAGAATCTGAGGTGCATCAAGATAGTGGTTTAATCCAGGTATTCAAGTACAGGAGAGCATTAATCCGGGATACATCATTATTGCAGTCCAAGGTCCGAATATTCCAGGTAGATATTAAAAAGAAGTGGAAATATCATCATCATCGCCAGATTATGTAGTTGTGAAGCTATAAAGAAAAATCTTTTGAAGTCTAAGAAAGAATACCAATTTATATTTTTGACAGGTTGTATAATTATTTGAAGTAATTTTGAATTCAAGTAATTTCTTATACATAATTTCTGATTAGAATTTAAATATCACATAAATAATTGTATGATTTACTGTATATGATTATCCATAACAGTTAATTTGAATCTCTACTTGACTACATAAAATTATGATCTCATTTTAATTTTTTTTTAGTACTCATAAATTATCACAGAATTTAAATAACGTTTATCATTACTTAAAATAAATAGTTTCTGCAGTTAACCACTTTATAAGTATTTGTGAATGTTGATTACAAACAGGTACTATACAGTAATATAAATAGTAGTAAAATTTATTACTTACTTTATTGCATCTGTATCTATTATTTACAATAGATATTTTTTTTACTGGAGATATCAATTTGTTGGTTAAACAGGCTGGTCATGCTTTCATATGTGTTCTTTTGGTAAATTATAAGGATTTCTATCGACATAATTATATTTATTATATGCATTAAACAAATTTGTATCTGATATATTTCTTTTATTTGGCATATTAGAAAAGATCTTGGGTTGAATTGAAGAATAATAAATGACGCTTATGACAATAACCTAAAAGGGTAAAATAAGTATCAGTAAATGTATACAGTATAAATAGATTAATTTAATACATATCTTGACATAGTATTTCTTAAAATTGACTTATTCAGGTAGAATAGGTTCATGAATAATGCAACAATTGTGTATCATTATTTTATTGACATATTTTATTATTTTTAGAGATCGGTAAAGACGCGAACGTATCAGCATACATATGATACTGAATTATTGAGGTTTGAATTTACTTGAATGTAATAATACTCTTTATGAACAAGGGGTATTGTCACAATATATATATATATATATATATATATATATATATAAGATTCGAAATTTCTAGGGTGTAGCGGCCTTTTTGGGCACATTCACAATTTAAAAAAATACATAATACCAATATGCCAGTAGATTCTAGAATTTAAATATTTGACGATTCATTTTATGTACCTATACATTAAAATTTTCAACCCACGGTACCTGTTTCGCGTAATTTTTAATAATTGTTTTGAAAACATTTAAAAATAAAAACTGTCTGTTAGCCTACTTGAAGGTAGCCGTATTTAATTATTATTACTATTAAATTACCGGTTTAGAACCGCAATTTTTTTCCTTCAGAACGGAGCGTCTTTTCCCGATCTACATAGCGACAGAATTTCTGAATAAAACCGAAACGCTCTGATCGAAATCCGAATATCGTCTAGCTCCACCTATCCACACCCTCTTGCGTCTACCGTCCCGCTAGTAATACAAGTTGCATAAGTTTCTATTTATCCAGATGCAGTTGGTAAATGCCCCTCTTAACAAGATGGATTTCGAACATGGTAGAAGAAGAAGAATATAATTTTCCAAACCTACTTTAACTTTAAAGATGTCGTTTGTTTATCAAACATATCAAGAATCTTTTGTCTGGGGACCGTTTTGTTTATTTGCTTCAAGTGGTCCTATTGTGTTTTGTGTACCACTTTCTACGAATGCCAATAGTATTGCTGCCTGTCCTCTGCCTGGTGAAATGGTAGGGAAGCTGGCAAATGCTTCGCAATAAGTTTCTATCTATCAAAATCGGGAATATCTCCAAACCCGTTGGTGAGAGACACAACAATACCATATAATTTCAAAATAAAAGTAAATATTAGAACCAGTTATGTAAACAATATAAAAAATTAATTCAGAATTACGTTCTTACTCTTTTAAAAATAAATTACTACTTTTAACATCTATTTCAAGTAACCCTTTCATATTGAAGAAGGTGTTCTTCAACGGCTAGGATCGTTACGGGAAAATTTATGGACGTCAAGGGTGAAACTCTCTATTTGACAGGCGACAGCCTCCTGACATCTAACGGCTTCGTTGTTCCACCTATCTTTCATTTCCGTCACTCGGCCGAAAAACATTAGAAACTAAATTAATTCTGAGAAGCAATGAGAAACGGGTCGGAGTAATAACGTGAAGGCGTACGTACGTTATCACGATTTGTCTCGATGATGTAAAGGAGTAAGGTCGGAGCAGGATGGGGAGAAAAACTTTTCGTTCGCGCCCTATCTGTTTTATGATCCTGAAAATTAAGGAGATTACGTTTTTGCGCCGGGAGATTTGAGGGTCGAATGTCTTTCCTGGGCTGACTTTTCCGGTGCATTTTCCTTTTTGGCAATACATACACAGTTACGTGATTCGTTTAATCCAGTAGTATGTAAATTGTATTTGGAAAATGCAAATACAATGATACTGAGCGCAAAGTTTAGTATATTTATTTTAATGATAAGATGAATTAGCAGTTTAATTGCTTAAGAAACAGGCTTGATTTTAATACGCTGTATAACAAATAATGCGGTTTTTATTAATCAGTGCTACTGATGATGATAACGCATAGTTGTCGAAATACGCATCTAGCTTTCAATGCTTTAGTGTGGTAATAGTTACTTACGAACCAAGTGTGGGAAAACATATTTCGCGAATTAGTGGCCAGTTTAAAGTGAGAGCCGAAACCGAACGCTTTATGGACAAGAATTTGAGAAATGTTTTACGCGCAAAGTTTGTACAATATTCTTTGTAATTTGCAAAGACAAAACTTACAATTAGCTGTTTTCATAAGCTCGTTTTACAACTATCAATATTGTTACAATACAAGTATAGACTGTAACAATATTATATTTATGAACATGGTCATCAAAATTAAATTAATTATTGAAATTAATGATAATGATGTTTTGGAATAATTTTACTTGAATCTTGTTTATAATTACATGATAAAAGAAATAATGTTCTTTATCTGAGTAGTATTTCTTGAAGTTGTAGTCATCCTGTATGTTGAGGGGTTGAGTAGTTTCATTTTTCATTGAAGTTTACCAAAATCTAGAGAGAGGAGATTTAAATGTTATTAGTGTATTGTAGAATAAGTTATTATTTGTGTAAGAGCATATTTAATTGATGTTAATGATGTAAAAGGTAATAGGAAATTAATATTGACTAATGAATAGTTAAATTGGAATAAAATCACATTTCAAAATTCATATCACCGGATGTGACATTTAAAATGTCATTTTGACAACCGGTTAGTAAATTGATAGGAACCAGTTTATAAAATATTTAAAGTACATAAAATACTATTTAAAATCCGGTAAGAATTAAATTAGTATAATTTAGTAATTTTGGAAGGTATTCAAAGCATATAAACCGATTGAAATTCTATGTTGTTTAGTAAAGTTATTGTATAAAGAATTGATTGGCTGATTTAAAAAAGTATGAGGTCGTCAAGGCGATTTATAATAAAACAAAGGGATTTTATAAAATACTTTAGAAGAAGCGGGTGTATTTTATTAGAAAGTTAAATAAAACCTCAGATATTAATATAAAAATAGAGTAAAAACAAGTAAAAAGTGTTTAAATTTAATATTCCAACAGAGAGCTCAGTTAGAAGAATAAATAAAGTGATTTAAAAAATTTTAAGGAAAAGAAAAGTTAATCTAAGGTATAAAAATTATAATACATACCATATTCAAAATCCGAAGAACTATTTTATTAGAATTAATCAAGAATAGCAATCCAGAGAGCCATTTTATTGGAATTTAATAATAATGACAGTCCAGAAAGCCATTTAGTTGAAGATAAATAATAATCAAGTTCTAAAGAGCTGTTTTCTTGAAGAAGAATTTTAGTAGAGGCCTTGTAGTTCGAGGTGCAGTAATAATAATAGAAGTTCCGAAGTGTATTATAATTTGCAGAACCAGTTGTCCAAAGTATTAGGCGATAACAACATCGAAGAGGACTATTAGGAGTACAAAGATCATCCAGTATATAGAAGAGCAGCTAAAATAAGATCCTGTTAAGTATTTTGTATTCAGGTCGTATAAATATTACGTATACATATTTTGAAATTATATGGAATTCGACTAATAGAATAATATTTGTGTTTTTAATAAGTTTGATATATTATAAAGCATTCATGATCTAAAAATATTTGCAACTAGAATTTAAAATCTCTTCTTGACAGATAAATGAAAGCTTGTTTAACCTTAGAACTTCAATTAATATTACATATAATTGGTGAATTATTTTAAAAGTATTATCGTTATAGTATCTTAGATATACTCATTGCAATAGGTATTTATATATGACAAGTATATAAAGAAATAGTTACCTTTTAGATTATTTTATGAATAGGTTGTTATCAGTATTTCACAACATCAAATATCATTATACGTCAATTGAATAAGTTTACAGTATTTGTAAATAATATATTTGTTGTCCCACATGTTCAACTTCTATAATCTTATTTACGACATTTATTAAACTGGATATTGTATAAAACGTTTGTGGTTTTATTACTAAGAAGTGATTATCAAATGAAAACTACTGGCTTGACATTGGTTGCCATACTTAACCTGAAAAAATAAATAAAGAACGTATTAATATTTTCCATTATATGCAAATGATTGTTTACCTACCAGATTCATATTTATAAATAAAGGATAATAACTCATTTAAGATCATAATCAATTCAAAGCGGACCTTTTAACACGATCCTAAGATTAATTATAATAGAATGAATAAAGTTTTATTTTGTATAGCGCATTTATACCAATTTTAAAAGATAAAATCTACTAATAGTAAAATATTATAAACTGAAATAATATAAATTACTGATAGGTATACTACCAGTTATACAATTTTGGAGTCTCATGTTCTATCATAGTAAAGAGGATTAATGAATATCCTATTATAAGATATTTAAATTAGTCGGTGCATATTAATGAATTATAATCAATATAATCTCAGCAGAACGCTTTTTAATAATATATTGAACTTAAAATTGAACTAGAAATTGAAGGTCACCAATATTGACAGTAATAAAGCGTCTCACTCTTGTCAATTATAATAATTTTCTGAACGTCAAATTGACAGATACCCATGTATGTCATTACATAAAAACATTTCGGTCTACGAGAAAAGAATAGAACAGGAGAGATAATAAACTGGTGGGGGAATAGGTATTATTTAGACGGAAGTTACCACTTTAAGGCAGGTCAGTTATGGCAATATTGACCAATCATAATTTATAAACTGAGTATTTTGTATAACTTGTCATATATCCGGTATGTTTGATTATGTGTTCAGTGGCGTAACATACATATTCTAGGCATGTTTTTTTTCAGTTTTCTTTAATACAGTTAGAATAAATGTTACTATATTAAAAAGAATAAAAGGATTGAAAAAATTGTTTCAAATATAGTAGATTTTCATGGTTGGAGAAATATTGTGTTAAACGGAGACTTAAACGAATATCTTCATAAGTTATAAGAAAGTCATATTTACAGAGAAATAATGATCTCGCACAAACTGTGGAGCAAATGTGTTGATTTTTGAGAAAGTAATGTTGAAAAACGAAGTATTTTTAAAAAGAAAGGTTTGTCTTTACTATTGTAACAAGTAACTCGACAAGACATCTTCTTACAAAAGAATATAATTTTAAAAATACATCAATAATGCACTCACGATATTACTTTAATTATTATTAGACTAAGAACCTATTTTAAATGATATTCGAGAACATACGAAGTGTACATATACCCTATACAAAATATTTATGCACGCCTATGCATTGCGGCGGCCATATTGAGTTACCACTTTGGACAAATATTATTATTAAGGAGACTCTCTCCTGTTCTATTCTTTCCTCGTAGATTTCGGTGAGCTTAGTTCTTCTTCTTCTTTATTGTGGTTTTGAGTTAGACTATTTAGTCTTTTACTCATCATCCGAGTGCGGTGAATCTTGGAATGTTGGAGTTGCGTTTGATTAGCTATTGTTTATCTTTATTTTGGTTAGGATTTGGGGTGGGGTATTAAACTAGAACCATTTCAGGTGTTTTGTGCTTGAAGTTTTCATTTCCACCAGTGTTGTGGTACAAAACCCAATCGATTTACAAAGATTGGAATGCTACAAAAATGCATGGAAGGACTTCTGCTGCTGCAATTTTCTTTTTCCATTAATTTGGTGAACCCAATACTTTCGGTTACGCCTGCGCTGTATGAAACGACGGTCCAACAACATTGCAACGACACGTCTCGAATTCATTTTCGCAAGCTTTTAGCAAATGCATGCACTACTATGGAGAGAAAATCATAGTGTTCAAATAACACAAGTGATGAGATAAGGTACGATATTTTTCCGTACGGTAGAAATCGATGCGTGTGCTCTAGGCCTTAAGATTTTGGTTTGAGAGGTTTTCCATCTGGTTATAGAAGCTGGGCGCTCTTTCCTTGATGTAGTCAATGATGGTTGGGGTATTTGTTTCATTCATTATTTAATTATTTCTCATATACCATGGAGCATTTAGTATCATTCTGAGAGTGGTGTTTTGTATTGTTTGCAGCTTATTGGTGTTGGTCTTGCATGTGTGTATATTGGACACGCATACGTGAATATTGGGTGTAGTATACTTGTTTGTAAAGTAGGATTTTGTTGCACGTGTTTAGCTTGCTTTTTCTGCCTATAAGAGACCATAGTTGACATCTTCTTTGTTTGGTTTTGGTTATCGTTTTTGCTATGTGTATGTTGTAATTGAGCTTTGTATCCAGGTGTACTCCCAGATATTTAACTTCTTGACTCCATGGTATAGTGTTGTTGTTGATGGTTATTTCGTTGTCTGTTGTTTTCCGATTTCTTTGAAAGATTATTGCTTGGGATTTGTCTTCGTTTATTCTTGTTCTCCATTGTTTGCACCATTTTATCGTGTTATCTAGGTGCGTTTGGTGTTTCTGTACCGCGTTCTAAATAAATATCGAATAAAATGTAGCTCAATAGAAAGCTAACGAAAGAATCCAAAGAAGTATTTATTTGCATAAAATGAGGGAGATCGTCTAGAACTCTTATTGTGAGGTTATGTGCATACATACGATGCCAAACACATAGTTTAAATAATCCTGTATTTGTCTGAAGATACATGTAATTTTAAATAAATAAACACGTATATATTATATACAGGATGTTTAAAAAAGATGCGGCAATATTAAAGGGGTTGATTGTCCAGGTCATTTTATACAAAAAAGTTTATAATAAACAAGATCCGCAAACGCTTCGTTACCGATCTACAACGTGTTGAAGTTTAATTAAAAGAAACAGTAAAAATTAGATTTCTCCAAGACGGCATTAAAGATCATAATGAAATTTTAGGCGTGTTATTTTTCAAGAAAAAAATAGGACGCCGCTGATTTCTCTAAAAATAAAAATATGTTTCTATTTTTTGTTTAATTGTGAAGAAAAAAGCTCTCTTAACTTTTTATCGTACGACGCAACGTTTTTTAGTAAAAAAAACACATTTTAGTGCATGTACATTTACTACAGAATTTTTTTTTTAAATAACAAGGATTTTATTTAAGGAAATCGCTGGATTGGCCGAGGTGGACCACACTTATGGCCTGCACGATCCCCGGACTTAAATCCCCTGGATTTTTTCCTGTGGGGCCATTTGAAGTCATTGGTGTACGCTACTCCATTGGAAAAAGTAGAAGACTTAAGAAATCGAATCATTGCTGGGTGCAACTCAATTGAAACCGATCCTGTTGTTTTTGAGAGAGTTCGCCAGTCAATGAGGAGAAGATTGGATTCTTGCATCCGAGCTCGAGGTGGTCACTTTGCACAGTTATTGTAATTTTTGCTTGCTAAAATTGTTGGTATGGTAAAATATTTGTTTTTGCCCTTAAATAAAACCCTTGTTATTAAAAAAAAAAATTCTGTAATAAATGTACATGCACTAAAATGTGTTATTTTTACTAAAAAACAGTACGTCGTATGATAGAAAGTTAAGAGAGCTTTTTTCTTCACAATTGAACAAAGAATAGAAACATATTTTTATTTTTAGAGAAATCAGCGGCGTCCTATTTTTTTCTTGAAAAATAACACGCCTAAAATTTCATTATGATCTTTAATGCCGTCTTGGAGAAATCTAACTTTTGCTGTTTCTTTTAATTAAACTTCAACACGCTGTAGATCGGTAACGAAACGTTTGCGGACCTTGTTTATTATAAACTTTTTTGTATAAAATGACCTGGACAATCAACCCCTTTAATATTGCCGCATCTTTTTTAAACACCCTGTATAAATCTATTAATTTTATATTTATTTGATGTCTTTTTAAAATTATATTCTTTTGTAAGAAGATGTCTTGTCGAGTTACTTGTTACAATAGTAAAGACAAACCTTTCTTTTTAAAAATACTTCGTTTTTCAACATTACTTTCACAAAAATCAACACATTTGCTCCACAGTTTGTGCGAGATCATTATTTCTCTGCAAATATGACTTTCTTATAACCTATGAAGATATTCGTTTAAGTCTTCGTTTAACACAATATTTCTCCAAACATGAAAATCAACTATGTTTGAAACAATTGGAATTCCGAGAAAGCTACATCAGGTGCAAGAAGTCTAAAGTTCAAAAATATTTCCTTCGGCTATTCAATTCAAGATTGTCATGATTCAACCCCACTTTATTTTAGGCCGTTCCAGGTCGTTTCATTGCTATCGCTGTCTTTCCTCAAAATTCCCCCGTGCTATTCTTCATCATAATTGTTTTCTCCTTCTAAAAGTAGGTAATCAATGTGGAGAATTCTTTTTGGGTCCAAAGAAATATTAGCTCGATCATCTTTCTATTAGATAGTAGGCATTTTTTAAAGCAAGTTCATCTAGTCCAGCTCACTATCTAAATTTTTGTATTAATTTTGGTATATAGTGTACAGTATCTAATTTTCGTCAACATTAAGCGCCAAAATTTATTCATTTACATTTGTCCAAAAGTCAGATTTGCAATATGTAAATTTTAGATTCAGATTCTTAATATGTAACCAGTTTTATAGTTATATCCACTGTGTCCACTTTTCATCTGGTACTGAATCTTCGAAGGCATCACTGTACTGCTGACATATGGATTCTTTACATAAAGAACGCGTAGGTATTTTAATTCTTACATATTTACGAGTGATTGCTTTCCTTACAACTAAACTATTTTTAATAATGGATTCTGATTGTTTCAAGAAAGAAATCGGCAGTTTCAGTTCCTAATTCAGGGAATAGATGATATATCATAGCTGAAAACTTAATTTTTCACAAAAAGAATATTAATATCTAGAATTGAAATACAAACTGTTGAAAGATAAAATGCTTGTAGTTGTATACAAAAAGGCGAGGGCGTTTTCCATTATTCCTTACATACATTCAAACTTTTGTTTACTTTAGATAGTTTCGTATGAAAGTGGTTTCTCAATATCACAATAAAAGTTTGTATATCAGCTGCTGATATCGAAACAGCCCTTCGACTTCGATACAAGATGAATAGAATCTCATCTAAAACATCGAGAAGCTCTACATTATATGCGTATGTGTTTGTACGTATATGAAATATTGGAATTTTCCCGAACGATGAATCATCCTAGACTATATAATATGTACACGAGGGGGTTGTTTTTATATTTTCGGACAGTGCTGTGGTACAGACCATTTCAACGTATTAATTTTATAATTTTATATACTTAAAGAATTTAATTAATCATATTTTATTAATATTTTAAAAAGTTTTAAAATCAATAAATGTATTATTGTAATATTAAGTCGCAATTAGTCATAAGTTTAGTTTGTATTTATGAATAAGAACTGTGGCGCCAAAAGTTTACATTAATGCGATAAACGCTACGATAGTGGTAAACATTCTCACAGCTAAAGGATGTGTGCATGTGAAATGTGAATGGAAACACCCGGACTATGTAGGAAGCGAGGATTCACAGACATTCTCATATAAAAAGAAAATACGCGTTTAAAAGTGAAAGAGTCGAGGGCGAGACCAATTAAACGTACTGTTGAGAGGCGAACTCCACTTCTGGGAAAATCGGAAACGAACATAAGAATCGTTGTTAATATAATTTAAATAAATAATGGACTCATGGGAGAGTCGGCGACAATCATAAGAATTGTTGTTATTTGAAAAAGTAGTAAAAAGTGTTTTAAGTGGCACATGCATATTAGGTGTGCAAAGTGTTATATCGTCGTAATAAATATATTGTGCTCCTTTTGGCAGAGCAAATTGATTTGTCATGTCTTGGTCGTAACCAAAGAATATTTCGCTGATGATAAACAGCGCCCGAAGAAACAAGAAAGAAGTTGAGAAAATAAGCTTTAAAAATAAGGAATTATTTGAAATGATAAATGATTATTGTATGTCAATGTATTTGAGAATAAAGAATTAAATATTATACAACAAATTTCAAAGAGAGACGAAAATAAATAAATATAGTTGTTAAATAAACATCGTCTCCAAAATACAAAGTATAATGTAACTTAATATGTTTCGCAATCGTCGTATATGTATATAATCATACATAAATCTTGAATTCAGCGTATGTGGTAAATTCTTGGCTCTATTGTTTATGTTTGAATGTAACGAATAATCTATGAGCGTTTTGTTTATTTTTGTTGTAATCTATATTGAAGTTTGGGGGAGGAAAAAATTCCGCAGGAGCTTATTTCGTTCACATCATTCCAATGTCTGGTCTTGTATCTGACAGTGTTGGGTCCAATACTGACAGGGGTGTCATCTACTAGAACAGCAACTGATTTTTAAAAATGGCAACTATGCAAATGCTTCACATAGAAAAAGTAACTCATTAAACACTAAATTATTATTTTTCGTTTAAAAATTGATATTACCAATTCCTGACACAGCCCGTCTGGTAATAGACACTTATTGTCTTGCAGGAACCATTAGTTGACACCCCTATCCTAAGCCCAATTCATCAACACAAAGTTTCCCTGTCGTTTATATGTATTTCTACGGTCTACACTTAACCTAATAAACACCCTAGCTTACCTTAACTGATCGATTTCGTCTTCGGAATTACACTCGTGTTAATCTTAGCCGTAGCACGTACGTTCCCCCTCAAAATTGAAAGAACCAACTTCACATCGGAAAAGTGATTGAATAATTTCTGAGTCAATTTCAAGAAACAGGAATGCCAACCAAGGCATTTCAACTGTTCAAATGTTCTTTTAATGTAAAGGGAAATTGGTGTTATCCCACTGGTGATTTGGTGAAGAGCATATCTTCTAAGGTTACACCAAAAACACTACGTTTAACACTCTTTTCTGTTTTTCTACAGGCTTCTACTGAAGATGGCAACTTAGTTGCCGAAATACGTATAAGGATTTTTTTATATCTTTTTAATTTTTGTGGAAAGGAATTTTTCCTTTTGCATTTTGTTTCAGATTTTGAGCCACAATCTGCACCCATTATTGGATTACTATTGTTGATGATTAACTTCTATATTAAAATGTTTTGAATGTGCCGATAAATCAAGGAATATACTGAAGGTATAGTTACAAATTCATTATTTGTTAAATATAGATATTAATTTTTCCCCTTCTTATTGTTATATGGCGCGCTTGAAATCACGAACATTTACTGCGACTTTAATGTAACAAATGCAAAACGTATTGCCTAAAATGCATATTTTAAACAGGAAAAAGACTGAGAACACTAAAAGAGCAGTTATCCCATGTAATATAACTGACGATAAAAATCCCTCGTTAACTTCAAGGAAGTATATTTCCAGTAAATACGCCGACTAAGCCGGGCATTAAAAATAGAGACAGTTGATGTTGTTTTAGCGTCTTTCGTCTATGTCTTAGAGGAAGGCTGCCGCACGGCTTTCCCGGCGCTTGTATTCTTTAACTTAATAGGATGGATGAATGGGAAATTAAAAGCACTTCGAAGATGCCATTAAAACTTTTAATGATCTTTTGTTTCGGTGAATTTCTAGAAGATGAAGTTTCACAGACGGACGTTAATTTTTTTCGAAGAAATTTTTATAATTACCGTCGCTTTTAAAGTTGACGCCTTTATTTTTAGCCAATTTAATAGGTTCCTCAGCGGAGAGCAGATTCTACGGTAAGCACTACGTTTTAGTTTTAATTAATGAAAAGTGCTAGTTAAGGATATTAAAAATATCAAAAAAATACGTTCTCGTAAAAATGTTTAAAAACAACTTTATAATATTTATGTTGATTTACTGCTGAAGTCTAAAGTAAACATTTATTCTTTTCATAGCTCTATAACACAATGAGAACAAATCTTATGGTATTTGAATTTCAGATGGTTTCCCACAACACACTAGGTGACAGTATATCAATTGGCGCTGGGTTGCGAAATCAAAATTACATTTGCGACTCCCTTTTATTGACTCGATGTTTTGGTCCAATAAAAAGGATGTCACTTTAATATGTCAATGAACTTGCTCAATAATTCAAGCAAAACTCAAAAACGATGCCCCCGTAACTCGTTAGTCGGTGCAAAAGGTCATGGGTCGTCTATAAGCGCCACATGCTTTTTAAATACACAAAAACATTAAAACTAGGATTAGGACTTATAGCAATAACAATCAAACACACAAGATCTAATTTAACTGTATAATTAATAATAAAAATATATATATATATGAAAACACATCGACTGTATAATACACACACAAAGACTGTCAACAGGTAGTCAATTAATGAACTCGGTTCTCAATAATCTTAAATAAACACGATCTGATTCGTAACAGCTGTTCGATATCTCTCTTCGACTTATAAGAAAGTCACATTAGGTGATATAATGCGCTTAATACTTAAGACTAATACAATTAACTACAAAGCTTCCACAATACAACCATGCCCTATCTGACAACGATGCTAAAGAATAGGTTATTTCAGAGTTCTTACAAAGAATCTCTGAACAACAAGGCTAAACTTTCTTAATTAGTTACAATATCTTGGAGTCTTTGCATTCAATAAATAAACTATAGTTAAAACTACTTAGCTTATACAATCTGCAGAAGTGAAGGTCTCGTTGAATCATGTAGGTTGAAGTCTGTTGTTCTGCTTCACACTGTTTCACATCTGCAACCAGACAATGGTCTCGCACGAGTAAACAATGGCCTCATACAGGCGTTAAGGTACAATATTTCTTAGCTTTGCCTTGCTTTTCTGTTCGCTAACATATGTAATTGTAGGGTTATAATATGTCTCAGCTACGCCTGGCCTCTCTATTCACTGTACAAACTGCACACTGTCGCACATGTTGAGATGTTGTCGCCTATTTCATAATACATCATATGATTGCATCTTCTGTCTAACAGCTTGCCACATTGTTTTTGAGAACACGTTCCATAAGTATTTCACTTCTAGAGGTTCATTTACCGGTTACATAAATTCTGCTGATATTGTTACTTGCACAGCATTGTTTTAAATGGTATCAAGGTTTTCCATACAACAAGGATCCTCCTTACAAGAATAATCTCCTTACAAAAATGATCTCCTTACAAAATGCCTAGAAGTCGAAGTAACAAATTAACATGTGCTTTTGAGGTTACAAATACATGCGTTACAGATAGCGCTTGTGAAATTAGAAAACATTAATCAACAAGTGGATTACTTACTATCATCACGAAGCATGATGATTTGAGATTTTAATTAAATGATATTATTAACATTTGAGCTTACCTTAGTGTCTTATTAGGCTTTACCATTTAAAAGCACTAAAATTTGCACGGCATCGTTTATATGTGCCTGTCAAATGACAAAAAATAATCGCATGAATTTAGCCGCGTCAAAACCTCCGTGATTGCACATGCTATTTGGCACATCCCGACAATGATTGCTACTGAACCATAATAACAGGTATTTATAACTGTTACACATTCTCAACGAATCCAAAAATTGTTACAAAAATACAAATCCATCTACCTGTGAGTAAACTTCTTCTTCCCAGAGCTGGGCGATAAAGATTACAGGTGTAATTGATTGCGGCTTGGATTACGATTGTTTTAATCGTAATTCAATCGTTAGGTAGTCAGTTATAAAAATCGTATCGGCTAGTGATTATTATTACAATTAAAGACTGAATAAATACTAAAAGTACTTTGTTAAAATATGAAAATGTTACCTTTACAATACCCTTAACGATATATAGTGTTATAATATGTCGAAACAAGTTTTGTTAGCTAATATAATATACATAAATGTAATCTATAGGTAAATTCCCACCCTCGTGTATAGTAAAATGAGAAGGCACGACTAGAGTGGTTATTCCTCAATTTTATCATAAAACGTTTGTAATCTTCACATCTCATATTCTGTTTCTGCGAGATATACATTCATAAAAATGTGGAAGCACATGTACGTATAACTGCGCGGTGGAGAGATCACCGTTATTACAGAGCATAAACCTTTTGATGTTATGCTAATGCCGTAATGGAAGAGGAGATGTTTCGCTGAATACGTTTATTCTGTTGTATCTACATAGGTATACATACGTACATATATAATAATTTCGTTTATTAGAGTTTACGAGCTGTACTTGGTAACCTTGTAAGTTTATAACAGCCGCTACCAGCACTTCGCAGTAATTTGAGTTGCATATTTACTTGTTTAACGTAGAAATTATTTATTATTATTAAGCTCATTGAATGTAATAAAAATATATGTTATGTTTATTTTATGGATACGAAGTAACCGCAAAGGGAAACCGAAAACTAAACGAAATAAACTATCAAGATTACAATACAAGGGTCTAAAAATACATTATTCCTTAAACTAAACAGTATATGTCAAAAATAAAAATTCTAAATAATTATTAAGATAATTTAAATAGAGTTTGGGATGACAAATAATATAAAAATTAAAACCAATATAACCAATGCTAGCAAGGAAGCTATAGGAACACAGACGATAAAACAAAATATTAAAACCAATAAAAACCATGATTTACTAACGATGTCAAAACAATACGAACTAAAGGAGAAACTATATCTTCTTTTTCTTTCTCTTTTCTTAAGACTTAATCTTATTTCTTCTAGTCTTCCTAACCTCGTTCAGCCTCTTGTGAAGCAGATTTCCGGCTCTCGCAGCATCTTTTGGGAGGTCTCCTTGTACCCGGGTTTTCGTCCAGTTGCCCATTTTGCCCATTGATCCTCTGTCATTCTGTCGACGTGGTCTTTCCACGTCATCTCGATGTCGTAAACTGCACCACATCTTGAATTTTGAGATCTGCTCTTATATCTTTGCTTCTTATCTGGTCTCCAAAGCTTACTTTTTTAATATTCCTAAATGTTTTCATCTCTGCTGCCCTCATCATGCTCTTCGCTTTTGCTGTATCTGAAAGAAAAACGTCTGCCTAAAATACAAAAAGAGTAAAATGCAGGAAAACCACGAATACTACGTCAAAACAAGAAAGCAGGTCAACAATCGAGTACGAGAAATAAAAGACCGGCACAGGTTTACTTCAGAAACAGAGCACGATTTCTAGGGCTTGCAACGAATGAGAGCATATAACTGAAAAATATCACAGAAGAAACATGGGTAAACTTCTCTTATGATCAGCTATGGAATACTCTGTATAATACAAAATAATTTTTACAGGTACTCTAAAAATATGTGGTCATAAAGTCACAATCTGCCTTCCTCGCGGAGCTGAATTACCCTGAGTATGTATGTGCTTATTATACAGGGTTATTCTTGAAGCAAAGTTTAGGAAATTAGTAATAATACTAATACATCTTGAGATTCAAGACAAAACAAAAAGAGTGCAAGTTTTTGATTAGAGTGGCGGTTTACGAGCTAATATTGCCTAAACTTAATTTATTTTCCAAAATTAAAAGAATAGCAATAGTAACAAAAAAATAATTAGGTACCTTACGTTTATTTTTTTTAAAGTGTTTGAACTGATTTCCTTGTCGGTTTCTGTAGCAACAAATACGTACAACAAAATTTATATTAACATTATGTAACATTTGAGGGGTTATGTTTTGATTTTCCCGTTGTATTGCAAGTTTTAACTCATCAATTGACACAGGAGCGTTAACATAAACTTTATTCTTCAGATCTCCCCAGAAAAACGTCTGAAGGAGTGAGATCGGAAGATCTGGGTGACCACTCTACTAGTCCTCTTCTTCCAATCCAACGCTCAAGTAGCAGCACATCAAGATAGGCTCTTACTTGTAAACTAAAATGGGGTGGTGCACCATCTTGCTGAAAATACATTATTCTTCTGTCGTTTAGAGGAAGCTCATCAATTTATTAGAGTTTTCTAATTGATTTCGTAACAATGTCAAGTACCTTGCACTCGTTAAATCCCTACTATGAAAATAGGACCTATCACTCTGTGGTTAAATATGCCACACCAAACATTAATTTTAGGATCCGCCTATCTTCAGCCCAACAAGGATTATTATCAGACCAATATCTGTAATTTTGCCGGTTTACCAAACCGTTTAAATAAAAGGAAGCCACATCGCTAAATAAGATATAATTTTGAAAATGTGGTTGTAGCCGCTTTTTCTCCAAAAAGCAATCGCAAAATTCCAGTCGGCGATTACAATCATCATTTTATAGGGATGGAATTTATTTGAATTTAAGGTTGTCGAAACTGAGGTTTGAGAGCAGCCCACTGCTTGCGCAATCTCATTTGTACATCGATTTGGGTTTTCAACATTTTCCAAAAGAATATCTTCTTGTACCGCAGTATTTTTACTTCTTTGTCGAATCCTTGGAAGCACACTTCCTGTAGCTTTCAACTTAACCAAATTTTATTTTAAAATTCTGGACTAGGACGAGGTTTGTTGGGATGTCTAACATAGAATTCAGTGCATGTTTTCGCAAACTTAAACCATCAACATGAAAAAAAATTAATTCAATTTTCTCTTGAGACACAGACACAGAACTTATTGTCATGTTATGACAGCAGGGACAAACATAGCCTCCTTGTTATTCCTTTAATGTTGGAAAATGTATTAAAGTTTAGGCACTATTAGCACGTAAACCGCCACTCTAATCAAAAACTTGCATCCTTTTTGTTTTATCAAGAATCTCAAGATGTATTAGAAATTGTGAAAAAATGCAGTGTTGCCATTTAAGAAAATATGTTTTTTTCTGAAATATCGTCCAATCTGGCAACAACGCGTTTATTTTTTCCATACATTTTCCTTATTTCGACTAATTCCTAAAACTTCAGGAAACATAGCTCTATCTTTTCAAATAAAAAAGTTAGCCTATGTCAAGATTTAAAAAAATAACCCTGTATATCTTTTGTCCTATAATTGTAAATACTACTGGGCCAATAAATGTATTGTTATTGTTATTAAAATTCCAAAGTATTTGTGATTCGTGTTAATAATAATAATGTTTTAATAGATAAATTATTTATATTCGTGTTTAGTTTCCAGGTTCTGGGTTAATATGTCACTCTGTTAGTTTGTATCATTGCAATACATTGGTGTTGACGTCAACCGAACTTAAATAACACACGACTTTCTTATACACATGTCACATGAGCGTTCCAAATTGTACAAAATTGTTCTAAACTGTTTTAAATATGTACATACTTTTATCTTCTTAGAAAAATAAACCTGTAACTGTTACTTCAAATCTACATTTTAAGAATTTCATTTTATAAAAATTATTCAAAATCCTATTATGCTTCTATTCTCTCAACAAATAGAATGCATACTATGGGAGATATTCGAAAGAAAGTGCTACTCGCTAAGAGTACAAGTGTTACTTGCGGTACGAATTTTAAAATTTCATATATACAGAAAGTATTCCAAATTCTGCTGTAAATACTTTTGTACTCTTGATAAATGTATATAGAATGCATAATTTATGACATATTTGCAAAAAATCGCCATAGAACATAGGCGTAACTAGAACTCAACCATGGGGGAGGGGGCACTTCAAAGATATGCCATGATAGTCCATTTTTCGAACCCCTTTTTTTTCGCATTTGTCAGTACTGGGAGTGCTTCTATTTCCTTCCATCAGAGTGTATTAAAATAATACATTTGTCAAAACTTTTAAAATTAACAAGTACCTTATGACCCAATTTTTCTTTTATTTTTTTACGATGGGGGGAGTTCTAACCTCCAACCCCCTCTCCCCCCCACCTCTGGTTACGTCACTGCTATAGAATAAGAGTAAAAGTGTTACTTCAGGTCCGAATTTTGAAATTTTTTATATTAAAGGCATTGAAAATTAAGTTCTAGATACCTTTACTACTCGTAATGTACCTGTTTAAAAAGTATGTAAACTGATTTTCGATAAGAATAAAACACCTACTTCCTACTTTTTTTTAATAAAATTCTTCTAAACTTTAATTTTTGGTACATTTGAATTCTTTATATAATTGATTAAACATAGGAATTGACGAAATATTGGCAAAAATTGATTTTTCCACTGAAGTAAACTACTACTTCCGGTTTACCGATTTTACTGAAAATTTAGTCAGTACTCGAGAGGTAGATAATACACGTAAATACAAAATTTGGAATTGATAGCTGCGAGCCGTTTGACCGCTATCGTGATCACACACACACTGACAGACTGACACACTGACACGCACACAGAAAGAGATGTTTTTTTTAAATCACTTTTTTGGTATCAAGGGGCATCAAAACGTGGACATCTGCAAAAATGTCAAGGTCAAACATTTTCGTCATCACAATACTTTTTTATACGACGTATAATAAAGTAAAAACATTTGTATTTATGACATGCACAGAATAAAAGTATCCTTTTAAATAATTTAAGATAATAGTAAAAGACCTACTTCCTACTTTTTCTTAATAAAATTCTTCTAAACCTTAATTTTGAGAACATTTGAATTCTTTATATAATTGATTAAACTTAGGAGTTGACGAAATATTGGCAAAAATTGATTTTTCCACTGAAGTAAACTACTACTTCCGGTTTACCGATTTTACTGAAAATTTAGTCAGTACTCGAGAGGTAGATAATACACGTAAATACAAAATTTGGAATTGATAGCTGTAGCCGTTTGACCGCTATCGTGATCACACACACACTGACAGACTGACACACTGACACGCACACAGAAAGAGATTTTTTTTAAATCACTTTTTTGGTATCAAGGGGCATCAAAACGTGGACATCTGCAAAAATGTCAAGGTCAAACATTTTCGTCATCACAATACTTTTTTATACGACGTATAATAAAGTAAAAACATTTGTATTTGACATGCACAGAATAAAAGTATCCTTTTATAGTTATTTACGTGGCAAGCTTAGTAAATTAGTCTTTACGGGTGAGCCGGGAAGATTGTGGGGCGAGCGAGTCCCATAACCCGGTGAGCCCAGTAAAGACTAATTGCAAGCGAGCTGCGTACAACGTTTTATTTCCTCTTGTAGAAATAGATAAATATAAATAAATGATACAGTAATACGAAGCCAGTCTCTGCACTGTAGAAAAATTAGTTTGCTGTGATGGTAACCAAGGAGATTCGTATGTTTTGTAATTAAAATTACAAAAATAAAACCCTTTGTCGCTCTTTGTAAAAAAAGTGTTATTGTAATGGACTTAATCGCGGATGAAGACTTTCGGGGAGATTTTACTGCTGTTTGCAAAGAAATTGAAGATACGGTAAACGCAGCCAATGCCTGCCTAATACCTAAAAAATCCAAAGAACGGTATGAGAAGCAATTTAGGGTTTTCAGTGAATGGCGAAAAGAGAAAGGAATCAAAGGTGCTAATGAAAATTTCATTATGAGCTTTATTTATGAAAAGGTAAATAAAAATTACGTTTGTATGCCAACACATCTGATTATATTCCTTTTATTAGTCACTTAAGTACAAACCATCGTCACTGTGGGCTTTTATGTCTATGCTGAAGACCACGTTGTTAGTGTACGAGAACGTTGATATTGGAAAATTTACTAAAGTAACCAGCTTTTTAAAAAAGAAGTCATTGGGTTATCAACCGAAAAAGTCTAGAAATTTGAGCAGACAAGATATTGATAGGTTTTTGACAGAAGCACCAAATGACAGATATTTAATGATAAAGGTATGTTTCGATAACTTATCGGCGTAGTTATCTAAAAATATCTTACTCTACACACAGGTGGCAACAGTATTTGGTGTAAATGGAGGGTGCCGTCGTGAGGAATTGTATAAGATGCGAGTTAACGATATTAAGGACAAAGGAGAGTATATTGTTATTGAAATTCCTGATTCGAAAACCCATGTGCCCAGCAAGTTCACTATTGTTGCCGATGGAGAAGGTTTGAATTGTTTGGAATTCTACCGTCAATATGCATCATTAAGACCGTGCCATGTTGATCACAATCGCTTTTTTATCACCTACCGTCATGGAAAATGTACCGTACAACCGGTAGGAATTAAAAGTTTTGGCAAGTTCCCGAGTGTCATAGCATCGTTCTTGGGATTGGAAAATCCTGAAAGCTACACTGGCCATTGTTTTCGCCGGTCTTCAGCGACCATTTTAGCAGATGCAGGTGCTGATGTGTTAACCTTAAAACGCCATGGCTCTTGGAAGTCATCGTCTGTCGCTGAAAGTTACATGGCAGAGTCTGTTACAAACAAAATTAAAATTGCTAAAATGATACAAGGAGACAGAACAGTTAAGAGTGCATCTGCATCTGAAACTTTAGATATACATAATTCGAATAATTATAACGATCAGCTGCAAAGTACTAGCCACTTGACTGTTCCTGGCGCAACATTTAATTTTCATCCCGAATCGAAGTGTACTGTTAACTTTTATTCTTGTAAACATTAATAACATATTTTATTAATTAAATTATAAATTATTATAAATAGATAAGAATTGTGAACGTTAAAAATTGTACAATATTAAAGGAAGTATTTATTATAAATGTTTTTTTTTTTTGGAAAGGTCTTGACAGACAGAAAGGGCCTGTAAAGACGCCATGGCAACCCTTTACAGGAACCGTTCCTGTAAAGAGTCGTCTACTTAGGTAGTCTAGACGACTGTAATTGGTATCTAACAAGACAAGAGGAAATAAAATAATTTAGAAGTTTTAGAAATCAATAAATTCAAAAACACGAACCTATTACTAAGTAACCAATTAGAAATATCAAACTCCCCACTTTTAAATTTATTTAGGAACCCACCCCCACCAATGTCAACAAATATATAAATTCAAATAGCTCCTAAGTTTAGTTAGTATTATTTACTTGATAAAGCAATAGTGTATGCGAAACTAGTCGTATTTTTGTTAATACAATTTTTGGAAATTTGAAACACCTTGTTTTATTTCAAATGGTTTTATTAAAATGGAATTGCAACAAGTAACAACCAACTCTATCAGAATATTTATGACATGCATCACTGCTTAGAACCAATTGATTACTCTGAGGAAATAACAGATGATGGAGTCGGAATTAGTATCTACATGGCCCGAAACATTAACTCACATGTCATTCGGCATTCAAAAAACATCGACCGTATCGAAGAGATGATATGTCCGAAAAAGTCAACGGCGCATTTATAGAACACGTAGCATCATGTAATTAAAAAAGTTTTCGAGCGGATAGTATTGGGACACACCACACGCCTATCAAATATTAAACAAAAAAAAAACGGCAGACAAGGACGGTGGATGAGAAGCGGTCATTTTTTTCTGTGTGGCCGTGGAATAATAATCGATTTACAGCGAGTGCAATGATAAAGTTTTACTAATTTAATGTTTTATTTGCTCATCCGATGGAAAAAAAATGTACAATTCGGTTATCGGGGAATTGTTTCCACAAATGAATTTCAAAAATTTCGAAATAAAATGAACCCGCGCGTAGTTGGATCTGCCAGTAACAAATTTTATAAAGGAGAATAATGAAAAATATTCATTCCACGCTTTTGACGCAATAAAAAAAAACCTTAGAGCAATCATGTTATTGCCTATATATTGTTGGTTAATATACGAATGAATGCTGGACTGATTCTCGGATAATAAAATAAACTTTTCGACAGACACAAACATATTTGTGTTACATCCTCCTATTTTATTTTTCAATGTTTTAAAGATATTAATGTAAAACAGTTGGCCTGTATTTAAAAGCCGGTGTATTTAAATAAATAGTTCTTAATTTATTCAAACTTTATTATAAACTAGCTGGCCTGCAAACGTTATTCTGCCCTTTCCGATAGGTGGCGCGATGTGTTTGTTTTTGTTAAAGTCCCTCTATAAGAAAGTCTGGACAAGAGAAGTCATTAGTGCGATTGCATGATTGACATCATTTCTGTATATAAATATAAAATTTATTAATTACTTATCGTGTCCAGATTTCGTATTTTTTTTTGTCACTAAACCAACCTATATTGCAAATATGAGTCATGTTTGACCATAAATATAGAATTTGTTAATAACTTGACTTCAGCGCCACCTGTCCAATGTTCTGATAGACTATATTACACGCATAGATGATGTAAATATGCTCTGAGAATATCAACCAGAGTGGTTGAAACATTAAAAAGTTATTGAATAATATAATAACTCGTCGACAGCGCCACCTATTGTGTCCAGATTTTGTGATTTCCTTTTTTGTCACTAAACCAACATATATTACGAATACATATGAGTCATGTTGGGACATAAATATAGAATTTGTTAATAACTTGACATCAGCGCCACCTATCGAACGATTTGATAGCCTATATTACACACATAGATAATATAAATATGGTCTGAGACTATCAAGAAGAATGGTTGAAACATTAAAAAGATATTGAATAACGTAATAACTCGGCGACAGCGCCACCTATTGTATCCAGATTTTGTGATTTCCTTTTTTGTCACTAAACCAACATATATGGCGAATATGAGTCATTTTAGGACATAAATATAAAATTTGTTAATAACTTGACTTCAGCGCCACCTGTCGAATGTTTTGATAGCCTATACTACACGCATAGATGATATAAATATGGTCTGAGAATATCAACCAAAGTGGTTGAAACATTAAAAAGTTATTGAATAATATAATAACTCGACCACAGCGCCACCTATTGTGTTCAGATTTTGTGATTTCCTTTTTTGTCACTAAACCAACATATATTACGAATATGAGTCATGTTGGGACATAAATGTAGAATTTGTTAATAACTTGACTTCAGCGCCACCTGTCGAATGTTTTTATAGCCTATATTACACTCATAGATGATATAAATATGGTCTGAGAATATCAATAAGAATGGTTGAAACATTAAAAAGGTATTGAATAACGTAATAACTCGACCACAGCGCCATCTATTGTGTCCAGATTTTGTGATTTCCTTTTTTGTCACTAAACCAACATATATTGCGAATATGTGTCATGGTGTGACATAAATATAGAATTTGTTAATAACTTGAGTTCAGCGCCACCTGTCGAATGTTTTGATAGCCTATTTTACTTGTAAATAGTTAAAATTTGTGTTTTTTTTTTTTGGAATATCTACAGTAAAAATAAACGATAGTGATAGTGAAATGCAAAATTTGACTCCACCAGAAATTATGAAACAAGCCTTAACAGCCACGAAAAATTTATTACCAGCGAAATCGACCAAACGTACAAAAAATTTTACTCTCAACTTATGAATTGGAATGTTCAAAAATAGTGTATGCAACTCGCATTTAATGGCTATTAAGACACTCGTACTCATTACGGCACTCGCCTGCAGTTCGTGTCGTAATTTTCATACACGTGCCTTAATGTTCATTGCATATTATACTATTTTGTATGTGTGTATATTTACAAGTTAAATACAACGTAACACAATTAAGAATTATTTATTTTCGTTTATTAGTTCTATTAATTATATCAAAATACTGTTCGTTTACTGTAAGCAATAACATATCTTCTAAACCCCATTGGTAGTACCACGCGATCATTTAAATTCTAAATTATAGCAAGCGGGATTTTTTTTATTAGGTTGTCCAGAATGTCAATTATTGATTAATTAACATTTTGAAACGTCACTTTCACAATTCAAATTGTAAATTAGTACTTATATACCAACTTAATTTAAATTTCACAGCCTGCTCTAGTTTAGAATTTAAACGATCGCGCGGTACTTTCGTAATAAATACGTCTTACTTCTTTTTTTTCGTTCATTAAGCAAAATGCCTGTTAATTTATTAACGGAGTCGGTTTCATTGATTTAGTGTGAAGTAGATTGCATCTTATGGGGGTCTTCCAATGGGTCGCCTGCCATGTAGGTTGTTATTTCAAACGATCTTGGCCAACCGATACTCCGTCATTCTTGTTACATATTGGTTCCATTCTCTCCTGCGGCATCTTACCCATTGCACTTTATCTCCCACCTCACACTCCTTCCTGATCAGGGTGTTTCATGTCCTGCCTTGTAGGCTGTGTCCAGTAATTGTTCGCATAATTCTAATTTCGTTAATTCTTAATATTATTTTCGACAAGGATATTTCCAATCTTAGGCCATCACCGATCGAACACATGCTTTGTAAATTTTTCCAGATACTTTGTTTCCGATGGCTTGAAATCACCGCTACCTTATTGGTTTGTTGCTTAACGTCTTCTGCGAGGTTCCTGCAGCTTGTGATTTTGCACCCAAGGTAGTTGAAGTGCATGGACAAGTTCGATGCTGGTATTGTCTATTGCAAGTTTGCATCGTAGTGGGTATCGTCATTGATTTTGTTTTGGTTGTAGCGATCTTTATATTGTATTTTCCTAGCCAAGATATTAAAGACGTGCAGCATTCATTGCAAGTCGTCCTTGCTTTCTGATAAAAGTGTGCCATCAACCGTGTAGCAAAGAGCTTTTTTTTGCCTTGCCCCGTCCGATATCTCGATCCAACCCTGTTCACTTCATGTACGATTTCGTCCATTATCGTGTTAAATAATAGTGGACTGAGGCTGTCCCCTTGTCTTATTCCTGCTGTATTTGCAATTTTTTTTATATGTCGTTTACCTTAAGCTGTTTTATATTTCCGGTGTTCAGGTCTTTTGTTAGCTTTAAGTATTCTGCAGGAGTGTTCTTCCTTTTCAGGGGTGCAAGGACGTCATTCAATGGAATCCTATCGAATGCCTTACTCAAGCCAATAAAGCAGCGTATTCTATAGTTTTCTCTCTCACCTGCCGTATGTAGAACAGAGCATTCGTTGTTGAGGGGTTTTGCCTAAATCCCTTTTGTGTCTCATTTATTGGCATCTTTGAAGTTATTGATCCTGCGACGATGCTGGTTATCAGCTTCAAAAATATCTTACTTGAAAATTATAAATAATTTGAGCACTATGAACTCCTAATAAAGCAAAATCGGTTAAAACAGTTGGCATGGCATTTTTCGTATCTTAGGGAGATCAAAATATTCGCGGGTGACGTGAAAAGGGCGTAATATAAAACACAAATTTAAATTTTCTTTTCGATGTATTCTCCCTTAACCATAATGCATTTTTCAGATCTTTCAAATAATATATATATACCATCAAAAAACAATTTTTTGTCAAGCCTATCACTTTTTTTTTCAACAAAGTTTTTTCCTTTAATTTTGGAAATAAATAGTAGTCAGATGGGGCCAAATCTGAACTATAAGGAGGGTGGCTAAGTGTTGCAAAGTCGCACCTATGTAAGGTATCCATCACAAGATGACTCTTGTGAACGGGTTCACTGTCGTGCAAAAGGAGAACACCTCAAGTCTATTTTCCCCTTCTTTTTCTTTTAATGGCATCTTTTAGTTTTTCTAATTTTGTAGCGTAGTATTGCACCGTGATACTGAGGCCCTTTTCCTTATAATCAATCATTAAAATACCTTCTGAATCCCAGAACACCGTAGCCATAATCTTTCCAGCCGATTGTAACACATTGAACTTTTTAGGCGGTGCCGTGCCTTTTTTGTGCCTCTGCATGGATTCCTGCTTCGACTCAGGCTCAAGTGAAGAACCCAAGTTTCGTCCCCAGTCACAATCCGCTTCATAAATTTGTCTGTTCTCGCTAAACCAATTCAAAAACTCGCTCGAACACTTGATCCGTTGTTGCTTCTGAAACGATGTGAGCATTCTCGGCACCAATCTTTCACTGACTTTAGACATGCCAAGAATGTTGAAAACTGTGGTAGATAATATGTCGACTATTTCTGCGATTTGTTTTTCCTTCAACCGAGCATCTTCGAGAACAGGTTCTTCTACTTTTTCCACAATATCTGCAGAAGTTGCCTCAATCGGCCAGCCTAAGCGCTGATCGTCTTCGATAGAATGTTTGCCATGTTTAAACAGATTGTGCAATTTGTAAATCGTTGGTTTGCCAGGGTAAGAGTCCCCATAAGCAGACGCCATCTCTTCCATAATAATCTGTGGCGTTTTTCCTTACCTACTGAGGAATTTAATCACGCTACGACACTCAATTTTGTTCATAGTACTTGCTGCCTTCGCGACTTACTACTTTAACTGGCGATATCTCAAACGCAGTGTTGTCCCAGCGACATGACAATTTGTAATAGTTTTCTGCGCAAAAGCGTAATAGATTTATCTTGTTTCGTAATAGATGGCTCAGCTATTTTCAAGACTCAAGGCCAACTGTATCGGATATCACTGCCCGATATAAGGCCGTCACATAACGCGATTTTTCTGGTTCTAATAACCTCAAAATATTGATCCTTATGTGGCGCCATCTATCCAAAGCATAATAAACTGCTTGGTAACCCCTGAGCAAATCACGTGCTAAAATTATGCAATATGATTGGAATAGTAAAGCTTCATAATCTTCCAACACAGTTGAAAGCATTAATTACGTTAGTAACCCAAAATTTTTTAAAATCCAAAAATTCATATACAAAATCCAAACAAACATTTTACAATGTAATTGAACCCTAATTATTGTTTTGTTTTGTATTTTTATAAAAACTTCGAAATGTAAGTAAAATTGTTATTTTTGACACTACCCAACAACTTAATTTTTCGCAACACTTTTTTAATTTTAATTTGTTATATTACTTTATTTTAAAGCTTATTTCCATAAAAATTCAGAAATTATTTATTTTGGTTACTACTAGATGGCGTCACATAAGGATCAATATGTTGAGGTTATTATAATCAAAATCAACAATGTAAATCGAAATTACGTGACGGCCTTATTTCGCGCAGCGATATCAGATACAGTTGGCCTTGCAAGGTTATATAAAGTCCCTGAATAGTAAAAAAAAACCGGAATACGGCAACCATCTTCTGTCCGAAATCTGACTGCCATTACATATTTTTCTTGATGAAGGTATTAGTTGGATGTACCTAAGCGGCCAAATTACAATTTTAGAGAAAGATGAAAATATATATTTGCTAATGTAGGACAAGTGTACATATAGTGATTTTGCTACTAAGGATACTGTTCCAATAATATAGGCACAGCCGTAGTAGCAAAATCACTATATGCATTCTTTCCTACATTACCAAATATATATTTTCATCCTTCTCTAAAATTGTGATTTTGCTGCTTGGAAAGATTTGAATTAAAGAAAAAAAATCATTGAAAAATCCACAAAAACGTAATAGATTTATATGCTTTCGTAAGGACGTAATAAAACATAGTGAAACGTAACAGATTTGTTACAATTGTAACAGCAATCGCAACACTGCCAAACGTCACTGAACCAATCGCACTGACATTTGACATTTACAGTTGCATGGAGTCGCCGTCTAGTGTCAGGCGCACAAACCAAAAATCTCTCCTATCTATCCCCTCCATACCGCGAATATTTTCACCTCCCCTCGTATAATAATGCGAATTCTTTTTTAAATCGACAGTTTTCAATTTATACATAATTTCGCATAAATTGAATCTGTTGAGTGTTACATTTTAATTTTAACCATTAAATAAACAATTACGTTCACATGCAACAATATAATTCAAAATTTATTACGCGCATGTATAACATATACTAGTTATTGTATATATTATACATATTATAGGTTAGATAACGCTCAGGTAATTTTTGCAAAATACAGGCTGCCAACTGTCGGAACGCTTTATTAGCCCGACACGACCACGATGAAAATTTTAACACAAATTTTGCACGTGTTGTACGACCGGAGGTGGCAGAACCGCGGTCTGATTAAATCTATTTGGGATTTATGGTTTAATTTTGCCAATTGTACACAAACACACTTACACGTGTATGTGCTCGTGCTCTCGCACATCCAACGGGCGGCCCACGTTTTACCGAACATTCGTCTCTGACATTGTGTGCAATCCTAGTTCGAATGTCGACTACGAAATGACGACCTATTTCTCAAGTCGTTTCCCTGTAGACGTTTTATATTCCATACCTGTCTGGCGACAACATGTAGGTTCCGTGAAAGTTTGTTTTCTTTTATTTTTCAAGGTAACTCAAATTGCACATTTATGCAGCTGAAACTTCATACGCACACGTTTCTTATTTGCCACTGTATTATGTTATTTATATTTGAAATTTCAACTGAATATTTTATTAGATAGCGTAAAAATGTAGGATCTATTGTTGACATTAGCATACTGGTTAATCCTTTTTATTCTATTTTTTCGTTATTGTTTAACAAATAATAATAATAAAGCTTTTATTCCATTAACATAACATATATAAAAATATATGTAGAATATGTCAATATAAAATACAGAAATAATGATATAAGCAATGGAGAGAAAAGAAACGGAGGTCTTAAAAAAGACATATCTGATGCACGACTATACCTATGTATTTATGTTATACATATTGCTGTGGTACCAACTTTTTAAATATCAAAAATAATAATGATACGTAATGTTTGACTTTAGCGTAACAGCATAAATTTTAAATTATTTTACGTAGATTCTAACAGCGCGGTTTATTTCTTGTTTGACAATCTTTCTCTTATCTGTTAAGTATGGGATTGGGTAAAGAAATTAAACACAATATGTAAGTCTTAATAATAATGGTCAATATATTTTATTCATGTTTGTCTTTAACTTTCTTACTATACATAGATATCCAACTGTTTATGAGGATTTATAATAACTAACATAGAACTAATTCTGTTCAAATGGTTCTTATTTAAAAATTGTTTTAAACGCAATATTGTTTATTTTGAGAAATGAATTTGAAATGATAATAATTTAATGTATATTTACTAGGTACGAGGGCGTATTTTTAAGTTATCTACCTAGCCATGAAAAAAGGCACATAAGAGAACAAAAAAAATATTTTTCTACATAACTCCCTTCAACACTAATACACTTATTCCATCTTTTTTCCAGTTGCCCCATACCCTCAGAAAAAAATTGCTTCGGTAACCCCGCAAAATATTCTTTAACAGCTTCTTTGAGTTCTTCATCAGAAGCAAAACGCTTTCCTCTAAGATGCTGTTTTAAATTTTTGAATAAGAAGAAGTCTGACGGAGTTAGGTCGGGGCTATAAGGTGGATGCCTTAACTCTATACACCCACAGTCATTGATTTATCTGCTGAACTTTGTTAGCCTTATGAACCCGACAATTGTCGTGCAGCAACAAGTTTTTTTGTGCACTGAAAAAAATTTTGGTAATTTTACCCTCATTCCTGTGGAAAATTCCAACAAGATAAAGGGTAAAATTGACATAAAAAGGGAAAAATCCGTTTTTCTGGAAAGTTTACATTATTTTCGAAGTTTTCCCATACATAAAGTGGTATTTTTGCTTTCTTCGTAGACTTACCTGGTAAATAGTAAGTTTTACTAGGCAAAAATACATTTCATAAGTAATGTTAATAAAATTTTAGGATTGCCTCCTTAAAGTAGGAAATTTACGAAGAAATTCATAACTTAGAAACATTAAATGGCACACGCATATGTGCTTAATATGTGTTCTAATTGTGATGCTGATATATACGAGTATTTCGACAGGAAAAAATAAAGGTAGGCATTTAGATATGTTTTTTTTCTGTAATTATATATTAATAGCATTTAATACTCCAATATTATGAATACTTATAGGGTAATAATAATTAATAAACTTAATACTTAAGGCCCACATGTCTTCATATAATTTACCGTACCTACATTGATGTAAAATAGAAAACTCAAATAATAAGATACGTATGGTATTAAACACTACCTTTTCCTATTTGATTCTATAAACATATTTTAAATACTTCATAAATCATGTGTGCAGTAATTAGGTATATGAATGATTTAGGTATTTATATTTTGTCTATATACTTAAATACATATTTGTAATTAATGTAATTTTTTATCTATTTATTGTTACAATGACTGATAAAAAAGCAAAATGCGTTTTGTCAATTTTTTTTGTATAATAACATTCAAATAGACCTAAGTCCATAAATGGCTGTTACTTTTGCATGTGGATATACAACATATATGGGAATATTCGATATTTAACAGAAGTGCGAGTTACTCATGTTGCCCGAATGTACCCAACGTACAAAAAATGGTTGAATATTGCAGAAAACACTGTCGCCTTTGTAAAGGATGTAACGGTCGGCAGTGATGTTTATATTTCTTATAAAAAAATTTTAAAAAGATTTATATTTTCGAGTTAAAAATTGTCTTGAAGAGAACTAGTCATTTCCATTTTATATTTAGACGTGTTCGGGTGAAGAAGATAGTTGATATATTTTATTCTATAAACTGTAAGTATTATTTTAATTACTTTAATTCTGTGGATATTTGTTTACTAAATTCGTCATGATTTCAAGGTTTTAATATTGTTGTAACTATAATAAATGTCTTTGTGTATTTTAGTCTAATGCTTTGTAATTTATTATAGTTATTAATCTACCTCGGATATTTGCTCCAATGAACATTAGAAAAATAAAATTGTACTTCTATATATATTTTCTTAATACTATCATTATACAAATGAGGTGTATATACCAATAATTTCTTTTAAAAAACCTAATTCTCTAACTAGGTATGTATAGTGGAAAACACAAGTTTATTCCTGTTTCAGCTAATCAACGATATGATGATCAAATTTGGCCAACCAAAAATGTTTACTAAAATTAGGATTAAGCAATGACAATGTGAATTGGTTAAGGTTTTTTTTTTGTTTTCAGAATAGCTGAGATATAACAAAAACAATATACTTCGCACCAAGATAAAAGTGTAATAAATATTAATAAGGTTGTTTTATACCAGTTATATAAATAAAATATTGTGCATGATCATTAATTTTTATTTCTTTTCTATACCCTTCTTATTTATAAGATTCATACACATAACAATGCACTAATTTAAAATTTTCTGTTTTACTATGAGAATTGTATACATACAAATTATAGCATACGATATTCTTTATATATTTTTTTTCTTTTGTTAACTTGCGGCTGAAAATTGTTATACAAGATTCCAACAAAAAAAGAAAAATCTCAGTACATTTCACATCAAGTTGAAACATGCGTTTACTTTTCCAGAACTCTTGGAAACATAAGTGCAAACCCCAACTTGATGTGAAATTTACTAACATTTTTCCCTTCTCATTGGAATTTCATGTAGTAATTTTCTGAAGTAATAGTATATTTCAATTTAGAAGTAATTTTACTAGGAAAACTTCTAATCTCATCGGAATTTTCTTTAGTAATATTCATGAGTAATTTAGTAATATTCCTTACACTAAAGGAAAATTTCCGAAGTAATTTTCATGCACGAATAGTAAAATTGCTATATTCCTTTCACTAATAGAAAATTTCCGAAGTAATTTTCATGCACCTATAGTAAAATTCCTATATTCGTTGCACTGATAGAAAATTTCCGAAGTAATTTTCATGCAGCTATAGTAAAATTCCTATATTCCTTGCACTAATAGAAAATTTCCGAAGTAATTTTCAAATAAACAAAATTTTACTTTTAGCAGTAAAATTCCCGTCCGGTTTAGGGGTAATATAATTGACCCGAAACCGTACAGGAATTTTACCAAATTTTTTTTTCAGTGGGTAAGAATGCGGGCGTGTTTCCTCCAGAGCAGTTTTAAAATTTTTAATTGTGTTTCCGTAGGCCTGTCCATTTATGGTAGACCCTCTCGGCATATATTCAATAAGCAAAACTCCTTCAACATCCCAGAAAACAGTTGCCATCAGTTTTTTTCCAGAAAATTGTGTCTTGGTCTTTTTTGGTGGTGGAGAGCCTTTATGAACCCACAGCATGGATTCTTGTTTAGTAGGAGGGTCCCAGTAATATACCCAAGTCTCCTACGTACATCCCAATTTGAGAATCGGCAACCTGTACTATATTTGCTTCGCTTAAATCTTCTTCTTGACGAGGGTTGTCAACTTTAGAATTGTCAGGACTTTCTGCCGGTACTGCAACACTGCCATCATGTAATAAACATTCTCTGCTACTCTTACCTTCGTTTCTTTACGCTTTCTAACTCCTCTTCGGTCTGAATTTTATCAATAAGATCTGATGACAGATTTGTATAGCGTAAACCTATTTTCGGATCTGCACCATATAGACTTTTTAAGGTGATCTACCAATGGTACGATTATATAATGTATTTTTTAACCATTGCACAAAGTAACACCCGATCGACCAACGAGAAGTTTTATTTTCTTCCATCCACATTCTTAACATTTTTTCAACATCTTGGTTTGCCCTTTCAACGGAGCCTTGGCTTTGAGGGTGCGTGGGACGTCCATGTACGATTCTGCATTCTGGCCATAAGAAAACCAATTCTTTTATTACTTCGGCTGTAAATTCCCGTTCATTATCACTCTGCAGGATCACTGGTACACCTTGCTCGAGAAAATTTTTCAGTAATTCGTTGGCTACTTCCGCAGCCTTCTTTGTTTGTAATGGTCTCGAATATAAAAATTTTGTGGAATGGTCTTGTTGGTTTAATAGCCAGTTGTATTTACCATCTGAGCAGGATTGAAAGTCAATTAAGTCAACTTGTCCTCTTTGATTGAAATCTCTTGGTGTTATTGGTTTTACAACCAAACCAGCATGATTCTGTCTTTTCTCAAGTTACAAGTCTTTCAGAATTCTGCGTATACTTCAACTGCCAATCTTGGAATGTTACATTTCTTTTTCGAATTATGAAGCATCTTGTGCCTTCCCCCGTGTCATGTCGCTTGTTCGCCAATTTTATCAAAAAATTCTTCAATTGGTGTAACATAAATAAGGTCGTCGTTAACAGATTTTGCTTTCCGAATAACTTTTGATACGCCGGATATCTCCAGGAGGTCATATGTTTTGCCATAATATTTTTCTTTTGCTGAGAGGGCCTGAGTATTCTTCTGAACTTGTGTTGAACGACATTTTTTAAAATCGCACTAATTTCATTGGTTCGTTGCAGGGTCCACGGCTTTTTAATTATTGTTTGTTCGTACTTTGCATTCAGCCTTAAATAAAATTAATCTTTATCTACCATGGTGTTAATATTAACTTACATGTTAAAGGAAGAAAACTGCTAAATGAAGAACAGAAGCACATAAACATTAGGTAAACACGGATAAACATAACCTCAAATAAAAATTAAAAACCCATTTGCCTAAAGAATATTGTTGGCAAATACTATTTGCCTAAAATAACTATTCGCCCACGACATTTGCCTTGTTGTGAATCTATTTGCCTAAAAACCCAGCTGGCACCATTTGCCTAGGAAAATAGCTTTTGACCAAAAATAAATGATATGGAGCTATTTGCCAAGGCAGATATCATTTGCCTAGGCAAAAACTATTTGCTGAAAATGACTATTAGCCTGCGATATATATATGCCTTTGTACAATTGGTACTCCATGCTATCTACAGTACATAAAATTTTTATTCATGGTGCTGCAATTATTAAGAAGGTTCTATTGCCTATCGGTATATTATCAGAAGGAGACTGAGAGTAACAAAATAATGACGTAAAGAAGTACCGGGACAGACATACGCAAAGAATCAACCCCCTTAAAATCAATGTGGAACTTATTCTATAGGCTCCTATTGAGCTCAGATCCTCTTCTAATTTCATATCAATCCAGAGCATGATTCCGTTGCTTGACCTTACAGACGAACTTGAGAAGTACGAGTATGACGACGTAAGCAAAACGTATTGGTAAGGCCCAAGTGAAGACTCGGATGAATAGTCTTATATTTATTTTGTCTCCCTCTTGTCTTGGCTATGTGTATGTCAGAAATAGTTTCTATTATATGTACTTGCAATAAAATAACTAACAACTGACTAAAAAACGTTAACCACTCTCTGTCCCTTACAACAGCACTTCTAGCTCTTTATAACTAAATATTAGTAGGTATTTATTAATAAACAAATACTTATGTGCTAAATATCACAGAAAGTAACTATCGTTGAGATCATGACATCCAGTGGCGGCTGCTGCAGGGAGGGCAACGGGGCACTGCCCCCCGTGATAAACTTCTTTTAACAGATAAATTTAAATACCTAATTTGTATGTAATTTTTCTGATTTGTTTGATAACAAATAATATCCCTAGCAGCAAAATCAGTATATGCACATTTGTCCTACATTAGTAAATATATATTTTTATCCTTCTCTAAAATTGTGATTTTGCTGCTTGGGTATTTTTTCGGAAGTAACAGACCGTCTCTTCAGCGCGTTTAAAAATCACAGTCTGACGTAGGCTCCGGGGCATCTTGCGCCACTGCCCAGTTTGTACTAGAAATCGCGCGTATAAAAAGTGGTGCGGGGCGAGAGCGGTATATGTCACGATAGGGCACTAGACTGTGATGCCGGATGACATCCAGTATGTAATATCACAAAATAACAGAAGTGACAAAAGCGTCACTCGCATAATTCCGATATTTGTGCGCAAAATCAAACAAAATGGCGTGTTTTGTTTTTGTTGTGTATGCACTTGTATAAATATAACCTGTCTTAATTTTATAACTTATAATTTACGAAAAAATAAAGGTGCCAGTTAAATTGTTGTTGATATAAATAATAGAAACTGTACGAAAGAAGAAATCCGGAGTACATAGATGTTGCATTTTTGCTTGTAAAAATGTTTAGCAACAAAGTATATTCTACAATTTCTTTTCGTTTCCTAAAGAAGAAAATCCGTAAGTTTTATAACAGATAGTTTGTAATAATTCATCTTTGTAGTAAACACTTTGAATGAAACTTTTTATATAATGAAGGAACTTCCTTCGAAAATAAGAATTTTAGAGAACATCGTTATCTCTCACAGCCATAACCATAATGAAAAGAAACCAATTCAAACCTCACTGGTTAAGAAACTATCTAAAGGTAAATGTTTATTATAAAATGTTATTTTATAAGAACTAAGTATTATTTGAAATTTTAAAAGCATACTAATTTCAAAATGTATTTTAGTATGTGTGGAAACTATGAATGTTCATAGCACAAGTGAACGTGAACCCACCTATAGGTATGACAATTAATATTTACAATACAAAATTATTTTATGGGCAAAACATAAAATACGTTTAGTTGTTAACTGAAGAATTCGAAGTCATTTTTGAACAAAAATTCAACACATATGTATTTAATCTAGTATAAAGTAGAATAATTTAGAACTTTTCAATTACAAACATACAATTAATTTGTTTTAACGAAATGTATAATTTTTTAATTTTATTTTACCAGTTATGGAAAGTCCTACCCTATGTTGGGGTTCAAACAGAAAAAAAATCTCTGCCCAAACACCCACAAAGGAAAGACAGAAAATCTCTAAAACAGCATCGAGTTATAGCTACTAAATCTAAAATGAAATCCTATCCTAAACAGGAGAATTTACAATATTTTCTAGGGCTTTGTGACAGATATTTATCAAATGAACTGGCAACTGTTGTTAAATTTAATGCAGTTAATAAAAATAAGAATATTGCAAGATACAGCATACAGTACAAACAATTTGCTTTAAATATCTATTTTTTGAGATCAAGAGTTTATAAATACTTAAGTAAAATACTTCAATTGGAAAGCGTAAGAACATTACAAAGATTAACACAGAATTGGAATATAACTCCACGAGTGTTGATTTTGTGAATTCTGCAAGTGAAATAAAAACTGCTCATTTTACACCATAAGCACGTGAATGCATTCCACGCATTGATGAAATGTGACTAAAAGCTAATTTATTTTATAATATAACTAAAGACGAAATTGTAGGATTTCATAAAATAAATGGTCAAACAACATATAAACCAGCAAAATTTGCTATGGTTCTCTTTGCTAAGGGCATTCATATGAATTGGAAACAGCCAGTTGGATATGTATTAGTCAGCAGCACATGTAGTGGTAAAGCTTTAGAGGAGACTCTAGATAATACAATACTAAAGTTATTTGCAGTTGGGCTTTCTGTCCGAGCACTAGTGTCTGATGTCGGCTCAAATTTTTGTAAGTATTCAAAAGAAAAAGGAGTTACTCCAGAATCACCATACTTTTACTTAGAACATAAAATATTTTACTCTTTTGATGTATCACATCTTGTTAAAGCAACTAGGAACACATGTTTTAAATATACAATACAATTTGACAATTTTACAGCAAACCAAAAATATCTAGATGAATTTTATAATAAAGATAAACTCATGAACACCAAACTTCAATGAATTAGTTATTAATCATTTTGCTAATCGTAAGGAACGGCGAATGGATTTTATTTTCAAACAAATTAATTATATAACATATTGAGTTTATTTTTTTGTCTGTACTTAATTTTTGAAATTAAACACTCCGACCCCCCCCCCCCACCCGGTGCCCTCCCGTCCTAAAAAATCACGGGCCGCCACTGATGACATCTTTAGGTACTTATTTCATCCCCTAAAAATGTCTCTAAGAAACAGCCTGTATAATTTATACAAATTATTTTTATATTATTTGTATAACTGACAGTCAAAAATTAAAGATTTATTATTTTTTCTCTGTTGCGTTAATCTATTCAATAACCATTAAATATGAAAGTCCAGGCGGAAATTAATGTGATAAGAACAGGAAAATGAAGTATAGAAAAATATCGAATAATTGCTAAGACCCGGAGAACTTTTTCACGAAATATTTATAAAAGAACCACAAATCAAGTTTCGACATATTCGACATCTGCTCCCTTTTGGTTTAGACCCTTTCGGCGATTCAACAAACAGATGATTAAAGCGCAATAAATTTTCTTTATTTTCTCTTCAAAATAAAGTTAACGTTGTTTGGATAGCATACGTCAGACATTTGATTTATTAAAAGTAGCATATTGCTTTCTGATAGAAAAATTATTTTAATAAACTCAAGTCTTCAGGCATTACCGCTTGCTTGTAAGTACCTATTTATAGTTATTATGACATATGTTCCTAAATGACGTATCCCATAACGAAGGTCATTGTAACAAAGAAAGTATTACTATTATTATTATTATCATTATATTTGTGTGCCTTTATGCTCTTAATTGCTTACGTTTAAATTTATGTTTGTACTATTTAATTTTTATATTTATATTTATATCATCGACTTGTTCTATATCATGTCTATGGTCACATGAACTAATAAATATTATTATTATTAAAACATTAATGTACGATATTAGCTGTATATATAATATTAATAGAATTAATACAATAAAAAAATTACAAAGATGTTGAACCTATCATTATAAATAAAGTTTTCCTAATTGATCAGAGATAAATGAATAGCGTTAGTACTACTTAGAAAAAAATATAAAATAAACAATAAGAAAAATGGTTATTGCATGTTCAGGTAATAAAAAGAGAGAGAGGATCCTCTGCCAAAAGAGATTTTATACAAACACTAGTCGCTATTATTCTATATTATCATTAGACATTCAAATTCAAATTATCACTTGAGCTTCAAATTTTACAATTTAATCACAAATTGGACTTAACGTAATTGAATCAGAATAATACAAAGTTTACAATAAATCTAAGTCGCTAATTCCGCTCAAAGAACAAATATTGTAATAGGGGGGGGGGGTAGAGCTATAGAGAGATATATTGAATTTGTATATTTAATTAATTATGCAAGAGACGGATATGGTTTGAGAGCACGTATTTAATTCCTTAATTACTTTAATTATATTGAAGAAAAAAAATTACTTAATACGAAATTAAATGGCTAATGTCCTAAATAATTATTTAATTGTTGTTCCAAATTTAAATCTGCCGGCTAGCTAAAGGGGGATGTATTCTTTAAGTACTGAGATAATTATATATTGAGTTCTTGTGTAAATGAGTTTCTCAACATCGCCCTAAGTGAAAAGCACAAATTCATTTATATTTCAAAACTTCGCGGTATTTAGCGTATAACTGCGCAAGTTTGAATTAAAATTTATCCAAGTGGGGGTAAATGCTCTGTATTTAGCGCGAAATCGCAAGAACTCTCGTGTGTGTGTGATTGTTACGGTGATAAAACGAAAATTAAAAAAATGATGTAGTTAGCTCAGTGGTGTGATCTCTAATTGACTCTAATACTCTACCTCAGGTCGTTAAAGGATTCGAAATTTCATTACCTTAGTCCACGATACAGCAACTCTTCAGCTCTAATGCGAGGATCTTGTAGATTCTAACCTGCAAAGGCTATTTTGTGGCACCGCTTTATCGCCAATGCACAAAATACATATGTGTACCTCTTATGTTAATGTGAAGCAGGATTTATCAACGGTGGAAACAAACACTTTATTTTCAATAACAAACAGATCTTGGTTTATTAAAAAAATGATAATGGATACGAAGCAAGATACAACAATGATCGTGTAGACAAATGTTTGACAAATTAACAGAAAACAATAAATGAGAATAAAATCGTGAATCGATCTAATATACTTTGTATTTTATATAAACAAGATTTCCATAGGCAATGTTCTACTAATGCAAAATATAAATGTCAAATGACAATGCATACGAATTTAAACCTTATGTGCATGAAGTTGAATTTGAATGTAACGGAATAATGAATTAGAATGAATAAATTGTAAGCATGTCCTGATATTTTATTTAAATAAGTTTATTCTAATTTAAAAATGTATATTTGACCCAAAAGTTTATGTTAGATATTACTTGAAGAGTTGACTTTTATTTACGTTAGTGAATTAATAGGATTGAAAGATGTTACAAATGTTTGACCTAATTTCGGCACGAAATGTGCGTACAGTATTAAATAGACTTTGTATCTTATATGTCACTAATTCCTATTCTGTTTAAGACCAGGTATTTCGGGTAGTTGATGGTGTATTCTCAGGTGAGTGACGGCTATCCTGGTTCTGCTATACAGTACGGCAATGGACTGCGAGACCCTTTCTCTGATGATCCTCTTCGGATTGATTCCACAGGTATCAGGTGAGTAGATGTTTAATTTATTCTTGACTTCTTTGGTTGTAGATGCGTGGTAGTAATCTCTCCTATGTTATTTTTCTTTCACAGCTACGGTTTATTCAGTTTGACCTTGAATTGTGCTTTGGCGCGAACGTCTTCAAATGGGCGACCTTCTTGCGTCACTTGAAAGGTCACACAACGTGACTTTAAACTCGCACGTGGAAACGAATGTATGAATGGATCAATTCAAACAATGAATTCAAAAAAATAGATCCGCGTCAACTTCTGAATTAATAAAAATGGATCCGCTTCAACTTCTGAATTAATAACAACGGATCTGATTCAAACAATGAATTGATAAAAATGGATCGGCTTCAAACAATGAATGAATAATAATGGATCTGATTCAAACAATGAATCAATAGAAAGTGGATCTCACTTCAAACAATGAATGAATAATAATGGATGTCACTTCTCGTCCGATGTGCCTTTTTATAAGAATCTTCTGTTGTGAGCGTAGTATCCATGGAGATAGATACGGTAATCTTTTACAAAGTCTTATTGCGGACAAATTTATTTTAGAATATTAGTGGAATAATGTTTTTTATTAGTTAAATTTTTTCGTCTTTCAATCGGTGCAATAAAATTACTTTAATTCGTTTTCTCTTAGAAAAACACATTTTTCAAAATTTAAAGGGCAAATTTAGCATTTCGACTGTCATATGTTCGATGACGTCATGGACGCTAATAAAATAAATTAAAATATCAAAATTTTGGATAAAAATGCCTTTTTAGTAGAACCTTTCCTTCACAAATTATACTTTTAAATACATTTTATATTTTTTTACCTTTCAATCCTCTTAAATATCTTTATTTATATAAAAAATTAGTGTGGTTAGTTTTTGAAGTGTAATAACTAAATAGTCTTTTAATTTATTTATGAATTGTTGCTATTACAATAAACTATGGACTTTTCTCAATATTTTAACACCTTTTTAAATTATCTATCTGGTTTCTAATTGATATTTTTACACTTTTCTTATCCCTATGTTGACAACTGTCAAATTCTTCATAATACTTATTTAAATATCTGGACTCAACTTACAAATATGACACTGAGAAATATTTCCACGTAAATACGTCTTGATAGACTTTGTATCTGTTAGGTTTTATTTATAATTGCTTTAATTATATATATGAAATATTTGAAATTAATTATGATTAGAACAATATGGCGCATCAAAATTCGAAAAATAAAATGATGCTTAGCTTAAACGCGCGCATCTAACAGATTTATATTTAGTGACAATGATTATAAATTTACAATATGTTTATGGGGTAAATGTTATTTATGTTCAACATTAGTTTGTTTTGGTTTTTAGCAATGCATTTTTAGTTAGACATTAGTCATGTATGTGCTATACTTTTAACAATGTTTAGGATGATGCTTTCGAAGCTATCAACCTTGTTTTAAATTGAAACCTGTAACTTTTTGTGACATTTTGATCTTGAGAATTCACACTTTAAACCGGCCATCATTCATATGCTCATAGTGTGATGGTAAATGTTAAAACTTGAAATTAAAATTGGCCATTTGTAATGGCTGTCAAATTCATTTTATATTATTACTTTGCCTATATAACATTTTACTAATCATTGTTGTATTGTGAAAATATGCTAATTATAACTATAAAAATAAGACTAATTTGTTTATTAAACTAATTAAGTATTTAATTCTAATATTTAGTATTTAGTATGGGGGTTTCAGTTGGGGTTCCTGAAAAGAGTAGTCATTGGTTTGGTTTTCTAATTTTGGGGGTGATTTGCTGTCTAATATTTAAAATTTGATGGGGTTCTCAGAATAGTTTTGTTAGCAAAATCTGCATTATTTTTCAGGGACTTTTACCTATACTCTTATACAAGGGTCTAACATTAAGCATCGCCGATGTATTTATGGTTGCCTGTATTCAAGGGGTTTTAAGGGGTGACTTTATGTGTTTGTGGGTGTTTGACTGGTGTTGTCTCATATTCAACACTAGTTCAATATCGAACAGAAACAACAATAAGTAATCTATGCTTTTAGACCAATTAATCTGACACACACTGTATAACAAAAATATACAAGAAATTTGCACTTTAAAATATAACCTATAGCATTTAGCTCTTTAGCAACATTAACAATGGTGAATTCGTAATATTAATTTAATTAAGCAACTGTTGGTGGAGAAAGCAAAAGAGTTCGACTTCTTCGGTGAAGTATTTTACTGGTTTCACCTTTCGACAAATCCGTTATGTTATTAAAAAAAAACTAAATACTGAATTTTATGCCGAATTTCCAACAGATCCTGAAGTTAAAGTTAAACTTGTGTACCTGTACAGTTGAAGCTAATCTTAGCGACGGAAAATGTCCAGCGCCAGCGGTTCTACCTTCTCGTTCGGCAGCGGTGAAGCTATCGGGGCTCGTAATCTTCGTAGGTCTCGGTGCTTGTTTAATAGATCCAACAATGTTGGCGGTTAAAAAGCCCAAATAAGCGGCATCGAACCTCGGGTTTGAAATAGCACAAATCGCCTTTCCTCCGGGGAAGTTTTAATAATAATTTTACTAAAACTCCTTTTGTTATTCAAACAACAAATGCGCCAGCTGCGGCCCTTTATGATATTAAACGGAACGAGAAGTGATTAACTAGTACACTACTGTATGATCTGCCAATCGATCTAACAATAATCACCACAATAATTATAAAAATTATTATTCCTCCAGATAAATAATATATAAGGGTGCGGTTTATATATTTTCTCCCCTTCCAAACATACGTCAACATCCCCGGAGATATCCAGTACGTCCCTTTTTCTCGAACATTCTAGAACTACTTAAAATCTTAATCCTGCGTTGTATTCAAATAACAAACAAAAAGTTTATTGAAGACTGGAAAATACGCAGTACTAAACGTTGAAATGCAATATTTGAGAAGAACAAAAAAAACTGTCTAAACATAAGGAGATAAATAATTCCCAGAGAATTTAGAAACGCAAAATAATATTTTTAAGCAACGGAATTACTAGAAAACAACGATAATATTAAATACTGAATTTTTAAACAGGACTAATAATTAGCGACAAATATGTGAAGAAGTAATTATAGAGAATTCAAATTAATATTGTTGCGTTTTCGGGTTCGAAATAAACAACTCGTTCAATTTATTTATTTAAAACAGTCTGTATATTCACACACGTAAAATTAATTACAATATAAAAATATAAAACTAATCAAAATATAAAAAATGAGGTGTGGCCACCACACGACTTTCTTATACGTATGAAAGTGTTACTTCCGGTCCGAATTTTGAAATTTCATTTATACAAAAAATATTCCAAATCGAACTCTAAATACTTTTGTACTCTTCATAAATATATATAGAATGCATAATTTGCGACTTATTTGCAAAAAATCGCTATTCGATAAGAGTAAAAGTGGTACTTCCGGTCTAAATTTTGAAATTTTTTTTATACAAAAGATATTTAAAAGTATGTTCTAAATACTTTTATACTCGTAATGTACCTGCCTAGAAAGCATGACTTGCGTGATATTCGCAAAAAACTGATTTTCGATAAGAGTAAAAGACCTACTTCCGGTAGGAATTTCGAAAAACTTTATTAAAACAATAATTTTTCTCAAATTTAATTTTGAGTACATTTGAATTCTTTATAAATTTGTTTAATCTTAGTAATTGATGAAAAATTTTCAAAATTCAATTTTTTCACTGAAGTAAACTACTACTTCCGGTCTGCCGATTTTGCTCAAAATCTAATCAGTTCTCAAGAGGGAGATTATATTCGTAAATACAAAATTTGGAATTGATATCTGCAGCGGTTTGACCGCTATCGTGGTCACACACACACAGACAGACACACACACAGACATTTTTTAAAAACCACTTTTTTGGTATCAGGGGACCTCAAAACGTGGACATCTGCAAAAATCTCGAGGTCGAAAATTTTCATCATCACAATACTTCCTTATAGGTACTACGTATAAGAAAGTAAAATGTAAATTAAATGTAACGCACTTAAAACTACTATAAATGAATTAATACATGTATTTATTTTACTACACTCACTTATTTATGCTTACTCTTCGACTACCACTCAAGGAACTATTTATTTATGTTTATTTATTTATCTGCCTGTTCCGCACGAGACTATTGAATGAATCTCTTATTCCGGAATGACTCATTCATCGGTTCAACTGCTTTTATATACGCATACGAAACATCTGGAACACACCAGAAAAACGCTAGTGTTCTTCTCGATAGGCCGGGAAACATTCGAGAGACAGTCGAGACTCTTCGTCGCCTCGCAGTACATGTGATTTATTGCTTTACGACTTGTTTACCAGTCGCGCCGAATATTTGCCTTTCTTTTTTTTGTAGACTGGTTTCGTTACAATATGAAAGAAAATCATTATGGGAAAGCAATAAAATAAATCTACAGAGGCGTTTCAAACGTAACAATATTTTGCCAACTCATTTGACTGTCAAATAATCGTCGTATTTGTATATAGGGTATAAATCATTACACTTAATTAAGTTAATAGGCTTTTCCACCATCCACTTGAGCTAAAATTAACGGATGGAATAAGCTTAGTGTTTTAGCGCGATAGACAAATGTATACAAACAATGTTCTTGATTTGAAAATATTCGTTAGTCGCCGAGCGTCAAGGAAACAGACATATTGTCCGTCACTAAAAAGCAATAGACGACAGACGAAATTAAATTTACAAACGAGCTCGCTAGCTCGAGTATGACGGACAGTCAGTGTGGACCGGAAGGACGAGTCGTTGCGTTCGCAATTTACGGGACAGACAGGCGGACGTAAATTTCGGACGCTTATAATGCCCTGGTAATTGGGGGAGTGCCAGTACCAGAGAGAGGTCCATTTCATAATTACTGAGTAATACGTACGGTCCAGGAACGAATGACTGGCGTAGTCTAAACAAACGGGCACATATATAAACGAAAGGACTGTCAGATTTCCGCGGGTCATGCGTTGATAAATTAACAAGCTCTTGTTATTTGGGATTTTAAAGTAGATGAATTGTTAAATTAATATGTGTAGTTTTTGTACAATATTGGAACTGTGTAATCAATTCGAAATCCGTGAAAAAGACGATGCAGACAAATATTTTTTTTATATTTGCTGAATCTATCGGAGACCATGTAGTCCAGGTCATGAGGACGTAAAAATGAGGTTTCATTACAAAAAGTCAAGTAGAGTTCTGCTTTGTTAGATTTTTACAGTTCGGTGTCCTAATTAATATTCTCAGTTTGCCACCTTGACCGACCGCCATATTGAAAAAATGGTACCATAATCCAGGTTTTCGAGAATATCTTCTCTCTAGCGTCACCTAGGTGAAAAATAGTTATTACAAAAATTAGAGAGCATAAAATTTCCTGCAACTTCTCTAACAAACATTTTCCAGCCACATGAATATTTCACGAATTACAGGGGAGTCAAGTTCAGCAAGTTTTTACAAATTGCAAAATCGCTACATTTTTTCTCGAAATTTTAGTAAACATTCATTCATACGTATTATCTGTTTCCTTTAGGTCTGTTTAGCGAAGAGTGAATGCGCAAGGTGACAGAAGTTATGTATCAGTTATAAGCAATACTGATGAAATTAAGAATCAACCCGACTTTGATATGGTTCAGGATTTACGGAATAAACTCGCGAAGGTGGAGTTTGACCTGATTGAACTGAAGGACGAGAAGGAAAGGGTTGAAATGGAACTAAGTGATGTGCTCGACAAAATGAATGGCAAACAATTAATGATCGATAAACTACATAAAACTATAGAAAACATGTCTGTCGTTTTTAAATCCCGCGCAGATATTACTGCTTCTGGGTCACTGACGGACTGTCCTGCAAAAGCCGATAAATGTACTCAAACATCTGGAGAAAATACAAGCACAGCATCAACTTGCGCACCGAATATCAGTACTAGTTTACCCAACAACTTTAATTCAATAGAGATGGGTGAAAATTGTGTACCATCGACCTCAAATTCTAATAAGAAAATATCTGCCTCTAAAAAGATCCTTGTACTTGGAGATAGTCATGCTAGAGGCATGTCGGGTGCACTACAAGGTCTCTTGAATGATGACCACCACGTTGAGGCTATAGTAAAACCAAATGCAAGCTTTGAAAGCGTGGTAACTGATGTAGTCAAATTGACAGTATCGTTTACACATGATGACTATGTTATGATCGTGGCGGGCGCGAATAATGTGCTACGTGGTATAAGCTTGAAAAATAATTATCTATTTAATATGGCACAATCTCTGAGTCATGCAAATGTTATTTATTTGTCGGTACCGTTTCGCGGGAACAGATACATATACAATAAATTAGTATTCGAACTTAATAGTCAGATTTACGATATTATCGAACCTATGTACAATGTACAATTCGTGGAAGTAAATAATATTATTGACGAGAGTGACATGAGTGGATATGGTTTACATATGAAACGTTCAGGAAAGAGTAAAGTGTTGGAGTATATTGTGAATACAATCAAGAATAGAACAAGTGATCCTTATGTGAATTACGCTAATTTGATCCCAGTGGAGACAACGGAATCGGGTGAATGTTTTTTTCGAGGCCAGGAGCAATCATCATAATGTACGGACTCTAGAAGAATTGACAGCGGAAGAAGAGTGTCTTCATCATAGTTTAACCTTAGTGCACTTGAATATACGTAGTTTGTTTGGTAAGGTTGGTGCCTTAGAAGTATTTTTATATGACTTGAAGCCTCAGATTGTCGGGCTTACGGAGCATTGGCTAAGCGAAGAACAATTAAACTCAATAAATATATCCGGTTATCATATTGTATCATTTTGTTGTCGCACTACTGGTCAACACGGGGGAAGCTTAATTGCAGTGCGCGACGATATGAGCGGGGTGGCTAAACCTTTGAATTATTTGAACAAGCTATCATTAGATTTAACCTGTGAATGCTCGGCAATAGGTTTTAGCAATGCCTTTTGTTTCTTGACAATATATAGATCACCTAGTAGCAAATTGTGTGATTTTTTAGAACGGTTGACACTAATACTCGAAAAGGCTTTCGAAAAATATATGTACATAATTTTGGTGGGGGACTTCAATGTTGACAGTCTTGTAGAAAGTAATGATAAACGATAGCTGTATGACGTATTTGAATCATTTCAGCTGTCTTATATAGTGCCGGGAGCGACTAGAATAGCGGCCTGTTTAGATAGAGTTACTTCCACTGCGATTGACTACGTGGTAACAAATATCAATGATAGTCAATGCCAGATTATTGAACCACATTTGTCGGATCATACTGCACAGTGGTTATGTTTTGATTGCTCAGTAGAGAAAGTGGATAATATAGATTATTTTTTCACGCGTAAATTTCACGATCATGCTTTTTCTTCCTTTCGGGAGGGGCTGTCCACATTGAGGCTGGATGAGTATAGTTGTTTGGACTCTGGAAGTATGTTTAATAAATTTTGGGATGAGTTTCGGCTTCTCTTCGATACTCATTTTCCACTGACGCGGGTAATTGCAAAGAAACGAATAAAACCTATACCATGGCTCGATGCCGACTTAAGGGCTAAGAAGGAGAACCTACTAAACCTGGATTGGCTTAGAAAGGTAACAAAAGATTCAAATATACACACATTATATAAACAATCAAAAAAAGACTATATATCTAAAATTAATATGAAAAAGAAAGCGTATTATGAAGAACAAATTAGTAGCTCATCCTGCAGACCAAAGACTTTATGGAATATTGTAAACTGTCAATCCATTAATAGAAAACAGGCATCACCGATCGCTCTAAAAGATAACGATATAGTTATTACTGACTCGCGAACTGTTGCAAATACATTTGGAGAATTTTTTACGGGCGAAGTAGTAAGAAATGTAAAACTTAAATTTCAAAACCACGTTTACAGGTCGGGAAATAATTCGACTGCGGGGTCTATGTTTTTCCATCACGTTACCAGTAACGAAGTCGGGAATGTAATCAATGGAATAGCGAGTAAAAAATCCGCTGGTTATGATGGTGTCCCGATACAGTTGATTAAGCACTGCATGCGTGAGGTTTCGCAGCTTCTGACACCTATTATCAATGGTTCTGTCGAGGAGGGTGTGTATCCTGATGCATTGAAGCAGGCTATCATAGTTCCCATACATAAACAAAATGATAAATTTGATATTCAAAATTACAGACCTATAGCGATACTATCTTGCTTTTCTAAAATCATTGAAAAAGTTGTGTATAGTAGGGTAATTGATTATTTAAATGCCAACAACATACTCGCCCCTGAACAGTTTGGGTTTCGCGGAGGATTGTCTACCGAACATGCAGGTATACGGCTCACACAAAGTATAAACAATCTGTTGAACTCAAAACAGAAGGTGGTGGGTATATTTTTCGATCTAACAAAGGCCTTTGATACCCTTAATCAAGATATTTTACTGGAAAAATTGGAAAGTGTGGGCATAAGAGGGAATTTAAATAAGTGGTTTGGATCGTATCTTCGTGATCGAACAATTAGGGTAAAAGCAAACAATACTCTCTCAGACGAGTTTGATGTGAGTATCGGTGTACCGCAGGGGAGTGTGTTAGGTCCGCTTGCTTTTTTATTATTTATTAATGACTTACCTGATGGTATCACGGTGGGACAGGTTTTTATGTATGCTGACGACACCACAATACTTATATCTGCACCGAATACGGAGATACTAAGACAGAATTGTTGACGGCGATCAGGCAATTTGCCGAATGGTGTAGTAACAACCAACTAGAAATTAATTTCAAAAAAACCAATTGCGTTGAATTCTGTCGAAAAAATACTGCAACCACACTACAGGATGTAATTCATTTCAATGATATTGACGTACAACTTAGTCAATGTTCAAAGTTCCTCGGCTTAGTTTTGGATATGCATCTTACTTGGCAGGACCATTTGACTGTTCTAGCGTCGAAACTAAATAGGTGCTATTACTTGATAAGCAATCTAAAGTCTATGGTGGGCCCAGAATCTCTATTGAATATTTATTATGGATTGGTGTACCCGTTATTAAATTATATGATTGTAATGTGGGGACAAGCTTGCGCAAATAATGGCTTCCAGATGATTTTTATTATACAAAAACGTATTATACGTTTAATTTTTAACCTACATCCTTCTGTTTCTTGTCGAGAGACCTTTAGGGAGGAACAGATCCTAACGGTGGCTTCAATTTATATATATAAATTATTAATATATATATACAGTAATTGTAGGGACTTGTCGACCTCTGGAATGATACATTCATCTGATATTAGAAATAACATGCATCTTCGCACCGATTTTCCGCGGTCTGAGGCTTTCAAAAAATCGCCGTTGTATGCTGGCGCTAATTACTTTAATATGTTACCCGGGGAAATTAAGGAATGTCAGTCACCAGCCTTGTTTAAGAGGAAATTAAAATTGTATTTAAGTGATATATGTATTTACACACTTGCGGAATTTTGAAATGATTTTTTTTTTCTCTTTGTTACGAAATATTTATATGTGTGTATATATGTATATGTGTGTGTGTGTGTGTGTGTGAGTGTGTGTATTTTTTTATTTATACATTAATTGTTATTATATTTAATTAATTATTTTCGATGTTAATGAATATTGACAATGTCAATACCTACTTGTTGGGTCTATGACAATAAAGAAATTTGAATTTGAATTTGAATTTGACACAATCTTCATTCTACAAAGCTTTTACGCCTATGCCAGACGATACTAAATCCGGAATTTGCAGTTATGTCATAGACGGTGGATATCTGCTACATAGAGTCGTCATCGTAACGAATCGTTTGCATCGATCTGCACAAACTACGTACAGTACGTGCTATGGCATTATGGTTCTGCACAGTCGTTGTTCTTGACGGGTATCCAATTAATGCGGCTACCAAAAGTAGAAAAAGTGCAGAAATATTTCGCCGTTCAAATAACATTCGCTTAATTTTGGTGCTAAAGGAGAACTTTGAGAATTCTATTTCCACAGAAAAACAGGCTACAGAAGATGCTGACACTGGTCGTTAACATGGCGATCAGTATGTCCGCATCGTTTGATTCTGTATTCATAGTAGGACGAGGGCGAGAAGATATAGATCTTCTCGCCCTCCTAACAACACTGGTGATATCTCATCCAAACGTTTACCTTCGCAAACCAGACAGAAGAAAAATTGTTGAAAAAATCGACTCTCCTCGAAGTCTCCAGTACAGAAAAATAGTGGCGGACAACATATTGGGTTCAGCGTTCAGCGGTTGTGACACACTTCTGCTGTTTTGAACGTAGGAAAAATTAAGTTTATAAAAACGCTGGAAAAGAACAAATATTTAAGCCAAAATATGCAAACCTTCAAAGATCGAAACGCAACAGATTCCAAAGCCATTGCTGCTGCGGGGAAAGTTTTCAAATCGCCTTTACGGCGTTACCAAAGAAAGCACCTACGTTATCAAAATATCCGTAACGAAGGGGGAATTCGAGCTTGCTACATTACCCCCTACTAGAGAAGATGCACCACTATATTTATGTTTCTATTTATTTTAAACTTATATCTTACCAAAATAGAACACTTGCAAGTGTCGCAAATTTTAACAATAATCGTCCATTTTTCTATGAAGTTCAAAACAAAATTGGTAAAATTGCAAGCTTTACGGAAAATTTTTGTTTGAAAAGTAAGCGTACTAAAAAAGCAGTTTCCGCAAAAAGAAAATTATTTACCAAGCTGATGCCGATTACGGCACACCTACTGTTGACGATTTAAGTGTTGATGAATTTCAAAGCATTAAAAAAGAGTTTTTGATTAATATTGAAAATGCCAATTGTGAAACAATTGAAGAAAATACTCGGGGACAATCTTTAAATCCAAAATGGCAGCAATTTTGGAAAAATTTGCAAGCTTCGACCAACTACTTCGACTGCATCGACCATGAAACAATTAATTTATAATACAAATATTAAACGTAGCGCACCATTACAACATGGCATTGTCCATGAAGCAACAGCTCGAAGAATTTTTGAAAATATGTACAATTTACACGTGAAAGAATCATGTTTATTCAGGCATGTTTATTCATCCACAATATAAATTTTTGGCTGCCTTCCAGATGGTCTTATCGATCAAGATGCTATTTTGGAAATAAAATGCCCATACGCTGTCCGAAATATGGATGTAGAAAATGCAGTAAAAAACAACATAATTGACTACTGTTACATTGAAAATAATAAAGTTACGCTAAAAGAAAATCATAGTTATATGTACCAAATTCAAGGTCTCTTGGAAATAACAAATCGAAAATGTTGCTATTTTTTATTTATACTTTTAAGAACTGCCATTGCGAAGTTATTGTAAGAAATAAACAATTTTGGGAAGATCAAATGGTCAGTAAATTGGAAAAGTTTTATTTTTCTGCATATTTATATGAATTATTAGATTCAAGATACAATCGAAACATGGCTTTAAGAGACATTAAATGTAGATATTTAAAATTGATAGTCGTGAATATGCAGTTCTATTTTATCGTCAATGATGATTTGTATCCCTATAATATGCAGAATAATGTACGTCTTCTTTGTTTATTTTATTTGTACCTAATAAAAAGCATATTTTTACTATTAAAATTGTATGAATAGTGTGTATTTTAGATTTTTTTTTATAATATATTTTATTGAAATTGTTTGTATCTAATAATAATTATTCTATTGTGTCTTTCTTTAATTTTGATATAATTTTTTATTATGTATTTTATTAAAACTTTATGTATTGAATAAAGAAAATACAAGTTGACTTTTATTTAATTAGTTTATGCAATTAAATCTTCTAAAAAAGTCTAAAACATAATTTAAGCAACGTCATGAAGATATAAACCACGATAAACAATCGATGTATCATACTGATGTGGCGATATATTTTCTTTAGTGCCATTTAACCTTTTAATATCGCAAAAGATATAGTATCGTCGAGCCATTGTTGTTTAAAAGAAATAGGCCCATAAAACACAAAACTGCCCTGGACGTGGCATTGTTTATTAAATATATAAACTCTTTTTTTAGTATACTTGCCAATAAAGCGGAAGAACGGAATATATTGCCGCATATACTGAGATTGCCGGAGTTGTTTTATGTAAAAAAATATAACGTTTTAGGTTCGATTATTTTTTTTAGAGTGCGTTTAAATATTTAATGGTGGAGTTTATAGCTGCAAAGCAATTATCGATTGCATGGCTATTCGAACTATAAAAGAAAGTTAATTAAGTTACATCCATTGTATCGCAAATATATAACAGAATAGTTTAAATTTAAATTAATCCTTTATAAAAGAATAGGTGTGACATTTCATTAATCAACAAAAGCCACAGTTAAACTATAGAACATGTTTTCATTTCTTTATTATTACATAATCACATCGTGTCTGCTCATTAGCGCCCATGTAACTGTTTGACAGAAGTTATTGAACTTCGTAAATTTAGAGTCTGTAATTGCCGGAAAAAAAAGAAACAAAAATATCCAACCCATTTTATCGCTTGGCTTACGTTCACAGGTGATCAGTCAAATAAATGCACCGTTAATCCTTGAACTGGCTCAAATTTGTAGACTTTCTCGCCTTTAGATTTGACAATTGGTCGATGAATGTGACTATTTAGCATAATGTCCCTGAATAATTTTTGTATTTCACAGCACATCTCTCGATCATTACATCTTTGGGGTTTTCAGTATTTAGCCCTGTCAGTTCACAGCATTTAAGAGACGACATAACACGTCGTATTGCATTACATTACTTTTAGTTAGTTCTGACGTTTTCCGGTAAGTGTTATCGCGAACTGAATTTGACCGACGGTTTTGACAGATCATAACCTGCAACTGAATTTTCTGCGACCGCCAACGTCAATCCAACGTCAGAGGGATCCTTCACCCTTCAATTGTGACGTTTCCTGTAACATTAAACTCAACTTAACGTAGACTTTATGGTGGCATTGTCAACTGTGCTCGCCGACCTCCATATTGAATTCCAAAATTTCGTGTAGGGTATAGAATAAATTGACGATCTACACACGTGCCCTTATGGTAAAAAAATCGGTGCAGCTTCAAGGGTATTCCTACGACAATGCGTTATCGTTTGGACTAGCGTGAATTAAAAAGGCTTCGTAGAATGGCTTATATTTCAACTTACTTATACCAGCAATAACTACAATACTAGCTTGACGAAATTACAACACAAATATATTATTCATATATATGTGTGGTCATTGATCTAATAACACTAATAGCAGGAGGTGTGCAGTTTAAATAAACGTGAAGTAGGGATATCAACATTACTTAAAATAAAAAGAATACACTGACGTTTGTCTTTAACCACCTGATCATACATTAAATTCGAAAGTAAGTATCAGTTATTTTCAATCACACCTGTTTTATATTTATATTATTTCTAATTTAAAATATTTTAATGATGTAATAAAAATAACATTTCCTAAATTTAAATAATGTAATATTTAATACTATACAGGATGGTTCACCGGGAACTGAATCGATCGATTGCGGAAAAACTGTAGCTAGGAATGATCTGAAATTTTGACACTATACTAAAGTCGATGGGGGCCATTCTCCTAAAATATTTTCAAGATGGCGGCACGTCGGGCTATGCCGGAAGTAGACACCAACTTCCTAATTTTAAATAGAATATCCTGTATATTGTCAGGTTTTTAGATTCTACGTGAAATTCTAAATATATTTACAAAATTATAAATTGTCATTTTAAATATGAACTTAATCAAAGTAAGAATGAATTAATAATAATATGAAAACTAAACCTTTACTGAAATCAAAAATAAACTTAATACATTTAACTAGAATGATTTAGGGCAGTGTATTTGAACACCTGCAATCATACGCTAACAAAATTTTTGCGTCCGGCAAATTGAAAAGATCGGCAGCTTCTCTTTTTCTCTCGTCGTTCGCGCCTTTCTATAACCTCGGCCCTCAAAACAAAACACGACTATCCGCGTACAGCGCCACAACTTCAACACTACAAATTTTATGTTGGTGTTGCCCTGTTCATGTTTGTTTTCTTTAAGTTTTCCCCAGGTCGAAATATACCTATACAGTTTTTGACATTTGAAAAATGCACTGAATGTTTACACACAAATTGTTTATTATTAAAGTCCATGCATATTCGCGATTCTTTGTCTTGAGTAGGTATATCCTTCTTCTATTAACGCCATCCCTCATTATATTTGTAAAAAATGTATTGCCTCTTTCATCATTGTTTATGTACTTCCCTTTTCCATTGTTTAAAACTATCCGTATTTTCTCTTTGTAGATATCTTCTTTGGAAATGATCGGAAATACATTGAACACAGATGGGATTCTTCTTTTTATGACCAAACCATCAGGAACACTGACCTCGACAGCTTCACCTTTGTTTTCTAGTCATATTCTCTCATCTTCATGTAGGTTAATCTGCACGTAACTGTCAACAACGTTAACATTATTTCTTCTTTGTAGATTCTTCAAGTCAAACAAGATTTATCCAGTTATTTTTGAAGCCTTTACTCCATTATAACTTTCCAAGGATGTATTTCTATCTTTACTTTTTTGTATATCCTTTTAAAAATGCTATTAAATATAAGTATCAGGTATTTGTTGTATTGTTTAATGTGACCATAAAATGTCAAAGGATAACAATCTTTTTACAAATTTATATACTGCGTGTATTCATTTTTGAAAAATGTTTTCATATCAAGCATGTCGAATTTCACCTTTTTCGTTGGTTCTGTTTCTATATATTGAAAACACACCTTGTGCTCATCTCTTCTATTAATATAGAATACATGAATTTATTTTTGTGTTTATTTCTATACCTTTTTCATATATATTTATTTCAATCTTAAATTACTATATACATTTCATCATAATGTTGCGTCTTAAAGGTTATGCAATTCATAATTACTTTTAGCAACTATCTTTACAACTAAGAATTTATTTTCTTATCCTAATGCTTAATTATCTAACTATTTTAAAATACTTAAACTATAAGGATCACGGCAATATTTATACAAAGTGATCCTTATTTTTAATGCAGAATAAGATAAAATTATAAAAGTTGCCGCTTCCCATTTAAAAAAATTGTCTTCTGGCAATTTTTCCAAATTCGTTTTCAGGCGTATAATTCGTACACTCTGTATTAATAATTGTAACAATTTTATACAAATAGTATTTAATTAGACCATCTATTTGAGAGGATTTACTTCAAATTAAATAATAAAGTCATCTTTATTTGCAAAGAATGCTACTGATTGTCTGCCTGCAAACGTCAAATTTTACATAAGAATTTCAATAAGTCAAAAAGGGTTTCACTCAGATATATGACATTATACATGAAATATATTTAGAATTTCACGTAGAATCTAAAAAAATTTTAAATTAGGAAGTTGGTGCCTACTTCCGGCATAGCCCGACGTGCCGCCATCTTAAAAATATTTTAGGCGAATGGCCCCCCATCGACTTTAGTATAGTGTCAAAATTTCAGATCATTCCTAGCTATAGGTTTTTCCACAATCGATCGATTCAGTTCCCGGTGAACTACCCTGTATATGAAAATACTTTTAAAAATAATTTAACTTGTTGTTTCTATTTATAATGGTTTCCTTTAAAATTTTGAACAAAAATCGTTCGACTGACGTTTCCATTGGTTTGGACATAACGAAATATACATTGAGTGTGTAAGTATATACCGGGTGTCTGTTTAAGCTCGGCCACCGGCCATATCTCGGCAACCGTTTATCGTACAACCTCGCAGAAAAAATCTTGATAGTAAAATGTATGACGGGAATTACAATAAAAATATTTTTAAGTTTCCAAAATGACCGCAAGGGGGCGCAATTCTCAAGATGAATTAAAAATTCGATAATTTTTCATTAAATTCTAGATTAAGATAGATTAAAAAATTCATTTGAAACTTTTTGATCTAACTCCCATATGAAGGGGAGAGTGGAGGGGGGTATGTCTGGGTACAAAATTATGTATAACTTTGGTTTGCCCCAACGGATTTTAATGTTTCTGGGCTCATTAGATAGAGAATCTTACAAAGAATTGAAGGACATGTAGCACGAAATTATGTGGTTGTCAACGAAAATAACAGGGGGCGCTGTTCTCAATGTATGTATATTTCTTGTTTTTGCTTTAAAATTTCAAATAGAACGGTATATTTTTAATATCGTAATATTGAAGCACATAAAAAACTGAAGAGAACGATGAAAACCGGAAGTTGCTACCTTTTTTGTTGACGAAGATATAGTCATACGAAGACAATCCAGAAAAATAAAACTCTTTAAATATAAATTTATTTATTTATTAGAAGTAATACTTTTATTTCAATTTTAATAGGGTTTCTAGACAGTGTATAGTACGTTTTCACTTGAAATTTCATCATACTCTTCGCTAAATGTATTTATTTCAATCTTTTTATCGATTTTTTAATTCATTGCTTATGTTACGTTAGATTCTCCTTTTAAATGTTTTTAAATACTCTTGCTATTATTTTTTAAATATCATTTCTTATCCTTTCCAACATTGAAATAAAATAATAATAGTGAACAGTGTAGTTTGCTTTCTTTTTTTAAATTTTCATCATACAACATGGCATGCACAGTGATACTAAATTACATTATGATGAGATTTCCAAGGTAGGCCATGAAAATCGAAATGCAAAGATATTAGTGTCACTTGTAGTTAAACTTTGTGTACGTATTTAGCAAATTAAGCCTTTTTAGACACCCGCACATAATTACTAAGTTTGTAAAATGTCGTGTTCTAACTTTGAAGCTTATGACATGAAAAGAATGTATTTTCAATGCTTTGAAAATGCATTCTTGCTTCGGGGAAATATTCCCTAAATTATATCGAAAGAAGACATTATTGAGTTTTGATTCACCTTGCCAGATGTTCTTGATGTTTATTTATGGGGCAGAATAAAAGACATAGTTTATCACAAAAAGCCGAGTACAAAAATTGCTGCCTCCGAAATGGAAGTAACTCTGCTCTCCACTAATCGACAAGTAAACGTGTATTGAAAATGAAGGTGAACACTTTGAACATTTGTTAAGTTGAAGTTTTTTCTTGTTTTTTTTTTGTACTTTCTGATTTAAATATATTTTCTTTTCCTTTATATTACTTGGTCAATATATTTTCTTATTTGTGTTTAGGTATATAATAGGTTCTTTTATTTACTTTCATTTCAAGCGGAGATGATTTAGCTATCAATTTGTGTACCCTTTCGTTACTAATGAGTAAATGATTTGATTATAACTAATGCATTATATTATATTGTTTTTTTTTCTCGTTATTGTCTACTTAGTTCATGAGTTATGGAAATTATTGTTGCTGTTTTCCTTTAATTATCATAGATCTACCTATATCAGTTGGGCGATAAAGATATATTATTATTATTATTATTATTATCATTATTATTATTATTTTATTTCAATGTCTAAAAAGGCAAGACATGAAATTTAAAAATAGCTAGACAATTTGAAAACATTTAAGAAGAGAATCTAATGTAACATATGCAAGAATTAGAAAATCGGGGAGAAGATATGGAAGACTATGATGAAAATTCAAGTGAAAGCGAACTATACACTGTCTAGTGACACTTAAAATTAAAATAAAGTTATTACTCGCAATAAATAAATAAATTTATATTAAAAATTTTTTTTTTTTTGAATTGTCTTCGTATGGCTATATCTTCGTCAAGAAAAAAGGTAGTAACTTCCGGTTTTCATCATTCTCTTCAGTTTTTTATGTGCTTCAATATTACTATATTAAAAATATGCCGTTCCATTTAAAATTTTAAAGAAAAAACAAGTAATATACATACATTGAGAACAGCGCCCCCTGTTATTTTCTTGGACAATCACGTAATTTGGTGCTACATGTCCTTCAATTCTTTGTAAGATTCTCTATCTAATGAGCCCAGAAACATTAAAATCCGTTGGTGCAAACCAAAATTATACCGACTTTTGTACGCAGACATACCCCCCCCCCTCTTCCCTTCGTATGGGAGTTAGATCAAAAAGTGTCAAATGAAAGTTGTATAAAAACGTCTAAAAATGTTGCTAGAAAAATTGTCAATCTATCTTAATCTAGAATTTAATGAAAAATTATCGAATCTCTAATTTATCTTGAGAATTGCACCCCCTTGCGATCATTTTGGAAACTTAAAAATATTTTAGTTGTAATTTCCGTCGTCCATTTTACTATCAAGATTTTTTCCGCGAGGTTGTACGATAAACGGTTGCCGAGATATGGCCGGTGGCCGAGCTTAAACAGACACCCGGTATATATTTGTGAAACAATACCTAGTGTTTTATTTGTTATTACTTGCTTAGATTACTTATTAGTTTTTGAGTGTGTTGTAGCAAATTTCTGTAATCAAATAATTTTCTTTCATTAACGTTAATTTTTGCAATAAATCTGAGAACTTAATATTTCCGAAATATGTCTAGAATTTTTTGAAGAATCCAAAAATTGAATTATCTACAGGGTGTTGCATTTGAAAGAAGAAAGTTTGTATTGGCCACTGTTACATGATACACCATGTATAAAAGGTTTCTGTTGACTAAAAATACCAATCGACGTGTTCGAACACGCCCCCATTTATTTATTTTCGTATTTATTCCATTTGGCTAATAAACAGTGTATACGATAATAATTGCTTGTCCAAACATTTAAACATTTGACACTGTGCACACATTCTTTATTTGATGCGTTCAATATTTACGTTCGCATTTCGAGAGAAATTAGCGAGATTAAATATGTTTATTTTGAAAATTAAGAAATAAAGACGACGAGCGACAGAACGGGGACAAAATCTTTGTTTGACGAAGGACTTTCGTCACGGGTAAACGTTAGAAAGCGCAGGGGAGGAATTCCTGAATGACTAATGTACCGAAAATTAGCGTGCGCTACAGATATATACAGCGCTTGTTTAACATAGTGAACTCGTTGAGATGTTCGCGCCCGTGAAAGGGTTTTCAGGGTACGGAAAAGGCTGAAATATACGGGAGTGAGTAGCGCAACTGCGAAGTCTGGAACGAGGTACCTTTTCCCATCAGAAATTTTGCATAAATAACGTTGTTTATGCGAGCTGTTTAACCGAGCGAAAGTTTTTCTAAATGTCGTCAGGTCCAATTTTAGAGGTGCGGATCACTGGTTGGGGAGAATAACGATGGTGTAAAGTAAATATTTGTCAATTTGAGCGTAACAGACTTTGTCGTTTCTAAGTTTATAGAAGAGGTATTTATGCTTTTCCCTGAATTGTCTATAACAAAAACTCAATTTATTTCAACCCTCTTAATAGGATGATATTTCTACAAGTTTAATTTAGTGTATCTATTGCAACTAGAAAAAAATAATGAGGTGTGGGCACCACACGACTTTGTTATACGTATATGAGTGTTTCAAATTAAACAATTTTAAGAACTTTTTGTACAAAAATTATTCAAAATCTTATTCTAAGTACTTCTATTCTCTTAATAAACCTCTATAGAATGCATACTTTGCAAGATATCAAAAAAGTGCTTCTCGCTAAGAGTAAAAGTGTTACTTCCGGTCCGAATTTTAACATTTCATGTATACAAAAAATATTGCAGATCCAACTCTAAATACTCTTGTACTCTTGATGAATATATAGGGAATGCATAATTTACGACATATATGCAGAAAATCGCTATTCAATAAGAGTTAAAGTATTACTTCCGGTCCGAATTTTAAAATTCTTTTTTATATAAAAATTATTGAAAATCAAGTTCTAAGTACTTACATATATGCTCGTAACGTACCTGTTTAAAAAGCATGACTTGCGAAATATTTGCAAAAAGCTGATTTTCGATAAGAGTAAAATACCTACTTCCGGTAGGAATTTCGAAAAACTTTTGTAATAAAATTCTTCTTAAATTTAATTTTGAATACATATGAATTCTTTATAAATTTTAAAGTTAATAGTTGACTAAATATTGGTAAAATTCGTTTTTTTCAGTGAAGTAAACTACTACTTCCGGTCGGCCGATTTTACTGAAAATCTAATCGGATCTCAAGAGGGAGATTATACTCGTAAATACAAAATTTGGAATTAATACCTATAGCGGTAAAACCACTTTTCTGTATCAGGGGACTTCAAAACGTGGACATCTGCAAAAATCTCGAAGTCGAAAATTTTCATCATCACAATACTACCTTATACTACGTATAAGAAAGTAAAAAGATCCGAATTTAAAAAAAATAATAAAGACATCACTTACACTTCGCAGTTCAGCTTTATCAGTTGATTGTATAATACATCTTGAACTTATTTAAGGTTAATGTGGAAGTGCTATTAATGTGTTTCCGAAACGATAGATGGCGCGAAAATTATATTTTACTTTCTTATACGTAGTGTAGGGTAGTATTGTGATGACGAAAATTTTTGACCTCGAGATTTTTGCAGATGTCCACGTTTTGAAGTCTCTTGATACCAAAAAAGTGGTTTATAAAAAATCTCTCTCTCTCTCTCTCTCTCTCTCTCTCTCTCTCTCTCTCTCTCTCTCTCTCTCTCTCTCTCTCTCTCTCTCTCGTACGTGTATAATCTGCCTCTTGATATCTGATTAGTTTTTCAGTAAAAGCGGTTGACCGGGAGTAGTAGTTTACTAGTTTACTACAGTGAAAAAATTTAATTTTGTCAATATTTCGTCAATTACTATGTTTAAACAAATTTATACAGATTTCCTAATGAAAATCAGTTTTTTGCGAATATCTCGCAAGTCATGCTTTCTAGGTAGGTACATTACGAGTATAAAAGTATTTAAAACATAATTTTAAATATGTTTTGTATGAAAAAAATGTCAAAATTCGGACCGGAAGTAACACGTTTACTTTTATCAAATAGCGATTTTTTGCAAATATATCGTAAATTATGTATTCTATATATATTTACGAAGAGTACAAAAGTATTTAGGACTGGATTTGCAATGTCTTTTCTGTACATGAAATTTCAAAATTCGGACCGGAAGTTACACTTTTACTCCTATCGAATAGCACTTTTTTCGAATATCTCGCAAAGTATGCATTCTATGGAATTTATTAAGAGAATAGAAGTATTTATAATAGGATTTTGAAAAATTTTTGAATAAAAAATTTCGTATAATTTGAAACTTTCATACGTATAAGAAACTCGTGTGGTGGCCACACCTCATTTTTTATTTTTGTGAGAACTATACACTTTAGATGAAATATGTGAATTGTTTTGAATTCAAAATTTTATTAGCAATACGAGAATTTTTTATTTTGTCTTTTTTGTCAAAAATAGAAAAAAGAATAAGAGAGGGCATAGACGCAACTATTTTGAAAAACAGAAACAGAAAATATCAGTTGTGTACGACATATTAATTGGCTGTCAAGATTTTTACAAAATTATCAATAAAATCAAAACTAACCGTCTGAAATGCACATATCCATATATCATTACAAAGATAATTTGAATGGCCATCATTATAATATCTAGAAAGTATAGCAATGTATTTAAAATAAAAAAGTTGAAGGTGGTTGCGAAAATTTGGAACACCCTGTATATTTGTAAATAAAATTGAAAAATGCACAGTCGCATACTATATATGTACGTAAAGTCTCATTGCTACAGCGTTATTAGTTTTCATACTAAGCTCCGCCGACACACTATTGCACCACCCGGTATATTATGTTATATTCTAATAAGCGATGATTAGAGAAACTTGTGACTTTTTTCTTGAGCTTTCGTTATTGAGTCGAAAGTCCTCCTCGACTATCGCACGTATCCTTTATTAGATTTTTGGCAAGTTATACATACCTAAGTTTGGCGACTTGTCAATTTTATCATTATTATTTTGATGGTTTTTAGAAATTATTTGTTTTAATTGACTCGTTTCCAAGTATGTATTTTAATAATTGTATTTACCTGCAATAGATAATGAGAAGAAACATTTTGCTATAATCTAATCGCATTTATGTAATTCCTTCAATGATTATTTTGTAAACGATGTAAATACTCATATGTATAAATGAACACCTCTAACAGTGTAACTGAACATTTCTTGAACAGTAAAACCACATATCATATATCACATTCTGAATTGTATTTCATCCGTGCGACATCTATAATTTCACGTATGAACTACTTTCGAGAATTTTTTTTAAATTTACTTGTTTTAATAACTTAAGAAATACATTCAATAATTAAAAATATCTTTATTAGAAATAATTTAATGCGAAGATTGATATTACATATAACATTAGGTATTTGGAACATATCTTCAAAATGAGATCTTTCATTTATAATACAATCGTTAAGATTCCGCCAGTCGAAACTATGAGTTTATGCGGCTTACGGACATTTAGCCACACCATTTTATATTACATAGAAAGCTAGTCCCCTTTTAGTTGTATCATTTAAATGTAATTAATTATAAAAGTTGGTTCCTTTCCTTCCCTTTACACATCCAACACGTCAATATCATCGCACATCTACCTGTCATCCGGAGCAGTCCTAAACAAACACATTATAGGAACCTAATATTTAATTAGGGAACGGGAAAGAATAATTAAGGTAAACTATTCATATTAATTTTAGCAACGTCAACGGCCAGGAATAAATTACCTGTATTTAGTCTAAAATTCATATTCATGAAGGTCGGAATTGGAATAATTTATACAAATATGGAGGCGTTATCAAATACGATAAGAAATTGGGCACATAGGTACTCAACATGTTTTTAAAGTGAAGTCTAAATGAAGAGATATGAACATAGAAGGTTCCCTGTGTTTGTTATTTTAGAATCCGCTGTAGTTATTATCTTGTTTTCTATTTGAATATGATCATTAATCATCTCTGTATGATACATATATAGGGTGCGGCAAAAATAACTAAGCGATTTAGTTCATTTATATTTATGACAAATAATACAATATTTTGTAAATAGTTAATATCTACTTTTAATAAGCGGTTTAGGTAAATTATTACATATTATTTGAAAATTATATTATTTAAATGAGTGCCGTGATTATCACGACAAGATTCAGCTCTTTTAACCACATTTAGCATAACTCTATCCAAAACCTCAGGTGCCATGTCTGCAATTATTTGGCGAATATCCCTATTCAAATGTTCCAGTGTTTTTGGCCTGCCTTTGAAACATTGTCCTTTAGATAGCCGCACAGGAAACAGTCTGGGGTAGTCCACATAAGTGAAAATATGACTTATCGCTCATGATAATTTTTATGTAGAAACCATTAATGTCGTTATTTAAGTTTATAAACGTGTTGCTCCATGCTAGACGATTTTCATAATCTGTAATGAGTATCGACTGAGTTATTTGAATTTTATAGGGATATAAGTAAAGGTCTTTTTCATAATTCGACGAACAGAACGATCACTAAGTTGTAACTGTTGAGCACGGCGCCGTGAGGATGTTTGTGGCGTTTGCCACGCATCGTTCCATACACGTTGACTATTTACCTCGGTTCGACTTGTATGCGGTCGGCCAATATGGCACGCTTCTCCCACTGAACCAGTAATGGAAAATTTTGATATTACATTGCGAATGGTGTTTGAATTTGGATCAGGACAGTTACGATATTTTGTTCGAAATTTTCTTTGCACGCACACAACACTTGAATTATTTTTATAATACCACTGAACTACTTCTATTCGCTCTTGGTTCATGTAAGGGTGCATAATGAATGCCTAAGGTGTAACCTGTACAGGGTGTTTCATCGGTTGGGGTATCGCGAATTAAAGTGCCTAAATATAAAAATATCGACTTCAAATTTTAACCACTTATAGAGCTTTTAAACCGCTACCAGCAGGTTAGGTTGTTTTTGATAATATTATTTTAATTAATGCGTAAATTAAAAAAAAACGTATTATCAAAAATTAAAAGTGCTCAAAAAATGTTCAAATTTGAATGGTGATACGTGGAAATATCACCCATATTAACTTCACAATCAGAATTTTTATAAACGAAACCGTTTGTCAAATAAAGTCAATATTAAATAATGTCGTTTTTCTTACGACAGATTTATGGTACTTAACTTTCTAATTGTGCTGTCCGCAAACAGGTAGTCCTTTTAAATTTATGACGGATAATAAATAAAAATTTATTATAAACTCAACACACAACACTGTAATAAAAAACCCATAAATTCTTCAACGTCTTGCCTTTAATTTTGAAATTATTGTAAAATATTCAATAATTGATTAAGTTTTAATTTTTTTTTCAATTGCATAGTTGATTTTATAGACATATCTTTTTAACACCTGAATTTCAATAAAATCTGAGTACTTTTGATTTTTTGAACGAAGGTTTTTTTTTATTTACGCATTAAATAAAATAATATTATCAAAAACAACCTAACCTACTGGTAGCGGTTTAAAAGTTCTATAAGTGGTTAAAATTTGAAGTCGACATTTTTATATTTAGGCACTTTAATTCGCGATACCCCAACCGATGAAACACCCTGTACAACTGTGACAATACGACTGACGTTTTATGCAGCGTTCACTGATTGCTACGATTTAAAATCGCTTAGTTATTTTTGCCGCACCCTTTATATATACAGGGGTGCCCCATCGAAAACGAAACAGATTGAATATCACGAAGGAGAAAACTTTTTTGAAAAAACGCAAATACAGGTCGATTTTTTTCCATCATATCTTCAACTGTGATACGTCATTCTCCTCTCCCCCATTACTCTAACCATTACAATTTAAATAGGGAAAGTACTAAATACGATACATCATTGAAAAGGTAATTATACGGAGAATTCACCAAAGTGATTGTTGGTGGCGCTATTTTTGATTTTAGCGCCCTCCAGCGGGAAAGAAACGGTTACGTATTTCACAATGTGACACATCATTTCAAAGCTAATTTTATTAGCAATTTAATGCACAATTGAAAAAAATTTAAATAGGGTAAAGTACGGATAGTTGCCCCGGTGGGATAGTTGCCTTTCTTCTCACAACTCCATGACGAAATCATCTGCCGCGGTAACAACAACTGGCAACCTGTAATGTCCCGAACACTTTCACGTCGCAGTATCAAAGCGACCTTGGTGAAATGTGCATGCCCGTTTTATCAGGATTTATAAAACTACGTTGTGTAAAAATCAGTGGAAATTTTTTTTACAGTTCGAGTAGTCTGCTAGATTACGATGAATCTTTGAGGTGAGATGATGTTTTTCGATTTTTTTTTTTTTGGTAAAATACCTTTCAAATTTGTGCAATACAGCATTATGTAAACCTAATTCTCTAAGAGGTTATAATATCGAAGCGAGGCAACTATGCGTACCAAAAAGTATAGTTGCCCCAGTTCAGCGCCCGGATAGATGCCCATAGCGGATAGATGCCCAAATGGTTTTGTATGGGTACGGATAGATGACTTTGCTCGTATTTTGTAAGTCCAGTCATGTTCTTTAGTACTTAATAATTGTTTTTTTTATTACAGGATGCCGAGAAGTTATATACGAAAACGGTGAGCTCCTGAAAGAGCAACCTGGACAGAACAGGCGTTAAAAAATGCTACAGACGCTGTTGGTGCAGGGACAATGGGTTTGAATGAAGCGGCTCGGACTTATGGTATTCCACTCCGTACACTTCGAAGATGCATTCAAAAAAATGAGTTTACAAAACGTGGTCATGGAAAGACTCCTCTCTTAGGTTATGAAAATGAAGAGAAACTGGTTCGCCACATACAAGAATTAGAAAAATCTGGATTTCCTTGCACACGTGTGGATATCAAAAGAATGGCTTATCAAGTCGCTGAAACATTCAATGTCAAGCATAACTTCGATACCATGAAAGAAATAGCAGGGAAGCAGTGGCTGCAGAGTTTTTTAGAACGACATACAAATCTCAGCGTCAGGCAAGCGGAGGGAATGTCACGTGCACGAGCGTTAGGATTTAATAGAGAAAAAATAGACGGTTTTTTTAAACTTCTACAAACAACTCTTGAAGAAAATAACCTTCTTGGAAAACCGGGCCATATCTTTAATATGGATGAGAGTGGGGTACAAATGAATAATAAGCCAGGGAAAGTTATTGCCACCAAAGGCAGTAAGTTAGTACAACAACTAACATCTGGCGAGAAAGGGGAAACCATTTCCATAATTGCCTGTAACAATGCTGAGAGCATGAAAGGTGTCAATAACAAGGCCGAATTTGTGGATGGGTTACCTCCAGGCTCAAATGTTTCCATGAAGAAGAAATCTGCGTACATAAATTCAGAATTATTCCTAAAATGGCTAACTGGACATTTCATTCCGCGAAAGCCCCAAGGAAAGGTTTTAATACTCTTGGATGGACATGGGTCTCACGACTAACGACATGGACATGTTACAAATGGCAGCTGATAATGACGTGATTCTCCTCGGTCTACCGAGTCATTCAACACATGGACTTCAGCCACTGGATATGTCCTTCTTCAAACCCATGAAGACTCATTTTTCAAGTGAACTTCGTCATTGGATATTAACCAACAAAGAAAGAAAGGTTATCAGGTACCAAGCTGGTAAATTAATTGGAGCTGCTTGGGGTCGTGCAGCAACCGCTTCGAATGCTACATCCGGTTTTGAAGCCTATGGGATATACCCTTTTAACCCCAACATTATTTCCGAACACTATTTTCGTATTTCTAACACGGCGGCTGATGCACCTACAACTTTCAATACACCATCCACTCTCTCTACTAGTCTACACCTAGAGTTAAATTCTTCTATTGGTGAGCAACGTGTGGTAACTCCTTCCACTGATGAACGACAAGAGACAACACCCTCAGCTAGCCGACAACGTGATCCAACACCCTCAAGCAGTGGGCGACGTAGCCTACCATCCACAACCGTTGAGCAACTTGCCCCGACACCCGCAACCAGTAACCTACATGATTCACCTACTTGCACTGAAGATAATATAACTCCCTCAAAATTCTTATCAGACATATCACCTGTACCAGTTGCGTCCAAGGCAGCACTTAAGCGTTTAAAACAATCTGCTAAGCTTTTGAATTCGTCAATAGAAATACAAAAAAGAAAGCGAAACAAAACACTGGAAGCTCTGAAATTGAAACAAGAAAAAGAAAATAGGAAGAGAAAAATAGCAGACAATAAAAAAGAGAAAGAACAAGGAAAGATTAGTGTAAAACGGAAGATAAGAAACGAAGAGGATTGTGCGTGTTGTGAGTGCAAAGAGACATACGCTACGACCAGAAAAGCTGTTGATTGGATTCAGTGCGTCTCTTGCAAAGCATGGCTTCATGAAGACTGCACCGATTGCGGAGATTTTTGCAACAAATGTGGTCGCAGCGATAGCTCGGACGATAATTAGTTTGTTCATAAAATATTTTTTGTATGACCAAAAAGGTCCAAAGAATTTTTTTTTGTTGTTCGGAAGAATATGTTCATTTTTCTCAATAAATCATGTTTAGTAAAAGAATGTAAGTTTTCTCTTCATCCGAGTTGGCTGTTGCCCTGCTCTGCTTATTTGTTGTTAAGGGTTACTCCAAATGATTGCCACGACGAGGTGATAGCCAGAACGACAACAATGTGCTATTAGTCAGGTTTTATAGTATTGGCATCTATCCGTACTTCGTAAGGCATCTATCCCACCTCAATAGGATCGATGCCCAATTGTAATATCAGAAAATCCTGGTTCCAGTTGTTTACCCATCAGCCGTATGAACGTAAATTGCTGGTAGAATGAACATAAAAGGCATCTTAAGCGTATGCATTCGAAAGGACCTCACTATTTTATGCAACAACAATTTGAATAGATTTTTTTCAAAAGTAGGGCATCTATCCGTACTTTACCCTAATCGAAAAACCTTGCAGAGTTATAATATTAGAAACAACGAACTTATTAGTTTACAAAAGACGCTGACAGTCTGTACTTGAGAATGATGACAAATAAATGTCAAAAATATTACGTATTTAGTTGCTAATAAAATTAGCTTTGAAATGTCACATTGTGGAATACGTAACCGGTTTTTCTTTTCCCCGCTAGAGGGCGCTAAAATCAAAAATAGCGCAACCAACAATCACTTTTCTGAATTCTCCGTACAATTACCTTTTCAATGATGTATCGTATTTAGTACTTTCCCTATTTAAATTGTAATGGTTAGAGTGATGGAGGGGAGGGGAATGACGTATCACAGTTGAAGATATGATGAAAGGTGTCCCCCTTGGATCAAAAATCGACCTGTTTTTGCGTTTTTTCATAAAAGTTTTCTCCTTCGAGATATTCAAACTGTTTCGTTTTCGGTGGGGCACCCTGTATGTAAGTACTAGTTTGTTCTAAAATTGTAATTGGATACAAAAATATTTTTATTCATATGGACGTCATTTAAAATTTAATTACTTGATTGAAGAAGCAGGTATGTGTTGAAACTCCATACTACATACATATAATAATAATAATAATAATAATATATCTTTATTGCCCAACAGATTTTTTACATCTAATTAGAGGACAAGAAAAAAAAATGCAATGAATATAACATAACTACACAATATAAAATCAAATAAAAAAAATATATACATACACATATACATATATACCTATATAACTCAATAATATGCACTACAAGAATTAAGGAAGAGAAAAAAAAGAAATGAAAGAAAAAAACAAGCCAATGCAACATATAAGTAACCCTACTAATTAATTAATTGCGATAATGGTGAAAAATTGGTGGCATTGCAACGACTACAACCTCTATAGAGCGGCGATGCAAGTAAAATATTTGTTCTGGCCGTTGAAAAATAAAATTAAAGGGCGGAATATATGCACGTCAATTCAGTTAAAATATGCGCATATATATGCATCGTTTTTCTCTGAAATATGCGACAATATGCATTTATTTGTCAAAATATGCAATTATATGCCTTGAATATAACATGGAAAAATGGAAATAAAGAAATGCCGACTCTTACAAAAATTATTTATTTTAAGTAAAATTAAAAGAAAAACATAATAGGTACAATTTTCAACCTGAAATAGTATAAAATGCATTTATAACGATTTATTTTTCAAAATTTTCCAATAAAAATGTTTGCCTTCTGTCTGTATTAATATGTTTGTACAAAGAAAAAGTTCTTTCAACATCTACCGATGTGATCTGGCAATATTTTAATTTGGGTAGTAAGTTATAAGGCCAAGGTATTACTTCGTTTGACGGTTTACTATCAAAAATATTTTTGACTTCCATTAAATACTTAAAGCCTTCATTCTTTCCCACAATAACTTCGAGTTTCCTTCTTACTTGATTTCCTACATCACCGGGAACTTTTTTGCATTTGTCGGAAAAAGTTTCAACAATATTAATTGATTCTCTTAAACTTATATTCCTACTTTCTAACGAAGTTATTATATCTGGTACAACACTAAAATTAACCTTAATAAAAACAAGTTCCTTAGCTAAATTTACATTTTTGAATAATGCTTGACTTTGCACTACACACTGCGAATTGTCTTCTAAATCTAAAACTATGTCTTTAATGGCTTCAAAATGGTCTGCGTAGAATATCGCGGCCTTAATCCATGTTCCCCATCGAGTAATTACGGGCTCTGGAGGTAAACAAACTCCTGGCAATTTCTCTCTATAGATCTGCACTCTTAGAGGTGCTTTCAAAAACACTTTCTTTACATTTGAAATTAATTTGTTCACCAAGGGATATGCTGTTCTAATAATTTCTGCAACTCTGTTTATCCCGTGTAAAAGACAAGTGACATGTACCATATTGGGATAAAATATTTTTAAGTTTTGGCCTACTTTAACCATATACGGCGCTGCGTCAGACAAAAACACTAAAAACTTCTCTACTGGAACTGGATTTGGTAAAAAAAAAATTGATAGAGACTGCTGAATAAATCGAGTTACGGTCTCATTATTTGTTTTGTCTAACTGTTTAGAAGATATTGTTTGCACATTCTTCTTTCTAAGTGTGAATTCGTCAGGGATGTTTTGATTACAATATTTTTGCAAAAAATCTCTGAATTGTGTATTTTGCAGTTTCTTCAAAGGTATATTTGCTGCGACTAAAGCTTTGCATAAGTCTTGATGAAACACCTCCTTTTCACTCTTTGGTTTGACATTTTGAAATGCGGTTTGCACACACTGCTGAACAGGCACTGATTTATTTTTCTGCAACTTAGCTTTATGCATAGCTGTTTTCAAGTATTGATCAATTTGGAACTTCTTTTCACAAACAATGATTTTGGCACAAACTTTGCAAAACACTTTATCCCCACTAAACTCCAACTCAGGAAAATTTTTAATCCACGAAGCGGCTTTCGGCATTTTAGGCGTTTGAAATAAAATATTTTCGAAATCACTCTTTTCACACTAGAATCTATCGACAAACTAAACTATACAATATAAATATAAAAGAATAGACCACATCTGCTCTCCATTAGGCAAGCTGATTACTTGGAAATTCCTAAATACCCAATAAATGCCGGCAATAAACCATATAATAATAAAAACTATACAATATAAATATAAAAGAATAGACCACATCTGCTCTCCATTAGGCAAGCTGATTACTTGGAAATTCCTAAACACCCAATAAATGCCGGCAATAAACCATATAATAATAAAAACTATACAATATAAATATAAAAGAATAGACCACATCTGCTCTCCATTAGGCAAGCTGATTACTTGGAAATTCCTAAACAGGGTCGCACTTAATCTTTTCATAAAACGAAAAACATAAAAATATGCACACAAATTTTATTTTTGCCGAAATATGCAATTTTTTGTGAAATTTGTTAAAATATGCAAAATATGCAAATATATGCACTTTGCATATATTCCGCCCTTTAAATAAAATACATTGCTTGTGCGACATGGGTACTGAGGTACAGCAAACATGATCTTTGCAAAAAAAATGGAACATCTATATCATTGTGCAATAATAGCTTTTTAAAAAGCAAGCGCTTTTCATAAAAGCCTAATGAAATCTTTTAGACTCGGTTTCTGAGCAGTTAACTCTTCATTAGTGCCCCTTCCAACTTTTAGTAATTTGAATGTTTCACATACTCCCTAGTCAACTTCCGTACTAAATTACTGAGAAAACGCGCAAACCCTCAAAAGAAATTTAAATTTATTCGTGAATTGTCTAAACCAAATCATTTAGCACAACCTTACTAAAGTGTTGATAATTGTGATATGTTAATGCAGTGAATACATAATCTAAATTGATTTTTATACATTTACAAGAAATTGCAAGTATAGTTAGTTTTAGCTAACATTTTTGAGTAGAAAAGGATTCTTTTAATTATTCCGAAATGTTAAATTTATTTGCAATTTTATTATCTAATACAAAATATATTATAAATACACTGCTGCAGCGTTTGCGTAATATCACAGCTTTTAGAGTTAAAAAAACGACCATTTATTGTTTCAAATAAAACATCTATATGTAATTTCAACAGTTTATTGAGAATTAATAATAATAATAATAAATATGATTTTATTATGATTTTTGTAAATAATATTCTTCAAACTGTCTTGTTCACAAAAATATATATAAAAGATAAAATACTTCATCATGAACATTAGAAGTAAAAATTCAGTGCTAAAGTCACTTTTTCTTCACCGTATCAATTCCACTCATATTAATTAATAATATCGTTTGCATTAGTGCTATTTTTTTTAATTCAGTATATTGCATTGTATATTGTTCCTTTTCTGTTGCAGAAGTTTATTGAAGGTTTTTCTTGAACATATTTCCTAACATCTCGGCGGTTTGTTCGTTGAGTTCTTCAAAACCAGCCATAGTTTTCTTAGCTCTGTGATACCAACTATCCACGTTCGGAAACTTAGAGAGATCAAATAATACCACCTGTGAAAAAATCAGTATAACTGTTTATATAATTGCAGTAAGGTCTTCAACATTTTATAATATACTAATTTTGAAGGCAAAAAAAATTTCATGTAAACTACAGGGTGTTTCAGGAGGAAAAGGAAGTACTTGAAGAGTATATTCAGAAGGTCAAAATAAGTAAAATAAACCAATATATTTAAGTCCGATTTTTAACCATTATAGAAATAATTTACTTTCTATTTTTTAATCATTGTAGCATTGAAATAATATTATTTGTTAACGTTTGACAATTTAATATGTCGTTTACTTAGTCATTTAAGCTTAATTGACATAATACATACATCTTTTTTAGAGGATTAGAAGCAAACAATGCCACAAACATTTAGTCATAAAGAGTATGCCGACATGGTTTTCGTTTATGGTTATTGTAATAGTAACGCAACTAATGCCATAATAATCATGAATATATTTTACTGTTGTAAGTTCTTTTTATTATGTCACTACTAATGGCGTTGACTAAACTAAACCTGAGCAGTACCAATCACAATATTACCTTCAACAACATCCAGATTTTATTTCATGAAAGTAACTTACCCAAAAGACTCTTTCTAGAAACTCTAGCCATAAGAACAGTCAATCCCAACATCAATAGCCGAAACGACTCTTTTAAGAGTCTTTTTTAGAAGGTAGGGACGTTCTTGGCTGGGGCCTGGATACACACCTTTTGCGTTATTTTTCCTTGTATTATTTCGATAGTAAAAACACAGCGAATAAAAAATAAAAATACGGCATGTGTACATTGGTTTCATACCTGCTACGTTATATCTTTTATATGTATGGACAAATATAACGGAGATCTTTATATTTTATACTTTTAATTGTATGACGTCCTAATTTTAATGAATTTTATAAGCGTAGTGTATTTGTTATTAATATGTAATATTTGTAAATTATACACAACGCTGTGATGTTGGTTTAATATGTTAAAACCTATAATGTTTACACAACACGGATGTTATGTGAGTATTGTCTTAACACGATGTAATTATTGAATAACTGATTTCTTTGTTTTTTCCCATTGGGGTTTTTTTTATATAAAAAAATAGGTCTGATGAAGATTTGAAGTAAAATCGAAACGTCACAATACATCAAATTATTGTGTTTCATTTGATTACAAACCCATAATTCTGTTTTAAAACAGTAATTTCAATTTATCTATATATATATATATATAGAAAATGTACTGGTACTGCCAATATGTATGCGTCTAACAAAGAAACGAAGTTAGATACAACAGAAATAGCTAATATCATCCTAAAAAATCACATATAATAACTGTGACCAAAATATAAACATTATTACCTGAACATATGGAACATAAATACCACTAAGTACCTCTAAAATCAACCTACGTACTAACATTGCTAATGTTTAATCGAAATGATAACAAACATAACATTACAAAGGTTGCAATTTTTTAATTGGATACTTCAAAATCGCAATTTATACAAATTCATTTTATTTAGTGATGAAGTTCAATTCACTCGCGATAAAGTAAATAATTAACATAATGAACACCGATGGTCAGACGAAAATCCACATGTTACAGTTGAGCGAATCTTTCAAAATCGTTTTAGTATCAACGTATGGTGTGTTATGTTGGACGGTCAATTATTTGGTCCATTTGTATTGGATGGTCGCCTTAATGGCGAACTGTATTTGAATTTTTTTAGAGTTCACTTGCCAGAAATTATGGATAATTTAGAATTAAATGTTAGACAACGGTTGTACTGTCAATACGAGAAGGTCTCCATCCTCCACATTTTAGTGTAAATGTTAGAAATTTATTGAACCTTCATTTTCCCAATCGTTGGATTGGTAGAGATGGACCACAAAATTGGCCACCGAGATCACCTGATCTTAACCCTTTAGATTATTGTTTGTGGGGCTGGAGAAAATCTTTAGTTTATGCAACAAAAGTGAACACGAGAGAACACTACTGGATCGTATTGTTAATGCTGCAGCTACCATAAGAAATAATCGCCGATCAATTAAACATGCAACTCGTGCAATTAATAAACGATCAAGAAAATGCATTGAATTTGATGGTGGTATTTTCGAAAATAACCTCTGATTTATTATTATTAATTTTTAATAAATATTCTCTTTTAAATATTAAATTATTATTTATTTCTGTAATGGTTAAAAATCGGACTTAAATATATTGGTTTATTTTACTTATTTTGACACTCTTAATATACTCTTGATGTACTTCCGTTTTCTCCTGTAACACCCTGTATACAAAATACAACGTCATTTAAACTATATCTGTTTTATGTTAGTATTTATTAATTTGATCTTACTTTTGCTGTTGTGATCGTCGAGGCTATAGCAAAATCCGCTACTGTCATATATGGACCAGCGACCCATACTTGATTTTCCAAGAAACCATCGAGATATCCTAAAACTTCTTCGAACTTCTTAGCGTTTTCTGAGTCAGGTTGTTGCTTTAGAAATACAACTGGATACTATAAAATTAAAAATATATAGATGTATTTATATATTTATTTATTTTACGTTTCGACCATAGGTTGCTCTTCGTCATATACATATATTGTATATTTTAAATTTTATTACAGGTCAGTATTTGTGAAGAAGACCAAGATATGGTCAAAACGTAAAATAAATATATACAGGGTGTTCCTAAATATCATGTACATAAGGAAGGGGGTAACTATTTGGTTTATTTTGTGCCTAAAATTTCATATAAACATAGGTCTGCAAACGCTTCGTTACCAATATGCAGGGTGTTGAAATTTCAAGAATTTTTCACTTTTTACTGTATAGCTCCTGCAGTTTTTGAGATATTTTGTTCAAATTTGGAAGGTAGGTTACGCTATAAGGCCTGCATCATTAGCCATGCCAAATGATTATGTAAATCTACAGGGTAATAATTTTTTCGGGGTCATGCCCTCTTTTCTCACCCTGAACTTTTTTGCGATGCGCCACTGCTAGATTCTAAAATACGCAATAAATTTTCTCTGTTTCTGTATAATTAGTGGTTTACACTGCTTTTTGGTTTTTAAACTGATGATATATATCATACATATAAATAATACAAGGAACGCCAATGAAGTGAGACTGTATGAAATGCATTATTTTTATGTTCTTTGTCGCAATTGAAACTCTTCCATTTTCGCCAACATATGCTTGGTGTAATATATGGGAGTTATTGCAAAATGTTTAATTGAAGACTAATGTTGAACTAAATCAAAATACGCGATTTATGCGTAGTGATCCTAGGCCTAAAATGTATATGTTACTAGCGTTACGATTCTGTAAGCACCAATGTTCCTTTGTATTGATGAAGTTATTTTGCCTTTACAAGGAATCATTAATAATTCATTTATAGTGGGTTATTTTTCAGCACAGTTAAAAATAGCTTCAATAATAATAATAATAATAGTAATAATAATAATAATATAATAAGCCATTTGTTAAAAGATGTTCAAAATAAATAGTAGAAAAGCATAAAGCCCTATCTCTTTTAGATTTTGTTTGTTTATAAACTAATCCAATTTAAAGAAAAACCTAATTTGTTTAATGATCATCAGTTTGGTTTTAATAAATGTTCATGCAATTTTTATATCAGTGTATGACATACACACTTTTTTTACATAAAAATTAGCAGACGCGAAATTAGTCCGTTGTAGTAGAGTTTTTACAGTTTTACGTATTTCGACAACTATGTTGTCATCTCAGCAGCACTGATTGACTAAACCATGGAACTTCTTGCATTCTTTAACCGGACGGAGTGCAACAAGTTCCATGGTTTATTTAATCAGTGCTGCTGAGGATAACAACATAGTTGTCGAAATCCATATTTAGTTTTTTGTGCTTTAGTGTCGTAAAGATGTTTTAATGTTTTTGTTTAGTAGCAAGCAACAGACTACAAGTTAATTTCTTGTAAGATACATGTTTGCACAAGACGCCATTATGTGGATAGAATTTGCGTCAAGCTATCAGAAATAATCTCATCAGTGTCACCACTCTGATTATAAAGGCACTCTACTTGTCATAAAATCTGTAAATTATTAAATTGTCTACCTAGACTTTACCGCATTTATTTGTTCTTTTGTTAACTTATGTAGTTGATTTGACTTTAAATTGGCCGGTTTCGCATAAATTTTCATTCGTATTTTTGTCACATTTAAGTGAGTTTTTATATATGTACTTTATTTGAGTATTTCTAATAATTGTGTTACTTTCGTTTTGTATTTACGAAACAAAATTAACTAACATTATTCTATCGAAACATCACACTTCCAACATGTATGAATAATCTCGGTCAACATTTTTAATAATCTATCCGAAAATATAAAAAATGTCAGCGGTTCTCGGATGTTTAACACAAAAATTCGTAAAGATATATACTTACAAAATATGCAAGTAATTTCGGATACAGCGTGCATGCATCAAAATACAATCTCTGGTTAACGATAGCCGCCTTTTTCGGTTCCTTGGGATTTAAGGTGTCATCTCTGCCGTATTGATCGGCCAGGTATTGCAATATGGCCCGGCTGGTTCGGAGAAAATATAATTTAACGCCACTATAATAAAGATACTTCGTCTAAAGCCTTACCTTTCCCATAAAATAAGTCCCTTGTCATTTAGTGTCGGTATTGAGTGTTGGGGATTCATCTGAAAATTGAATTTATATACCACACGCCGAAATCTCTCTCTCTCAATCTGTTGTTTTATTAAGTGCAATTAACTCCGTAATGTGTATTTTGGGCCGATATTTTATGAAACCCTCTCTCTCTCTCTCTCTTTCTTTACGTGTGTACGTGCTTATTTTTTTTTTTTTAGGAAAACGTTCGAAAATATTAAGTAATAAAACGTGCCTTTAATAATAAACCATAATTTTATCGTTTGTATTTTTTTTCCGTGCATTAATAAATTTATAAAGTTATTTTATGATGATACTTTAATGTCGCTTATAAAGTTTAGTTACAATCTAATATTATTGCTTTTTTATCTAAAAGAAACAAAGTTATTGAAAGCTGTGGTTATTTCTCTTTACGACATTATTATTTTGCAATTACAAAATAACCTTTATTTAAAGTAATAGCAGGTGGCATTGATTATATGTAATTAATTAATACATACAACAATAACACTAGCCGATAATTTTAATTTTCTCTTTAATAACTGTTGCAAAAGTCAGTTCTTACAGTCTTTAACTAAGGGCATAACCGAAAATCAAATCTTTCCACAACGTTTAGTTTTAGAGTTATAATCTTACTCCGCTAGTAGATAAACAATAATATTGTAATTAGAAAGCATCGTGTTCCGTATATTCCGTAATGACTAATGTATTAGAATTCTTTACTTCTCTCTGAAATGCGTGATATCGTATCCTTTGTAGCGGCGGCTGTCCTTCATGGTATAGCCGCGAACATGTTCGAGCTTGTTAAAAAAACTTTTTTAATTTTACGTTAATCTTGGTGAAAACAGATAAAAATATTAGAACATAGTTTTTATGTTTAAAACACTGCAAAATACTAAAATTTTACGCTGTTTAGTCAGTTATAAAAATCGTGTCAGCTAGTGTAATTAGGAATAATATTAGCAGTATAATTCAAGACCTCGCAACATTTACTGCACTAGAAAACATTTCAGAAAAAAACAACATTTAAGATATATTTCTTGTGATTTAAGTAAGCTCTTACTCTTGTAGATCACTACAACCTAGAGCCGGTTTTTTCAACTTCCATAAAATATTCGGTTAACTAATCTTTGATTAAGACTAACCATTGTTAATCTGTAATCGGTGTTTTAAACTGTGAAGAAATCCGCCGGTAATCCAAACAATGTTTAAGGATTTATTGTATACACAGTTGGCAACATATTTGCTAGTGCATTTTATCTAATTTAATTTAATATATTTTGTTCTAATATTATTTCTATATTTGACTTCGTTCTGTGTCCTTTTACTTTCTTATACGTAGTATAAGGAAGTATGTACACGTATTGTGATGACGAACATTTTCGACCTCGAGATTTTTGCAGATGTCCACGTTTTGAAGTCCCCTGATACCGACAAAGTGGTTTTAAAAAATGTCTGTCTCTCTCTCTCTGTGTGTGTGTGTGTGTTACCACGATAGCCGTCAAACCGCTGTAGATATCAATTAGTAGATATCTTGAGAACTGATTAGATTTTCAGTAAAATCGGTAGACCGGAAGTAGTAGTTTACTTCAGTGAAAGAATTGCCAATATTTCGTCAATTACTAAGTTTATACAAATTTATAAAGAATTTAAATGTACTCAAAATTAAATTTGAGAAGAATTTTATTAAAAAAGTTTCTCGAAATTCCTACCGGAAATAGGTCTTTTACTCTTATCGAAAATCAGTTTTTCGCGATTATTTCGCAAGTTATGCTTTTTAGACAGGTACGTTACGAGTATAAAAGTATTTAGAACTTAATTTTCAATACCTTTTGTATAAAAAAAAATTCAAAAATCGGACCGGAAGTAACACTCTTATTCTTATCGAATAACGGTCTTTTGCATATATGTATGTCGTAAATTATGCATTTTATTAATATTTGTCAAGAGTACAAAAGAATTTAGAGCTGGATTTGCAATTTTTTTTGTTACATGAAATTTCAAAATTCGGTCCGGAAGTATCACTTTTACTTTTAGCGAGTAGCACTTTTTTTTAAATATCTTACAAAGTATGCATTCTATAGAAATTTATTAAGAGAACAGAAGTACCGAGAATAGGATTTTGAATAATTTTTGTATAAAAAATATATGAAAATTCTATAATTTGAAACGCTGATAAGTATAAGAAAGTAGTGTGGCGACCACACCTTATTTTTTTTATTTTATTAATTACGCCGGAGGCATTTATTTTATGAATAAAGTATCTGAGAATTTTTGTGTATATAGCAAATATTGAAAATTTCTCTTATGAAATGAGTGCTACAAACTTGAATGATAGATGGATTAATAACCCACACTTTCAAATTGATGTTCTGTTAAAGTCGATTAGTTTAGGTGGGGAATTTTAATAATCACTCTTAAAAAATGCTTTAAGTTACGTTTATGGTATTGGAATTTTAAATTTTACAATTCATTTAAAAATGCAGGGTTGGAAAATTGTAAATTATAAAAAGCGCTTATAGCAGGTGCGTAAATCAATTACAGACACATTGTATGTTACAATCCATTTCCTATTCTAAGTGATTCGCTGTATACACAGCGGAGATTGGTTTTTCTTTTTCACAAATGTTGAAATAGTAATCTATCGCTCCAAAATTTAATATTTACTGGTACAAGTTTAGGGGATTCTAGGGACTCCTCATAAATTTCAATGGGATTTTCAAGTTTTGACAGTTGGAAATGATATTTTTAGTTACCTACTAGTAATTAACTCTAGAGCATCATCATGCACAACTGCTATATGATGGAAATTAACAGGATTTGTTTATTAGGAATAATAAACTCCTGAACAAAATTAACGCATCACTTGTTACTCTTAATATTACTCGTAATTTTTACAGTTTTAATTAGCGAAATATATTATCTAGGTAGCTTAGGATGTTATCCCTTATTAATGAAAAAAAATGCAGTGATTTAATTTTTTTTAACGTTATATAAGTATGCAAATAAGTGTATGTGATTTTAATTTCCTAAAAAGCTGTTATACAAAAATTGGTCAGTTTAATTTTTTTGATCATTAGTTTGACTTTAATTTGTTTAAAATAATAAAAAAACACTGTGTACTATAGCTAGAGTTGAACATATGAATCGTCAACGCGATTTAAGTGAATATGAAGCAGCGCAAGCAATAGCTGTGGTTAATAATGATCGTAACCGGGCGTTATGTGGCTAATTTATTAGGCATTAAACAGTCAACAAGTCGGGCGGTAAAACGTTTTAATGAACTTAGAATTTTCTCTAGAGCAAAGACGACAAGGTCGTAAAAGATCTACAAATAAAGTAGATGATTGATCTATTAGACAACTTGCCTTAAGAACGAGACGATCGACCGCTTCCAAGGCAGAGCTCTAGCAGAAGTCCGAAACGTAGAGATTTCTTCAAGGCTTAATGGAGCAGGATTAAAGAATAGAAGACCGGCAATTGCACCACTGCTCACCAAGCATTGCGTTTTGCTAGAGTTCATACAAATTAGACAATTGACAACTGGAAACAAATTTTGTTTTCGAATGAAATACGAGTCAGTCTGAAGTCACCAGATGGACGTAAGCATGTTTTGAGAAGACCACATGAAATTTGGTCATGGGTCAGTAATGTTCTGGGGAGCAATTTGTTTTGACGCTCGCACGTAGTTGGTATTTTATTCACTGGAGATCAATTCGTATCGAGAATATTGTAGAAGATCACGTTGTGCCCCATTTGCCTCATTTATCGGCGTTGCTGTAGGCGTATTGGAGTACCTTCGAGAAGTGAATATTCAGGTTATGGAGTGGCCACCTAAAAGCACGGACATATATCTTATACAGCATCTGTAGGAAGTACTTAAATGGGCTAGGCGCATACCTGCTCCTACAACTCTTAGGGAACATGAAGAAGTTATGGTTGCTGAATGCGAGAATATTCCTCAAGCTAGCATCTGCAACTTAATTAGTAGTATGCTTAGACAAACGGAAGCAGTTATAAGAGCAACGAAAGGCAATACCCGATATTAATTTTATAATTTTTAAGTTAAATTTAATTTTAGGATAACCTTTTATGATCTCTAAATGTTCACTGTGCCTTCAAGTTTAGATATTACTCTAACATTTTTGTTAAATTACATTGTGTCACGTTGAAAATATTGTTTTTCGTTTTAATTTTAAATTAATTTTAAAGTTTCAATTTCAATCCTTGATGATGGAATTCATAAAAGAAAGGTAAGAACATTACTTCTAAGGAAAATAAATATGTAACACAATTAAAGCATAATCACATACAAATTGAAAATTTGACCAATTAAGGAAGAATGTGTGCATATTTTAGAAGATACAGAAATGGCTTTATATACAGGGTGAGTCATCTCCGCGGGTAATTATACCTTTATGAGTAAAGATATTTCGAAGCGGTTTTTTTCTTGTGATTGCTGCTCATTAGGAGCACATTTTAAATATATTTTGTATTATACAGACAGTTCCATAACTTGTTGGCTGACCATAGTTATAGTTTTTTAAATGGAACACCCTATATATTATTGCATTTTTGTATTCCCCGTATAATTTTTAATCAAAAAGTAATAAGATAATCTAAAGTTTTTGACTTATACCCATTTTTCTGAAAAATTCATTGTTTGTATAAAATTATATTTCTCGAAAACGACGTATTAGATGGACAAAAATTTTTGCAGTATTGTTTACAATAGGAGGTCCTAATAGAAGCATTTTTTATTTTTTTACCGTTACTAACTACATGTGCAGAAAACTGGAATAAAATTACATGACACGTTTTTGTATAAAAGTATTTTTTTTTTGAATGGAACACCTTATATATCAGTTCATTTTTGAATTGCTTATTAAATTTCATGTCAGAAACATGTAAGACGTTAATACGTTAAAAGTGACTATTACTGAGCTATTGTAGCTTTTTGATATAATTTTGTCAGTACTATACTATATTAATTAAAACCATAAAACTGACAAAATTATATCAAAAAGCGACAATAGCTCAGTAATAGTCACTTTTAAAGTATTAACGTCTTATATGTTTTTGATGTGAAATTTAATATGCAATTCAAAAATGAACTGATATACAGGCTGTTCCATTTGAAAAAATTGACTTTTATACAAAAATTAACAAAATTATATCAAAAAACGACAGTAGCTCAGTAACTTTTAAAGTATTAACGTCTTACATGTTTTTGATGTGAAATTTAATAAGAAATTCAAAAATGAACAGATATCCATTGTATTCAGAAAAAAATATCTCTACCAAACGGCAAAAAAAAATTGTTCCTATTAAAAAAAAATTGACTATCGCTTGTCAAAAATTACATAATAAAAAAAAAAAATTATATATTAATTAAATGTTAATTATTTATACACCTGTCTTATGTGGTTTTTGAATTACTGAAATCGTATTATTAATAACAGAGTTATAGAGTAGTGCGTTTTTCGTAAGACGTATATAATTTTAATGGAAAAATATTTGTTTATTCAAATACATAATTTCACTGCAACAAAGGCTGTCTACAAAATAATTCGGAAAAGATACAGTTACTCTTACTCTTTCCTATATAGTATATTATTAAAACTAAATATATCGTTGACAATATTTATTTCCAAGGTTGTAAAACCTACACTAAGTAGCCACAATTAATCAATACAAATTAATCTCAAGGTTCGACCGTGACTTTGAGTACCTGTAATATCCTTCAGCAGTGCTACATTTTTCTCATTTTGTACTATCATCGTTTCATATTAATGACATAATTACGTTCAGTTACTGCAGAAAATTATTTTTTTAGACGAGGAATGAGAAGAATTGATAATAATTAATTTCTAATCGGTATTGTAAGTCATATTCTACTTTATTTTGTCAGATAATTAAATTTGATAATGTGATAAGATCTCATTGCTAATACTTATAACTTTACTCATGCGACATGTGACGGGGCAATAATTAATTATTAGAAAGGCATGTGATTGATATATGTTATACAGCACGTGTCAATTTTCATTAGCCATAGGCGATTAATTCATGCAATACGTGACAACATGGCACCCCACCTTTCCTCTTCAATGCGAGCGCGAGACCGATACAAGCTCAAGTTAGCAGTAGCTGTTGGACTATTGACTAGGGTGTTTGTACTGCGCTCAGAAATAATATTTACGCATTGCAAGGATTTTTCTTTTTCCTTTCAGTAAATGCAGAGAATTATTAAGCTGCGTTCACGCTGCATATCACAAACAAAAGCGTAATTATAATAAAATTAAAAATAAGGTAAATAAAAAAGGATTCTGAAAATAATAATAAACTACTAGATCGCAACGTGTTCGCAGCTAAACATTTAATGTAGAAGTGGGAAGATCGGAGAAAGTCGTTGTGATGTCGATTGTTGTCGGGATTGGTGACGGATAGTAGGGGTGACACACGTTGCCACATATTATTTGTATACGTATAAATCGCATGTAAACATTGAATCCATGTACCTAATGAAAATTGACACATACGGTATATACAGGATTGCTCATTAGTGCGTCAAAGTCCAATATAGGCATTATTAAATAGTACTGAAGAAATTTATTTTATAAAAAGTTGCAGAGTAACAAAAAACACACATTTTGAAAATAATTTGAATTATACAGGGTGATGCGTTAAAATGGTACACATTCGAAAATTTTTTTTAATGAAACACTCTGTATATCATTTGTTTTTCCTTATCTACTTTAATTTGTGTTTTCACCGATATCTGGGGCTTTGGTTTTGAATGAGGCATTGTTGAGTTATTAATGAAAATTATAAAAAAATGGTCGCCTATTATTCTAATCTATTTACCATTAATTCTAATGGGTTACAAATTTTAAAAACTACAATTAATTTTAAGCTTATTATAACGGATTTAGACATACTTTGAATAGAGGAGAATTATACATTACATCTGATTTATTATTGTTTTGAAAATTTCAAGTGCTTCTAACAGGTTCAATTCTAATTATTTACGCCTATAACGTAAAATCTTGTATTTTCATATGGTATCCAGAAAAAGATATATATTGTCAACAGTTCATTGTAACTTTAGTTTGATAATGACACGTAGAATGTTGAAAACTGCAGTCACATAGTGATTACATAAAGCGAAGGTATTCAAAGTTTATTTGACTGTTTTATTTTACTCGAGTTGTCCAGCATTTTGAAAACGGTTTATTGGAACTGAAATTTAGCACACTGTTAGAGGGATTTAGGTTCCATCATTTGAGATTTTATTCATTTGTACACTGTCAGTTATTTTGGAAATACAAGGCTAACTTGATGGTTTTTAGACAGCACGAAGGGTTAAATGTAATATTTGACCCCCCAGTGAATAAAAATAGATATATTTTTTTTACGAATTCTACTTTGAAGAAAAGTAAAAACTAAGTTAGCTTTGAAAATGCTGCCATCAACTTTCTGTTATTTGCATATTATACAAAAATTAAGCTTATGCTAAATAATTACATTAAAAAAGGGAGCGTATAGAAGTCCTGATGATGGTTGGATGTGGCGAGAGAAGACGAAATTGTGCTGAGGTCAGAATTCTTTTTAATGAAACACATCCGAAATGGCAGTCGATCTCCAGAACAACGATTTCAAAAACTTTAAGAAGATTTAATGAAAGTGGAAGCACCAAAGAAACTTGGACGACCGAAAGTTGTTACAAACGAAGAAAATTCTGTAAATGTCATATTAGATGTGGAAGAAAATCAAAAACTGGCTGTTCACCAGTGGGCTTTAAATCATAAAATTAGTAGATCTATGAATAAAAGGAAGTTATGATTATATGTATATAGAATGAGATAAATATCATGTAAAGTATGGTGGTATCTTAAAAATTCATAGATTAGAGTTTCTTATTAGACAGATACACGCAGGTATCTATTCTGAATATGTACAATTGCTGTGATTTTTTTTCATATTGTTGTCGTTTTATTATCACATTTTATTTGCTTTTTATTTCCTTTCATTCTTTTTACTGATGTAAATATACCATAACAAATCTGTCAAAACCACATTTTCACATTATTGCGGCTATACACTGTACCTATACACAAGTATTTCTCAATATACGAGGTGTTATTCGATTATGTCAGTGTCAATTTTAAGTTTCTATTTTACTAGTTATTTTTATGTTTTAATCTATAATTCTTTAATTTTATTCGGTTTTGGTCGATGGTAATCATCTTTACGATGGTCCATAATGGTGAATATAATGTTGTCCATAATAACCATCACTTGGAAGACCATACAAGATCCCCAAGATTTTCACGGTCATATGACAGGTATAATTTTTTCAAGGTTGAATTCATATCGTGTTCCTTTTAGGAGTATTGGTTCAGTTGCTAAGATTTGTTAACTTAATATCGAAAGTATATCCAAAGACAAATGTAACTACTTAGCGAGATTGGCGAAGGAAGTTAGGCATATTGTTGAAGATTGTCCTCTACCTAAGTTTGAATTTGGATACACAGATTTACATGGTTTAACTCCAGAGGCTGTTGCTTGGATCTTTAGTATTGTGACACTGTGATGGAGGTTTTTTATTCTAAAGTTTTTTTTTTCATCCTAGACCAAATGGTTCAGTGTTTTGAAGGGCCCTTGCAGTTATGACCCTTTTAAATATATTTCTAATTTTGTTATATAATTTACATGTGTTTCTTTTTCTTGTACCTGTCATGTAGTTTCATGCGAATATATATACGAGGAGTCGTTTTTATTTTCCCGGACTAGACATGAAAAAAGAAGTTTGGAATGGCGAAAGCATTTGCGGAACCCATCTGGCACTAACTTCTATCATTCCAAGGTATTCGTGTAGAATTCCCAAATCGTGCTTTCTGAAACGCATAATGAAGCTGCTAATTGTCGGTTCTTTAATCTTGCATTCTCCAGTACCAAACACTAGGTTTCTTCAATAACATCGGCGGTGATCACGTCAATAGGTCGACGTGGACGGAGATCATCATCCAGTCATTCTCGGCCATGTCTAAACAATTTTGACCCATTCGCAAATAGTCGACATTGAAGGACAATCCTCCTCGTATACAGTTAACATGTTTCCATGAATAATTTTTGGAGATCTTCCTTGTTTTGGCAAGGATTTTATTACTGTTCGATATTCAAGGGTGTGCATTTTGATACGTGACAACACAAACTGACAGATATTAAAACTATTACTGCTGCAATTGTCAAAGTCGTTAACAAGGCATGTATGATAATATACCACTATAATAAAAAATTATATTAGAATTGAAAAATGTCTAGTCCGGGAATATAAAAACGACCCCTCGTACCAACTAGTCATTGTCGCCAACTTAAAAATTTAGGCCACGCAACCCTCACTTGAGATTGATCACATTGTATAAACTTAAATACAACATATCACAATCATAAATTCTTTAACGTATTAGTTCTATTAATTATATGATGAGACTGTTCAAAGTGTGGGCAACATATTTTCTAAAGTAAGTATTAAACATAAAAGATTTAAGCTTTTTAATGTTACGAAACTCGATTATAAAATAATAAATATAAATAATAGTAATAAAATAATAATATAAATATAATAAAACACTGAAACTGTATCTATAAAAGCAAATCTTACTTCAAAAATGTTCTTGTTCTGCGCTGTCGTATCAAAAGTTCTGAGTTCATAGATATTTATCTTCGAAAGAAAGTTCAAATAAATTTACATTTTCTAAAGACCTTAGTAATGACTAGAAATAGTATTCATAAAGTTCCTAAAAATTCTTTTTAAAATCCTAACTACCAAAAATAATTACGTCAACAAATTTATGATAATTAGTGAATAAATTTAAATCAGAATTTGCATTTTAATGCATAATTTGCACGTCGTTTTGCGATTGTTATGTTGCGTTTACACGTGAAAACTTTTGTGTCTAGGGAAGATCTATAGAAGCACAATGGAGTAGCGTTTGAATACCAGCGAGAGCAACAAATACAGGTCAACAGGTCTACCCATTTCCTCTGAAAGCAAACACACAAGATCCTGGTGTTCGAGAATTCATTTGATGTGTGTTTGTATTCCTAAATCGAATATACCGGCACTGCATCTCTCTCTGCCAGATGCAATTTATGTTCTAATATATTAAATTATTAATGGATAGATGAGGTACCTCTGGGAATTTATTTTTAAATAATTTGTAATGCACTAAGTGAAATTCTGTGTCAGAAATGTTTATTATGTAATCACTATGATACTATGTTGCAATACAAAGCTTACAAAATAATTTAAATAAAATATATAGGTAATTGTATTCTCAATGGCAATGTATTTTGTCCGAGATTGGACGTTACTTCCTTTAATGTCAAGAGGCAGACGTCTAATCAATTTTGTGTGAACAATTAATGAAAAACAAATTAAATACCTTAGAAAGATGGTTGTTCTTTTTAAGTTTCATACATTTTTGGTTTAGTAGTATAATAAATATGAACTAATGCCTATTTTAATAAGTAATTTGCATAATGCTATCAATATAAACTTAATTGCAAAAAAAGGTTTCCACAAAAAATTCACTCCGATTAAGTTCGATTAAGTTAATCTCTAATTTTCAGGTTCTAGATTTACTGTTTCCCTGATATTTTTGCATACGTAGGGCATTTTATATTTTTATCAATTATAAGTAAATGAAATAATATATTTACACAAAATAATATAACAAAGAAAATGATAAAAATAAAAAGTAAAGAAAAAGCCTATAAAGAAATAATGAATTTAAAGTTTAAAATATATGGATTATTTAATAGTGAATCCAACCTTTTACTTACTACGTATAAGAAAGTATTGTGATGACGAAAATGTTCGACCTCGAGATTTTTGCAGATGTCCACGTTTTGAAGTCCTCTGATACCAAAAAAAGTGGTTTTTAAAAAATATCTGTTTGTGAGTGTGTAACCACGATAGCGGTCAAACCGCTGTAGACATCAATCCCAAATTTTGTATTTACGGGTAAAATCTCCCTCTTGAGATCTGATTAGATTTTCAGTAAAATCGCCAGACCGGAAGTAGAAGTTTACTTCAGTGAAAAAATTGAATTTTGCCAATACTTCGTCAACTACTAAGTTATGTACTCAAAATTAAATTTGAGAAAAATTTTATTATAAAAGTTTTTTGAAATTCCTACCGGAAGTGGGTCTTTTACTTTTATCGAATACCAGTTTTTTGCAAATACTTCGCAAGTGATGCTTTTTACACGGATATACTACGAGTTTAAAAGTATATATAACTTAATTTTCAATTTCAAAATTCAGATCGGAAGTAACACTTTTACTCTTACTGAATACCGATTTTTTGCAAATATGTCATGAATTATTCATTCAATATATATTTAATAAGAGTACATAAGTATTTAGAGCAAGATTTGCAATGTTTTTTGTATAAATAAAATTGCAAAATTCGGACCGGAAGTAGCACTTTTACTCTTAGCGAGTAGCACTTTCTTTCTAATATTTCGTCAAATATGCATTCTATAGAGGTGTATTAAGAGAATAGAAGTACCTAAAATAGGATTTTGAATAATTTTTGTATAAAAAAAGTCTTAAAATTGTATGATCTGAAACACTCATACGTATAAGAAAGTCGTGTGGTGGCCACACCTCACTTTTTTATTTTCGATTACTTCTGCTAAACGAAACGGCATATTGTCGACAAGGTTCTGGCAATAACCACGGTGAAATTTTCCCATGTAGTTTAAATTTGATTCCATAATTGATTTGAATTGTTGTATATATTATAAGAGATTCATCTTTTTCATAAATCCAAAGAGATTTTTCAGATGACTCTGGAATGACAGTGACCAATTCCCCATTCATTCTTTTTGGAACTTTTTCTAGCACTGTACGTCGAAAGAATTATCTGTTTACTCACTATTTTGATAATTAAATTTTTTACAGTTTAGTATTGTAGAAAATGTTGTATGTAATACTTATTATTATTTACAAAATAACCGAATGAATATTAAAAACAGTAAATTTGTTTTATATATGTTCATGGTAAATCAATAGAACTATTCAAATTATTATGTTTATTGTAATTAATTATGTTTATTTTCTGTGTTTATATATTCGAAATTTTAGTGGAAACTTTTTTTTTTGCAACTAAGTGTACTTCAAAAACCAATCATGTAATAATCTCATGGATATGTCTCAGATATGAATATTACATTGAACATAAACAATGCAATTATCATGACAGAAAAAGTGTTCCACGTCATCACTAACAAACTTAATTATATACTTGGAGTTGATGTATATTAAATTTATAAATAATATATTGCGGCATTTATAAAGTTATATTGTTGTAAAGAAGTTTTACTGTTATGCATGCGTAATATTCTAATAAATAATAAATCCACTAAAACAAACACGCAATGATCTAGTTCAGGCCTGCACAACACACGGCACGCGGGCTTATCATTCATTATGTTTTTAAATTACCAGAAAAATTAACAAAAATGTTTGACAAATTTAATATAAAATTAGCACATAAAAATTATATTAATTTGAAATTTATTGATACTAGTATTGAATCTAAAACGAATTTTAATAAGAAAAGCGCACAATTTATAATATTCCATGTAATAATTGTAATAACGTTTACATAGTAAATAAATAAATTTAGATGAAAGATTGAAAGGACTTCAATATTAAAAAAAAAACTGTTTTAAGAAATATTTCCAAAATTTAGAACATATGTAATTTCAATTTTGATAATCCAAAAAAACTTGAATATGGAAACGAACAATAAATCTGTATTTATAATGTAACTACGTATTGAAATTAATGCTCTTTCAAAAATTTATTTCAAGGTATTTTATTCTTTGAAGATGTATTACCAAAACAATTCAAATCTAGCTAACTTTGTTATGGCATTGATATATTTAGAATGTATACCGGTTGATCAAGATTAAGTGTTCACCATTGCTTTCTCCGTTATTGTAGGAGCTACTTTTTATACTAATTGATGCAAAATTAATTGCTTAACAAAAGTGTTCATGCACGTTTTTTCTCATCAGTTGAGAATAACCGATGTAATTGAAAAACTAACTGGGGCGAACTTCGATGAACATAATTTATTTGTAAAGTAAAATTGTAGTACCTGTAAAAAAAAAAATATTCTAAATTAAATTTCGACAGATTTTTGTGCTCTTTTGAAAACACTTCGCGTTGCAACTCTTCCATCAATAGAATTAATAATATTGCGGATACAGTCTTGGAGTTTATTTTCAGTATTGTATCTCGCTTTTTATGTCTCGTTTTTTACATATTACTAAAAATAAAAGTCTAGAGGTTTTATGTCAGCCGATCGAGGAGAAAACCGAACAGGACCATGTGTGGCTGTAAACCTATCTCCAAAGAATCTCTGCAGAAGTGTTGGAACGGCTCGATAATTATGGGCATGTGTCCCATCCTGTTGAAAATAAACATTTGGGCGAGTCGCTAAATCGAGAAATTTTTGTAATAACGGTCTTAGAATAAAAATGTAGACTTACAATTGTGAATTCAATCAAACCACACCAAACATTAATAAATACTGTGACTTACATATATACATTTATACGTAAAACGTATATGCATATATGCATGTGTTTGAGATATACACATACATTAAGTGCCATTGCATATACGTTTTACGTATAAATGTATATATGTAAGTCACAGTATTTATTTACTGCTTGATGCTAGTTTTAACATCCATGTGTTTACAGATTTAATTTTCGCAAACATTAATACTAAAACGTTACTGTGGCTTAGGCTGCCGAACTAATAGTGGATTTTCTCTATAATACTCCAATAATGATTATTCTTTCTATTATCACTCCACAATACTTGTTTGGTAAAGTTTAGATCTTCAGTATATTTAGGAATAATACCGGCCTCACCATCTTCTGACGTCTGAAGTGGTTGAAACGTTTCAGCGAAAATTTATGTTTCTTCAAAATTCTTTGAATATTTGTAAAGAAATCCCGAATTCTCTAGATAACTATCTTATTGAATTTCTCCTGAAATGATATTTGCCTGTCCCCTTCTTGTCAAAAACATTTTCGATACTTGGAAATTGTCGATGAAGTCTTAAAAGGCAAAGCCGATATGGCAGTTGTCGCCCAAGGAATAATTCACTGTATCGTTGAATCGCTCTATTGCAATATTTTTGACACATCAAATATATTTCCGGAATATCACATTTTTCAATATGTGAGAGACATTTTCAAAACAATTAATAATAAACTATAACTAATTGAACGGGATGTTACTTGTTGAAATTCCATGTTAGAATAAATAATAAACGTAAAAATAGGTTCAAATAATTTTTATTGTTTCACTCACAACAATATTGTTCCGCCAAACCTTGGCTTCATCAGGGATGACGGAAAAATGTTTACAAAATCATTACAGCGTTATATATTCTTAATTTACATAAATGTCTGGGTTCAAAGAGGGGGTGCTTTTATAAATTTAGAAAGACAGTAGAGGGGAGTGATTTAAATCTGTTTGTTCGTTTAGTGCCTGACCTATTTTCTTATGTCTATTAATTTCTAAAGCTTCAAAATTGAATTGATTCAACATTTGCCAACCATTGAATAAAACTAAACCATAAATTTAATAAAGAATTTCAAATTTTACATGTACAAGATAAAGGAAAGAAAATAGGTAAGGTACTAAACGAACAAACAGATTTAAATCACTCCTCCTCTACTGTCTTTCTAAATTTATAAAAACACCCCCTTTTTGAACCCCGACATTTATGTAAAATAAGTATATATAACGCTGTAATGATTTTGTAAACATTATTCCGTCGTCACCTGATGAAGCCAAAGTTTGGCGAAACAATATTGTTGTGAGTGAAACAATAAACATTATTTGAAACTATTTTTACGTTTATTATTTATTCTATAATAAACTATTGCTATTAAGCACGCAATTTATTATATTCTCGCACACAATCGAAAGTATTTTCACAAACTCTGTCACACTATCAAGTAGAGAATTAAACTCCATGTCTTTGAAGATATTTAACTCCGTAAAGGATAAAAACTTCGTTTTTGATTTACATCGGTTATTCTCAATTTTTGTGAAAAAACTCATATGAACACTCTTGTTAAGAAATTGATTTTGCATCGATTTATTATAAATTTTAATAATTGGGAACCTACACGTTCAATTGTTTTTCTGTTTTCACTATCGTAATCAGTAGTACAACTTTCCTAATTTAACTGAATACGTAGCTCCTACAATAAACGAAATAGCAATGGTGAACACCGGTATATGTCAATAATTTTTATATCCTTAATATAAAAATATATATCGCCATTATTTACTAGCTTCATCAGGAAATAATTGAGGTTGATCAACTGATTTGCTTAAAGGGAAAATTCGAAGATACATTTTTTCAGACTTACATTTATAACTTTCATTGAAAAAGAAATTTAGTGAAAACTACATATTTGTAAATAGAAGTTATTGTAAGCAACTTTTTAAAACTAACGTTAGTTATGTTATATGTATTACAAATCAAGGCAACTCATACTTTGAAATAAACATGTAATATTTTTTTTCCAGAGTTGGTATTCTAACTTTTATATAATTGCTCGCAGACGTATTTTTTAAATAGTAAATATTTAGTACTTTTCATTGCCACGTAAATAATAATGAAAGAATGCTATGTAATTCTAAAGAATATGCTTTAAAATGTCGAGTATATCTTTATTTCATTAGAATCCTTCAAATATAAGTTTTCAACAAACTATTACCATATCAGAGAAACAGTTGAAAACCAGCTAATAAAAATTGCTGTTAATTTAAGAAATGCAATAACATGCATATAGCTCTATTTACGAAAAAAAAATTGTTTTGGTCCGTCTTTCTCGAACACCCTGTAGAATTAAAAATATTTCTAAATTGAAAAGCTTTTAATTATGTACAATATTTCCATTAAAAAACAATTGCTATCTACATTATTTGATATCAATAGAACACCCGGTAGATAACTAATCAAGACAATTAGTATATTACAAAACTGGAAAAATTATTCTGTATTTACCGATATTCGAAATAACCCGAGAGATTGCTATTATCCTATTTAAATTCTAATTTGTTTTAAGTAATTCATTTATGAATTGTACCTTGACGTATTCTGGTGTCATTTGCTCACCAGCTGTTATGTCGATTATCTTCATATTCATTTCAATTCCCAAAGCTTTGGCCAACATCAGCACGGACCTACATGGGGGACTGGGGGGGAAATAATAGAAATCAATAGTGGCGTCACTGTTTTCGTTCATCTTTTTTTCAACTGGCTCACTACAAAAAGATACAAAAGAAAAAACAATCTATTAATGACATTTCATTATCAATCACCGATAATTTACAGAAATCTACTGGGAGTAATTAACCTTTTATTGGCAGTAAACACTGGTATGACGGTATCGTTTTGCATACAATTCCCCAGTTTGTCGGATTTTATATTTGACAATTAGCACCGACGAGAATTGATTAAGATACTGCACGCCATTACCTGACTGTTCGACGGGAAATGTTCCGTGAGAGCGTTTAGCTAAGGCATTTTAAGTAGTTATGAGAGGTTGCTAAGAGAAACAAGCCTCTGGACGATACAAACACATCCGGAATATGATAAATTGCCCGGATTTATCAACGTGTCTATTTATGCGCGTCGTGTTTACGTTTCTGATTGGTAAATACAATTTCATCCTTATATTACGAGTATCTATAGGGTGGAATATAATGCACTTCTATTAAATTATGGCATATTTGTCACTAGTCGTGATGGTATACTAATTAGTACAAATAGTATGCACCATATGACGGGCTTTTGGCATACTGTTTTAATAATATTGACTACTTTTGACATTAGTATTACGTTGCAAATATGACTAAAGCCTTTTTTATTGTTTTTAGTAAGCCATAAGGGACTACATTTAAATTTTATAGCCTGATTTAATTTAAAATATTCCGACGATTACGTGTTGTATCACAGCTTGAAGTTTTTAAAAGGCATTCGACTTCGAGCTAATTGTCTTGAAGGCACATCAATTTATTTTATTGTTCTTTTTCCTTTCTTATACGTAGTCCTTGTTTATTAATACTTTGAACCTTAAAAGTAATAAAATAGGTTTTTTGTTTACATAAAGATAAAGATTGACTGCCTACTAAGTGTTCAATGTGTAAAGTATATCTTCCTATAGAGAGTTATTTTGTGAGATAAGCGTTGAAAGAAGCTACAGGTGTCTCTACCGTTGAAAGAGGACTCCCACTAAGCACACTGACAACAGGAAGATTCTCTTTAGGTGAAGAAGGAAGAAAATATATGAAAGATATTTATAAGTTTTAGGTGCGAGTGTTAAATAAACTAGATCGCAAGACGGTGGAAAGCAAACAATATATGACATGTATTACTTCGTAGAAGTGATAATAGTAATAAATCACAACGAATATTTCAGTATTAAAGGCGCTATGAAATTATTTTGTTAATGTGTTTGTTCTAATTAAAATTGAGCTTATTTTGTGTAGATTTTCTGTCATGTTTGCACTAATATATGCAAGAATCTTGTACCAATTAATGCCCGGAGATTATTTTTTGTTGACATCTCTTAATTTGGATCGTCCTGGGAATATGAGCTAGCCAGGTAAAACTATTCACATTTTATTTTATTTAAAAATACATTGAAATATAAAGGGCATTATTGAGGGTTGCCTTTCAATATGGCTTCAACAACGTGGACCTGTTAATAATTTACAGGTTCCTTTTCAATATTGCGCCCAACGTGGGGCCATTACATTACTTTATTAATTTATATTAAGTTTCATTTCGACATATTTAATTGCTTATATTTGTTTGTATACGTATTTGTAATTACGTCTCATGTTTTAAATCTTATCTATTTGTATGCGTAAGTAACTACAACTTGTAATTGACAATGTTAGTCCAAAATTCTTGTTGAACAATTAAATATCTAATATCTAAATATATAGCTACACGCTCATTCTGAAAAATCTTATTTCTTTCCATAAAGTAATGTAATTTATAAAAACATTGAGTACAAAGATTAAATAAACACTTCGTTATTCTGACTACAGCTTAATTAATTATTTTTTATTCGAAATAAACACCACCTCGCCTTTTTCTTCAATTTTCATTTGTAGCCGAGCTTATAAAATCCTCTCTAATATTATGTTTCAATCTAACAAAGAAAGGACATGTGTTAGTAAATAAAATATTTAAGAAACTCTGTAAAATCGTTTCGGAAAATATTAATAATCTCGAAACATCGTTGATTAAAGTATGTTTCTGTAAGGAAAAGGTATGCACAAGAATTATATAAAAGTGTCTTTATTTTAACGTCTATTAGCACTTCTCATCTGAGCGCCATACAATAAATACATTTATTGTTATTACTACGTAATAAAACTTTAATATCTTCAGCAATACCAAATTTAGATTCATTGCTAATCAATTGTCTTCAAAGTAAACTATTAAGTTGGTGTAATAAAAAGACAATTTTCTTCTAATATCGATTGTTAAATTTTATTCGCAAACGTCATCCACACACTAAATAAAGCACAACAAATGTCGACGTAACTGAGGCATGAGAATAAAAACGTTTATATCGGAGTAAACAGAATTATTTATTATATGTATTGATTCCGACCAATTACTGTTTTAAATGAATGTTGAAAGGACATATTCCGTTGAATGATATTTTAAATATATTCATCCATTATTAAAGCAATATGTAGGTCAGTATATATTCGGTCTTTCGCAGAATCTATAAAGTGATATGTTTTTACTGATAGTTTATCCATTATACATTGCGTTATTGTTCAATATAAGCTGGCGGGGAGATTTGAAGTAATGAATTTAGGGTTCTACAGAAAAGTAGGTTCAAATCGCCTGATCGTGTGCTCCTCTAATTGTACTACTATCTGCCATTCTCATTATATCTTCATACCATTTCAGTTGTCATATTCAGAATGCTTATATTATTATCGTAATCAATTGTATGACTATTTAAGAGCTCGAATGATGGCTATGGCTCCAAACTAAACTGTATTAGTAGGAGAACTTGTTGGAGCCTAGGCTAATATCACATGCAGGGTCATTAATAAATCTTGCTAAACATCCCGCTTCTACTGTACAAATATTAGGTGCTGAAAAAGCATTGTTTCGAGCTTTGAAGACCAAAAAAGATACTCCAAAATATGGATTGATATATCATGCCCAACTAATTGGGCAAAGTAGTGCTAGAAATAAAGGAAAGATGTCAAGAATGTTGGCTGCCAAAGTAGCTTTGGCAACACGTGTTGATGCTTTGGAAGAAGGTGGAATTTTTTATTTAGGTATTGAACATAAAGCTAAACTAGAAGCTCGATTAAGAACACTAGAAGAAGGAAATTTAAAAAGAATTAGTGGCACAGAAAAAGCTAAGGCAAAGTTTGAGAAATATCATGGCAAAAGTGAAATACAACAATAGCTGCTGCTGAATCTACTTTACCTTCTGTAAGTAAAAGGAAGCGTTCAGATTCTATGACTGATATAAAAATGAAAGATGAAATAAAGTATGAGGTAGAAGTGCCGTCTATATCTGGTCAGAAAAAGAAAAAAGTGAAACAGGAATGTATTGAAATGGATATCAAAGAAGAAATAAAAGAAGAGCCTGAAGAAGAAACTAAAATAAAGAAGAAAACGAAAAAGATACATCAACTGGAAATAGAACAAAGTCAAACAGAAACTGAAGCAAGTGTGGAACAAGTAGAAATGGAGACACCAAAATCTGAAAAAAAAAAAAAAGAAGAAACAAAGAGTATAAACTCTTAATGTTCAGGAGAGTGAGAGAACAATGAACAATGGAAGAACAACAAATTGATATAGTTGTAAGTGAAAAGAAGAAAAAGAAAAAGAAGAAACAGAAACAGAACAGTGAAGATGAATGAATATCTTCATAAGTTGTAATTCCAAACTTTGTATATCATACCTAAAATTCATCTCATTTTAATTAAGAGTATTTGTGTACTTGCACACAAATTGTATTATAGTTTTCAAGTGGCAGTCAAGTGGTAAAAAAGTCCAAGAGACGCTTAAGGTTAACAACAGAAAGATCTGCTTTAGGATTGTGGAAAAAAATGATATAAAGATATACCATTTAAGTGAGCAATGATTAAGATTTGTAAATTATTACAAAGTAAGAGCCACATTGTATATAAATATTTATGTAAATCATTTTTACTTACTGTGTTGAAAAGTTTCATTAATTGTGGCTTTACTTTTTCGATACTATACCGTGATATAATAAAATTTCTAGGACGAAGATGGCATTGAAATAGAAAATATATGTCTGAACTTAATCCGGGTGTTATAACTTAACGGTTTTGAAAGTTGTTTTGACAGTGAATGTCATCAATTAATATGTTAGAACTGCTGAAAGCAAGTTTGAACATCGAGTTTGAATAAATTCAAATATGGTTCACAATAGAATGAAAAAAAGGTAATAATGTCAAAATAATTTTCAAAAGATAAGGTTGAGTTACGAGTATGACAATATGGCTTAAGTTCCGACATATGTTTTCTATTTCATAGCCATCTTCGTCCTAGAAACTTTATGATATCACAGTATTATACTTTATAAACACTTGTTTCTGAAAATATTCAAACCCAGTAAACATTACGCCATTTTGCTAAAAGTCTCACAATCAAGTATCGCATTATATTGGTGTTGATAATTCTGATAATAAGAATTTGTAATCTTATTTTTCAAGTTTCCTGTATGGGAAGGAAACAGGATTTTCGGTAATGTTATTTATTATTTAAGAATACTTACATAAAGCCCCGCAATGGAAATTAAGAGGATTCTACTGTGAACACTTAAAATTAAGAATAAATAAAGAGTATTTATGGTTTCCAAGACCCTACACTTATAACAAACATAGTCTACGGGACATATCTGTATGTGGCACTGATTTTGAAATTATTTTTCAATGGGTATATAACATTGTTATTTATATATGTATTTCTTTCTTTACCACTATTTTATATAAACTTATTTTCTTCCTTGGGTTTGTGGTATTCCTTTTAATTAAAACTAATATATTTTACTAACGTTTCGATGTATTTAACATCTTTTTCAAAGTTCGAAACGTTAGTAAAATATATTAGTTTTAATTAAAAGGAATATCACAAACCCAAGAAAGAAAATAAGTTTATTGTTATTTATAATATATCTACACTAAATATCTGTCACCTAATCATTAAAGACTACAGTGTTATAAGATGAACACTAAAGTATTAGAGAATATGTATGAAAATTTAATATATTATTTCGATACTTGAATTATAAATTTAGGACAATTAATGTCAATTTAATAACTATTTCCGCAGGATTATCTGCCAAAATGTAATTATTTTCGTGTTAAAAACAACATCTACAACTTTCAAAACCGTTAAGTTATAATACCTGGATTATTATAACTTAACGGTTTTGAAAGTTGTTTTGACAGTGACATTGACTGTTAGAACTGACCGCTATTTTAAATAAACTTATTTTCTTTCTTGGGTTTGTGGTATTCCTTTTAATTAAAACTAATATATTTTACTAACGTCTCGATGTATTTAACATCTTTTTCAAAGTTCGAAACGTTAGTAAAATATATTAGTTTTAATTAAAAGGAATATCACAAACCCAAGAAAGAAAATAAGTTTATTGTTATTTATGATATATCTACACTAAATATCTGTCACCTAATCATTAAAGACTACAGTGTTATAAGATGAACACTAAAGTATTAGAGAATATGTATGAAAATTTAATATATTATTTCGATACTTGAATTATAAATTTAGGACAATTAATGTCAATTTAATAACTATTTCCGCAGGATTATCTGCCAAAATGTAATTATTTTCGTGTTAAAAACAACATCTACAACTTTCAAAACCGTTAAGTTATAATACCTGGATTATTATAACTTAACGGTTTTGAAAGTTGTTTTGACAGTGACATTGACTGTTAGAACTGACCGCTATTTTAAATAAACTTATTTTCTTTCTTGGGTTTGTGGTATTCCTTTTAATTAAAACTAATATATTTTACTAACGTTTCGATGTATTTAACATCTTTTTCAAAGTTCGAAACGTTAGTAAAATATATTAGTTTTAATTAAAAGGAATATCACAAACCCAAGAAAGAAAATAAGTTTATTGTTATTTATGATATATCTACACTAAATATCTGTCACCTAATTATTAAAGATTACAGTGTTATAAGATGAACACTAAAGTATTAGAGAATATGTATGAAAATTTAATATATTATTTCGATACTTGAATTATAAATTTAGGACAATTAATGTCAATTTAATAACTATTTCCGCAGGATTATCTGCCAAAATTTAATTATTTTCGTGTTAAAAACAACATCTACATGTAAAAGCTACCGGCACAAATATTCATGGCAGCATTTTTAGACAAGCAATTAATATAGTACTATTAAGTAAAAATCGTTTTTCCAATATAAAACATTTTTGATCAATAATATAGCTGGATTTCAAATTAAATGTTCCGACATTTAATGCTAAAATAAATGAAATTACTTGTTATTGGCATACCCAATTCGATATGTACGGTATAGAGATGTAAAAGTATTTTATGTATTTTGTTTCGTTTTTGAATATACCGTTGCCATCAAATAAACCATTATATGTATAGATTGTAATTACATTTTATAAGCACTCAACATATGCGCTTTCTAATAGGTACATACGTATATGTTTAATACCCACGGGTATATAGAATTACAAGCTCACGCATGTGAAATGGAAATTCTCGTTCATTTTAAATTCTAGAAATAACAATTGAATTAGTATCGATTATTTTATAGACGTAAAAGTTAAATTTTAATCTTTGCTTTTATTTATTTTACTTACAATCAAAAATTGATAAATTTATTTAATTATGTGCAACTGGAAGAAAAAGTGTAAGTAATATAGGTGATAATAGGAATAAATAAAAAAAAAGGGAAGGATACAATGAATGTCTACACTCTCACATCTATAATAATTATAAAGGGATTCAGAATTAAGTATGGTGAATAATTATGCTGACACCTATTGGCACCACAAGAATTTACACACTACCAAAAATAAAAATGATTTAGAAAAACAAATTAGTAAAGTAAAATGTATTGCTCAAAACAAGAAAGGTACCCAATGGTATAACAGAAATATAAAAACATTTATTTTTAAAAACTTTTTTTCTGTGACGGGAAAAAAAGTTTACATTTTATCCTTCTTGACAGGCAATAAAATGTCACTTTTTCTACCAGGGCAAAAAGTAAGTACTTTTTGCCCATGGGAAAAAAGTGCTCACTTTTTGCCCGCTTAAATTGACAGATATTTGATTATTTTACAGGTTTCCATTAGCAACGCAGGTGTAATGTCACTTGAAATGTCACATCGATTGATTTTCTGACTTTAATATATAGTATTTACGTGTTTTTTCAATATTAAATCGTCGTTTTTCCCATCACAGAAAAAAATAGTGTATTATACACGGGAAAAAATTAGATTTTAGCTCTAGGTAATTTATCTCCCTCCGCTTCGCGTCGGGAGATAAACCTTACCTCGAGCTAAAATCTAACACTGTTTTCCCTTGTATAATAAATAACTATTATTCCAATACTTTTTACAAAGAACCGAAGATTGATAATGTACATGCACAGCCATCTAACAACTCTCGGCATATCGATGGTAAGGAGCGTATTAGCATATTGTTTATATACGAGAGACCCTGTATGATGACCTACTACTTTTGCAATATTACTTGTTCTACATACGTTACAGACCTATTACTCGTTAGTAGGGAGCGGAATCGAGCGAGTCATGACTCATCGCCCATGGGTGCGCTATTGAAATGTTGTATTTTTAAAGAGGTTTTAATTTTATTTATATAATTGAATAACAAGTGGATGGTGATTATAAAATACAAAATACCCTACTATTTTTTCATTTTCTTTTCTGTAAGACTTGTTCTCTTTGAATTAAGTACATCCTTGTAGATAGAAAACGTCCTTTCGTGTGTGGTTAATCCATCTTTTAATTTGAGATTTCGATTTTCAAAATATGCGTCTTTTCTACATCGCAACTGGTTATATTTACGTAATGGAAATATTCTTTTATTTCAGCGTATTTAGCATACACAATTGCCGCAAAGTTATTAAACCTGGATTTCTATTAAAAACTGCGTCTAAGTCACTTGGAATTATTAATAGCCACATCTAATGTGGTTAATCCATTTTTACTTTCTTATACGTAGTATAAGGAAGTAATGTGAAATTTTCGACTTCGAGACTTTTGCAGATGTCCACGTTTTGAAGTCCCCTGATACCGAAAAAGATGTTTTTAAAAAATGTCTGTGTGTCTCTATGTGACCACGATAACCGTTGTAGATATCAATTCCAAATTTTGTATTTACGTGTCTAATCTCCCTCTTGAGATCTGAGTAGTTTTTTAGTAAAATCGGTAGACCGGAAGTAGCAGTTTACTTCAGTGAAAAAATTAAATTTTGCCAATATTTCGTCAACTACTAAATTTAAACAAATTTATAAAGAATTCATATGTACTTGAAATTAAATTGGAGAAGAATTTTATTTAAAAAGTTTTTCGAAGCTGCTACCGGAAGTAGGTCTTTTACTCCTATCGAAAATCAGTTTTTTGCGAATATTTCGCATGTCATGCTTTTTAGACAGGTACGTTACGGGTATAAAAGTATTTAAAACGTAATTTTCAATATCTTTTGCATAAAAACAATTTCAAAATTCAGACCGGAATTACCACTTTTACTCTTATCGAATAGCGATTTTTTGCGAATATGTCGTAAATTATGCATTCTATATGTATTTATCAAGAATACAAAAGTATTTAGTGCTAGATTTGCAATATTTTTTGAATATATGAAATTTCATAATTCGGACCGGAAGTAACACTTTTACTCTTAGGGAGTAGTCCTGTTTTCGAATATCTTGCTAAGTATTCATTCTATAGCGATTTATTAAGAGAACAGAAGTACTTAGAATAGGATTTTGAATAATTTTTGTGTAAAAAAAATATAGTATAGTTTGAAACGCTCATACGTATAAAAACGTCGTGTGGTGGCCACACCTCATTTTTTAATTTGAGATTCGATTTTCAAAATATGTCATTAGTTTAGGCAAATTTCCAAAGTGTTCCTGAACTGATTTTTTAAATTTGGGATTTGTGTTAGTTCCTTGCACTCAGAAATACTTCGAGCATCGTCATTTAAACATGTAACGAAATTTTGTAAACTATCGAAATTCTCTGCATGAAAACTATTTCTGTGTATGTTTTAGCAAAGCTAAGTGACGATATTTTACAGACTTTGCAATAAATTTCGGAATCACTGAGTAACATAAACAACGTTCCAGATCTAAATAAATGATAACTAAAAATGTACGCGTATGTTATTGAAACATACATATTATATTGCGAAATATAAGGTAAATATAATAAATTTTAAAAACTCGTCACCCTTGTACCTACGCCGATGAAGAAAGGATTTTATTCATAAAATTCCTTATTTTATGGCAGTTTTTTCTCTGATTCTCGGCCGTAAACAGATGTTGCAGTTCGCCCTATGAATTAGTGCTATTCAGATATAATGTAAACAACACACCTTATTTCTTTTCACGATTGTGGCTCCGTGGTAGTTTAGCCCGCTCGATTCCGCTCTCTACTCATTAGTATTCGCAACGAAAAATAGAAATAAAAGATATTAAAATAATTTAAACAATACATACAAAGATCTAGTCATATTCATCACATTCCTTCTTTTATCAATACATGAGTATCACATACCACAAGTGGTTACTATTATTATTATAAAGGTGCCCAATAAGAGCAGCATTCCGTTAATTATATAGGAAAGCAAAGATTATAGAATGAGACTTTCTTCTTTAGCAATGCAATTACCATGTGCGCGCGTGTGTGCGTGTGTCAATGTAACTAAACCAGTAACTACTGTGAATTACTACTAAATAATATAGGATATAATTATCAGAAAACTAATGACTTTAGGTTTAAAATTCACCGATTAAATATAAATCACAAGCTGGCATATGACGCTAGTTCGAATAGAGATTTTAAGATAATCTACCTAATTATAAAATAAAAAACATAGAGATGTATCGTAATGTTATTAAACAGTATCATGTGTATTAAATTGATGTTCTGATGTTCCATTGCCATTTTGAAAAAATTTTGTGCGTGAATTTCTGCTGCTGCTTGAATTCAACATAACTGTCCAATTTAAGGGATTTATAGCAATGATATATATGAGGTATTGTAATAGAACCATCAATAAATTTATTATTAATGTAATGTAAAAATGGTCCCACGTTGTTGCGTCATAATGTAATAGAACATGTAATTAAAAGCCCTTTTATAAATTAATATTAATATAATGTAAAAGAACTAGTGAAAGCCCCAGAAGTTGGGCACCATAATGCAATAGAACCCCTTTAAAATAGCCCCATATTGTTTGATGCCATATTGTAAAGGTACAGCTATATAAAATGCCCTACGTAGTTTAATAATTTTTTATATCAAAAATTACTCCTACTAAATAAAATCTTTTGTTTTTCTTATCTTATTTTATCTATAGAGCGGAATCGAGCGAGCTAAACTACCACGGAACCACAACCGTGAAAAGAAATAATGTAAACAACTGCGTGTTGTTTACATTATATCTGAATAGCACTAATTCATAGGGCGAATTGTAACATCTGTTTACTCCAGAGAATCAGAGAAAAAACTGCCATAAAATAAGGAATTTTATGAATAAAATCCTTTCTTCATCGGCGTAGGTACAAGGGTGACGAGTTTTTAAAATTTATTATATTTACCTTATATTTCGCAATATAATATGTATGTTTCAATAACATACGCGTACATTTTTAGTTATCAGTTATCATTTATTTAGATCTAGAACGTTGTTTTGTTACTTTTTCTGAGATAAAAATTAATTGTCAGTGATTCCGAAATTTATTGCAAAGTCTGTAAAATATCGTCACTTAGCTTTGCTAAAACATACACAGAAATAGTTTTCATGCAGAGAATTTCGATAGTTTACAAAATTTCGTTACATGTTTAAATGACGATGCTCGAAGTATTTCTGAGTGCAAGGAACTAACACAAATCCCAAATTTAAAAAATCAGTTGTTATTCCTTCAGGAACACTTTGGAAATTTGCCTAAACTAATGAGATATTTTGAAAATCGAATCTCAAATTAAAAAATGAGGTGTGGCCACCACACGACTTTCTTATACGTATGAGCGTTTCAAACTATACTATATTTTTTTTACACAAAAATTATACAAAATCCTATTCTAAGTACTTCTGTTCTCTTAATAAATCGCTATAGAATGCATACTTAGCAAGATATTCGAAAAAAGGACTACTCCCTAAGAGTAAAAGCGTTACTTCCGGTCCGAATTTTGAAATTTCATATATTCAAAAAATATTGCAAATCTAGCACTAAATACTTTGGTATTCTTGATAAATACATATAGAATGCATAATTTACGACATATTCGCAAAAAATCGCTATTCGATAAGAGTAAAAGTGGTAATTCCGGTCTGAATTTTGAAATTGTTTTTATACAAAAGATATTGAAAATTACGTTTTAAATACTTTTATACCCGTAACGTACCTGTCTGAAAAGCATGACATGCGAAATATTCGCAAAAAACTGATTTTCGATAGGAGTAAAAGACCTACTTCCGGTAGCAGCTTCGAAAAACTTTTTAAATAAAATTGTTCTCAATTTTAATTTCAAGTACATATGAATTCTTTATAAATTTGTTTAAATTGAGTAGTTGACGAAATATTGGCAAAATTTAATTTTTTCACTGAAGTAAACTGCTACTTCCGGTCTACCGATTTTACTGAAAAACTACTCAGATCTCAAGAGGGAGATTAGACACGTAAATACAAAATTTGGAATTGATATCAACAGCGGTTATCGTGGTCACATAGAGACACACAGACATTTTTTAAAAACATCTTTTTCGGTATCAGGGACTTCAAAACGTGGACATCTGCAAAAATCTCGAGATCGAAAATTTCACAATACTTCCTTATACTACGTATAAGAAAGTAAAAATGGATTAACCACATTAGATGTGGCTATTAATAATTCCAAGTGACTTAGACGCAGTTTTTAATAGAAATCCAGGTTTAATAACATTGCGGCAATTGTGTATATGCTAATGTAGAAGGGACGTTTTCTATCTACAAGGATGTACTTAATTCAAAGAGAACAAGTCTTACAGAAGAGAAAATGAACAAATAGTAGGGTATTTTGTATTTTATAATCACCAGCCACTTGTTATTCAATTATATAAATAAAATTAAAACCTCTTTAAAAATACAACATTTCAATAGCGCGCCCATGGGCGATGAGTCATGACTCGCTCGATTCCGCTCCCTAAGTAATAACTAACCGAACCTAACCGAATGCCATGCGATAGTCAAGCAAGAGACACACATGGTACCAATTTTTAAAACTCTCGCCTGAAAATGTAGATATCTGCAATAGACAATGATCGACTTAAGTCGATAGCGCACGTAGTCCCACCCCTGATCATTACCGGTATATTTTCTAGAAGCACCAACTTTCCGACATAAAAAAAACGCAATCGATTCAAACGCCTTTCAATCATTTTTGAAAACATTGTACTAGGCTGTTAAAGTTATCCTATTAAATTATAACTAAATGAAGCGCTTTAGATTTACTAAATATCCATAAAGATCTTATCTAGTTTGAGATATCCAAAAAGAGTACAATGTACAAAATATTATTTTCTTCTTAGAAACATACTTTAGAAAAGTAAAATTCTTTATGATTCGATACATGACAAACAATGCAATAAATCCCGTAAGGAAATACTTGTTATTACCAAATAGCAATCTTAAAAGTAAACGACGCCGTCGGTAGTTGGCAGTAAATATAAAAATACTTTTCTGGGATAAGTACCTGTCTCCAGCAGGTATTACAAACTTGCTTCTTATCAGTTGTAGATAAGAAGCTTAGAGATATGATTCTGTCATCCTTGCAATAAATGTTTAAAAAGATATTGCTTCCAGTCTTTCCGCATTTTCTAGGAAGTTGTATTTCACAAATCGATACTTTACAGGTCGACGGACGTGTTTGTATAGGTATTATAAGTCCTTTTTCAATAAAATTTAACCTGTCTGCTCTGGAGGTTAACAATCTGCAGACGTTTTTCCTTAAAAGTAAAAGATAGACATAGTATTTACCTGTATATTTAATGGATTAAAATTGGCGACCAACGTCTGTTTGAATCAGCAAGAATAACAGGTGGAAGTAAAATTAAATTTTAAATTTAAATGTGCCGAAATGATTGGTAACGTATTGTATTTTTACAAAGTTATCCCTTACCCTAAAAAAATATTGCTGCTTGTAGTCATGTACTATATGTCCGTCGGTTCTTTTGGCTTACGTAATTGATTTTGTTCTATATTAATTAAATCAACACTTCTGGCTAAAATTCACTACTTACAAAATAGAATTAAAAATAAAGAACTTAGGATGCTTATATCTAATATTTTCTATATTTTATAACATGTTTTATTCAATGCTTAAAATTAGCTATATCTATTATAATGAAATTTAATAAAACAATAATAACCGTTGGTTATGAACAAAATTTACCGGTCTGTCATTTATTCATCTTACAACATGTAGGTTATTTACAGTTCCTTAGTATGTATTTATTAAAAAAAAAAAACATAATAGTGGAATAATATCTCAAAATATTTAACAACAAATCCTGTCAGTCTGAATATACAACATATAAAATGTTTAAATACACCTCTACCTATTTTCTAGTGACTTTTTTTAATCGAAAGCAACAATTATTTTGTGGAAAATCGGTATTTCAGTTCAAAATAATTTTTGTTTTATAGTTATTTTTACATTTTGTGAGTAATTAGTTTCGAAGGTTTGTGTTTTGATTAAAAAACAACTTGAAATTTTTAATTAATTTATTTCAAAAACAAACAAACAATGCAATACATAACTTCCAATACTAAAATTTTTACTCTATACAAAACACTTTATCAAATTATTTTTAGGTACAATAGAAAAATTGAATTTATACGTAAAATTTTTAAAACTAATAATTATAATGACTAATGATATAATAAAGCTTAGGAATAACACTAAAATAATAATTGTTATATATTACAAAAACTTCACTCAGATTCTCAATCTGAATCTGAACTGGCTGTCTCGTTAGGATTTATAATCATTGGCTGAATATCCACATCTACTAAGTGTCTCTCTCGGTGATACCATTTAGTGATTAAGTTATTTATATGACGAATACAATTTTGCCAGGTATTTACTGCGCAGTGCTCCAATGCTTCGTTCCGCATATTTAATACTTTATCATCCCCATAGCCATCCCTACCAATGTTTTTATCATAATATCCCTTTGCCGCAGCCCAAATTAATTCAATTGCATTAAATTCACAGTGGTAGGGAGGTAATCTTAATACTTCATGTCCATTGCCTTTTAAAATTTCATCAATTAAATACAGTTTCTCAGATTTGTTTCTCCTAACTAAATCCAACAATTCATATTTTGTGCATTCACCAGAAAAACTTATATTATTGCTGGACAACCAGTCTATTATTTCCTGTTTTCTCGATGCAGAATTTGAAATTTTATTTAATACTACACTATGATATGGTGCATTGTCCATTACCACAAAGTGGTTGTTTGGTAAATGTGGCATGAATTGTATTTCAATCCATTCCTCAAACTTTTTACTTTTCATTTCAGCATGATAATCTTTTGCTTTGGTTTTCGATGCAAATATCAAACTTGCATCTTCAATAAACCCTGATTCACCTCCGGCATCTAAAAGTATAAATCGTTTGCCATCATAACCTTCTGGCTTTCGAACACTTTTTGTAGATGCATCCTGCTAAGATCTTCCTCTATTACCTTTTAAATATATCACCGGTCTTGGAGAATTTGACTTTAAATTATCTGTATACTTCCTCAAAAAAGTGCTTCGGTAAAGGGCTATATCATGCTTTTCGACCAATGCTCGTCTGTTGTCTTCCTTTTTCAATTTAAAACCAATATCTTTTAATAAAAGGGACAAAGAAGATTTGCCAATATCGATTATTGCTTTGGTGTGTAATTCGTTTTTCAATATAAGCAGAGTAACATGTTTCTCTGAAATAATTTCAAATATATTAAATTTGTGAAGCATAAATGAAATAATAACATACTCTCTTTATACATGTTATAAATAGTGTTTCGTACTTCCATCTTTAAAGATTCTCGCAAATCTTCTGCATAAGTTTTAAAATTTTTACGTGGATTCAGCCGTTTACTCTTTGCTTTATAACCTTTCTCTTATCTGGTCTATTATGGAATAGGGTAAAGAAATTAAATACAATATCTATGTCTTAATAATAACAGTGCATATATTTCGAGTGTTTATAATAATTAACATTAAACTAATTTTGTCTCAATGGTTCTTATTTAAGATTGTTTTGAATGCGATATTGTTTATTTTAAACAATGAAATTCAATTGATAATGATTTAATGTACTTATGTTCACCAAAGCAAACATTTGCACGTACTACTCTGATAACCTAGTGTCTTGCTACTTAAATATTTCAAAATTAGTTTGCACTAATTGCTACTAAACTAAAGTTACACCTAAGGTGCATAAAAATGACTCATGTGAAAATGCTCCAGTTGAATATTAGGATGTATTCAACAATATATTATTGTTATTATCCTTAACTATTATTATATGTATTAATTGTATATATGTATTCCATATTTATGAATAAATATCAAAATAAAAAAAAATAGAAAAATTTGATATAACATCGTGAAGATATAACACAGATTTTCTCCAGAAAATCGTATTATATCGCTGCTAAAGACAACTGCTGATGCCTGTTACCATACGCGAAAATGCAGTATTCAATTTGCCTCTGTGAACCATCGCTGGCAGCTAAGAATGTTTTCATTATCCAAAAGAATGTTCCAAGTTGCATGACTAATACACAAGCAAGTAACTCCTGTCGGTCAAATATTTGGAAATTTAAACATTTTATCGTTGCATGTATCTATATTGTTGAAGTAGCAAGCTTTATTTGTAAAAATAAATGTGAATATAAAACCAATACTGGAATATTTTTCTTTATTTTTACCCTTTGTACCTGTTTACTCTTTGTTTTATATATTTTTTATTTTTATTTATATTTTTTATGTAAGATAGCTCCGCACTACGAGGGTTTTTTAGAATATACATAAGTAACTACTGCTGCAAGCCGTTACTTTGCGATAATCCATATTAAAATAATAAAACACATATACTTTGTTGTATCACTATATTTAAACAAATGGTGTGACCGCAGTTTCGACATTTCCAGATGCTTTTATAAAATTTTTATTGAAACTTTTTGATCTAACTCCATACGAAGGGGAGGGTGGAGGGGGGTATGTCTGCGTACAAAAGTAGGTATAATTTCGGTTTGCCTCAATCAATTGAAGGATATGTAGTACGAAATTGTGTGGTTGTCAAAAAAAATAAAAAGATATAGTCAAACGAAGAAAATCTAGAAAAATAAACATTTTTAAATATAAATTTATTTATTTATTGCCAGTAATATATTTATTTAAAATTTTAAGACAGTCACTTGAATTTTCATCATACTCTTCCATAAATGTATTCATTTCAATCTTTTTATCGATTTTTTAAATCATTGCATATGTTACCTTACATTCTCATTTTAAATGTTTTCAAATTCTCTGCGAATATTTTTTTTATATCATTTCTTGGCCTTTCCAACATTGAAATAAAATAATAACAATACTGAACTGTGTATAGTTTGCTTTTATTTTCAAATAATGCGTGTTCGTTTCTATTTACAAATGAGCATTCTTACGTGTATTTATAAACATACATTCTGTGCCAGGTCCGTAATGTAATTTTTTTATCTAAAAAACAGCAGAAAATTAAATTTTTAATTTCTTCGTTATTGCGGTATATTTGAGCCTCTTTCTGCTCGGACTTTACATACCTGCTACTCCGTCTTTTTATTTCTGGGACACCCTGTACTCCTTTACAATCAGAACATTCAAGTTTATAAACACCAGATTTGTTTAAAGGGTTTATTTTCGTTTTGCACTCAAAAAGAATATTAGCGACTTTTGTGTGAGATTTGAATGCTACTTTAATATCATAATTACAAATAATTTTAGCTATTTCATCACTAACATTGTCAAAATAGGTTAAAGAAATATATTGAGGTGATTCTGCTTTATTGTGGGGGTATACTGAGTTCAAGGCAAGTTTAGTTAGCATTTTATTTTAAATGAAACGAAAAATCATACCAATACGTATAAAATGTATTTCATGATTTAAAATGTAACCGAAATTTACATTATATCTACACAATTTTCTCGGTTAATTAAGTTCTATTTATAAAAGAGAAGGATCAAAATGAAATTTTCTCTTGGCCGCGGGCGTACCACTCGAAGAATTATTTAATTTCATTTCGAATTTCTAAATTAAAACTTAAATTACGTCTGACCTAAAATAAATAGTAACATTATTAAGGTTTGAAATTTTTTCTCGTTGGAAGTTCGAAAAAAGTCCCTCCCTGATAAATTAATCGTGAATTTGGCAATTTAAAAGTTTTGTAACAAGTAACAATTGTCAAACTCATATAATATTACCGCTTTTCATTTTTAAATAGATAAATAAATCAAATCGAAAATTATACATAAATTAGTACAAAAAATGTTACATAGAAATTTGATTTTATAAAATAATGATTGTGCATAGATTACTTTTGAATTTATGTAAAGTCTACTCGTTATTGAAACTAAATGCGATGAAATTTTCTATGGTATTTATAATATATCCACACACATGAATCGTACATACGTATATAAACCGAAATTAAAATTTGACGAGGTATATATACACATAGATATGCACGGATTTCTTGAAATTAGCGGCTTTATATAAAAGCTAAAAATTACTTGCTTTATATCCATTAATTAATGAACTTAAATAAAAGAATGCACCAATACCAAGGACTACTTATTTTTTGTTTAGAATTTAACTCTCTTTCAAAAAATTTCGAAATATACAGGAAGTTCCTGTTAAAAATTTGTTGCCTTTGTGAATATTTCTCTTCAATCATTTCTCTGTTTTGACTAAATTAATCAACAAAAAAAGTCACACTTAACTTTAGACACGGTGTATAGGAGTATATTCACTTATTTTTCCATACTGAATTTCACTACACAAAAATCAATGACATCTCTTAAAAGTGTGTATAATTGTGACGCTATATTTGAATCACGCTTTCTTAGTATATTGTAGTGAGAGATTGCCAGGTTTAGCTGGTTAGATACAATTGTTATAAATTGTTATATTTTGGCGCCCAACGTGGGGCATTTTTTTTATCAATTGTGATAGTCAACTATTATAAGATTATTACATGTATTGAAAAAATGAATATCTTCTTGGTAGTAGTGGCAAAATGATGAGCAAAAGTAATAACAATATGACAACTGGTAGTCATGTAGAAAACATTGACAAATATAGAATGTAAATCAAATATGTATGAATAAAAATGTAAAGAATAAGCATAGAACAATCGGTATTATTTATGCAGTTCCATTAAAAGGTTTAATTAATCTCCAATTAATGTAATTATATAAATAATAACGATGCAATTTTGTAATTAAAAGAATTACGAGTAGAGCTGTTCATACTATGACAAAATAGAATGTAAAATCAGTCATATATAAATGAAAATGTAAGCAAATAAGCATAGGACAACCGGTATTACTTATTCAGCCCCATCAAAAGGTTTAGGTTTACCTAAGACATGTACATTTGATAGAAAATATACAAACAATAAACGATGCAAGTATGTGTGTGTTACGATGTGTTTCTAGCTACAGACATATATGTTTCTACCTTGTTTGGTTTCGTCAGTGCAGCATAACGAGGAATGTGTATGTTAAAGCACTAAATATGTGTTGATTAAAAAACATAGTGTTACCTTAAAATGTAAATCCAAAATGTCCAAGTGTTAAACAACAGTGCACTTACTTAATATTGTGTAATGCCTAATTTCAACCAGGCAGTTAATAAAATATATTAAAATTATTTGCCAAATATACAAATGTATTGAAGAAAATTAATATCTTCTTGATAGTAGTGGCAAAATGATGAGCAAAAGTAAAAAATGTTTTTTTTAACTACAATTTTCGAGAATAACATTCCCACATTCTTTATTGATTTTCCATTCTTTTTTATAAAAACCATTTTTAATTTAAATTAATAATAACTGTAAGAAATTATTCAGCAAGAACGGACCGCATAGTGGGACTGATGTAGCCTCTTAAATAATAAATTACAAAAAGTTTGAGCGTCGTTTCAAATTAATCATTTACTATTTTTCTATCAACATTGATAATACAGAATTGCATAAATTATTATAGATAATTAAACAACGGAAAAATCCGTACTATGTATGATTTTTTAGATATATCATTACATTAATATCCTGTATATTAATGCATTTTATAAGATTTCGTACCATGCGAGAGAATGAAACAAAAAATGCAATTTCTCCGTATTCTCAACTGAAAATACATACCTATCAACATTTATCACATCCACGTAAACCTAGTGGATGTGTTCTATTACGGCGTAAGAGACAAATAAATGTAAGAAACCTCTTCAGCCCGACAAATACTAGACGGTCGAAATAACACCCTAATATTTCATCATTTTTCATCGAAAAATATTTTGCCCTAGTACTGCGAAACTACCTCTCTCAATTCGTCATAACGTAAAAGTTCTTCGGATAAGATAAAAATGCAGGTACGAACGGAATAAACAAAATGCAACAAAGAGGGTGAAGTAAGTGAAAGAAGAAGGACGACTGTGATAACAACCCTCCCGTCGACCCATGTCGCCTGCCTCATTTTTATAAAAGGGCCACGGTCTTCCGGAAGAATTTACATTTCGCAACAAGTGTCTTCCATAAACGAAGGTGATATAGCCAAAAATGCAAAGTTATATTTTATTTCTTTGCTTCCTCTGCGGACAAGTGATATGCCAGGGTGAAGTTGCCACTGCTAAACCGTCCGCACAAACCCCGACGAACGTGGAATCAGTTGGAGCGTATGTGCCTCATGCCACTTATCCATACTCGGAAACGTATCCGAATCCGGGTGGATATGAGAATTATTTGATTCCGGTTGGGCCAGTCTATACAGATGTAGGTACCGAAGAAGATTCTGTTATACCTCTAGCACCAGTAAGTTTTTAAAATCTGAACTGTATTGTAGCTGTAGATGTGTTATATACCGTGTGTTTCACTTTACATAAATACACCTAAATTGTTTATTAATAAAGCAATTAATATAAAACGTCCGTCTCAACCAATTATCTAATAATATAGAACTACTAGATGTACTGTAGAGAGAGAAAGAGGAATTGATCTCTACGTACAAAGGCGACATATATACAAAACTGTTAGTTGTGGGCAAAACAAGGCGCCAATACATGGTTTTGTATATAAACTTTTTCAATTTTGTTGATTTATACATATCTATTTGTCTTTTTGGTACGTTGGATTATGTATTTTATTAATATATTTCTTCTAGTATTGATTTTATTTCATACACCACTAACTTTATATTTGTTTAAAGAAATATGCAAGACATAGCGTACAGTGCATCTAGAAGTATAATAGTATTAGATCATTGGTCTCAGCCCCATTATGCAGTACAGCTCTTATGGCAATAGATTTCGTGGTTGCCAAATCATCCCATTGTATAATGTCGTTCCATTTCCGGTTCATTATCTGACATTCTTTGTAATCAAAACATTACCTATACCACTGCTTGTCATTTAATTGATGCATACTAAAAATAAATAGTAATATGAAACACTAAAAGGAAAGAATATATGGGAAAATTGATTTGTTAAAACAGGATATTTGTAATAATATAATCGTTTGGGATTGTTCTGTAGAAATTTATTTAAAATCTAACTGAATATAGTAAGCCATAGTAAATAAATCAATATTTCAAAGAAATATCTAAGTTATAGAATTTTCTTCGTTACTGAATATTGACATCTTAATCTACTATCCACTACTTTTCCATTTATAAAAGCAACTTCAATAATACATACACAAAAACACTAAAACACCTTACCACACTAAAGCACAAAAATGGCTAAATACGTATTTCAACAACTAAGTTGTCATCATCAGTAGCACTGATTAAAAATCGCGCTGTCTACACACCGTAGCGTACAGAGCAACACTGATTTCCAATTTACGGGGATGGTTTATTCTTTTACCTAGGCTATTAACTACTTCATTAAAAATACCTGATCGTTGTACCGTTAAATACGTCATACTTACTATTCTAATCCTATCCTTTAATTCTAATATTCTAAGAAAACCAACAATATAATTTCCTATTTACGGGGATGGTTTATATATTTTTACCTAAACTATTAATTACGTCATTAACAGTACCTGATCGCTGTATCGTTAAATTAGTCATGCTTAATACTATAATTCTATCATTTAATTCTAATGTACTATGAAAAACTAACGGTATCTAAAAGGTATTGTTTACACCACAAACTTATATAAACAAGATTGGGGAATTGGCCCGTTATCTGAATTCATTAATTTATTTTTATTTTTCTGAATGTATATACTCTCGTAACTATCTAGTTCTCTATAATTGCGCACTTGTTTTATAAGTTTGAGGCCGCTTGCTGGAATATCATGACCTGTGTCCGAAATATGTCGAGCTACACTAGACTTCTCTGTCCTATTAAACCGAAAATGAGCAATGTGCTCTTTATAGCGAGTTGCAATCGAACGTCTAGTTTGGCCGATATATTTCTTCTCGCATTTATTACAATTAATTTCATAAATTCCAGATTTTTGTTCTGCCTCAATTTTATCTTTGGTACTACTCAAAAGACTTTTCAACGAATTACATGATTTAAACGCGACTTGCAAACCAACGTTTTTAAAAATATTATTTAAGCTTCTCGAAATATTATGAAAAGGTAGGACAACAAATTTCTTATCTATATCACTTTGAGGTAGCAAAGTTGTGGAATTTAGAATTATATTCTTACGTTTCATTTTTCTTAAGATATTGTCAACTACGTCTGATTGGAAACCATTGTATTCAGCGATACCTCTTATAAGGCGCAATTCTTTCTCGTATCTATCTCTTGTAAGTGGGAAGTTTAACAAGCGATGGATTAGAAAATTGAATGAAGACAATTTTTGTTGCAAACAATGATTAGAATCTGCTGTAATGAATCTGTTTACATTGGTTTCCTTTCTATAAATATCTATTTCTATATTGCAACCTGCTTTAATTACTAATGTATCTAGAAAAACTAATTGTCCATTGTTTTCCTTCTCAAGAGTGAATTTAATCGTGGGGAATTTTGAGTTTAATTCATTAAGAAACATTTCGGTATCATACATTTTAGTGTCAAAAATCGCGAAAATGTCGTCAACGTACCTTAACCAAACTTTAGGGAAATATTTGGCGTTCTTTTTGAAATCCATTTCAAAATTACTCATGAATAAATCGGCAATAAATGGAGACAAGCAATTTCCCATAGCAGTCCCATGTCGTTGTTCATAGAATTTACCTTCTATTTGAAAACAGTTATGAGACATACAAAGAGATGTTAACTGCATGTATTCATCTATTATCGCCTTTTCGATATAATTGTTCTGAAGTAAACGTTCCAAATATTTCAGGGTTTCTGGAATCGGTACTGAAGGAAACAATAATACATATTTATGAAAAAATAACATTAACCACACATGCATATATACTTTTATTTTTTAATACGTTACATGACTTATATAGTCTTAATGAATATTAATATGTTACATTCCATTTAAAGACTATACTTTCCCATTTATAAGAACAAGTTATTAATACTTGGTACTATACTAAATTTATATAATTTAAAAATTAGAAGTAGGTACACATACGGTTTTATTTCCCTTCAACCACTTAAAGCATCTTGATTTGATGATGAATGTGTGACATTAATATTATAAACTCTTCAACATCGTCTTGCAAGTTATCTACTATCCACATTTTCGATGTTTTTACGTGTCCAATTTAATTCTGCTAGTTGTTTATTCTTACATTCTGATAATCCTCCACAATTAATTGTTCAATATCTCTTTGTTTGAATGTCGTATTGTGCATTTTAACGTAGTGTTTAACTTGTGTCCACACCATTTCAATTGGGTTTAATTCACAATGATAAGGTGGAAGCCGAAGAACATAATTCCCTTTTTTCTTTGCAGATTCATCAATTTTGTTTGTCATACTGAGACTTAACCTCTGTCACATAAGCCAGTAAATCTCTTTTTTAACATGTCATTCGTTAAGCTATTCAATAATTTGGTCTTTTCTCCTTGCTACTGTTGGAACCTTTCTTAATTTTCTCGTATGATATGAGGCATTATCGAGAACAACAATCGAGTTCTCTGGTATATTTGAAAGCAATTTATTCTTGAACCAATTTTCATATGTATCTGCAACCATTTCGCTATGAACATCAGCAGTACTTTTCCTACAAAGAAATGTACATTCAGCACCAACAACAAAACCTTGCTCGCCTCCATCATGAAGTAATGCAAATCGAAGCCCAAGACCACTTGGTGATTTTAAACCAGTGCTGTGTCCCTGTGTCCATTTGTTGTTCCCTCTTTACATTATATTTGATACGCACTGAACAACATAAAGCTTTATTTGTTCTTGAACAGCAGAAGTCACGTTCATGGATGTATTAAAATAATTATATACATTAATAGTCTGCTTTTCCTTACTACTAAAATTTTCTCCATTCTATCGCTTTCTGTTTGCGAGCTCCATGATGATAGTGAACACTGCAATAAAATATGTATAAGTATAGGTTATCACGTTTATCAGAATTATAGACATAGGTATGCATACTTACTTTTAAATGCTTGAAAAAGATAATATGCGTTCTAAAATGAACGATTTAAAAGAAATTATATATAGGTAATTAAAGACAATATAAAAGTATACAGACACCGGAAAAAATTGACAATTGACATCAACGATTACCCATAACAGCTATATACTTAGGATAATAGAATTTCCAACAATGCAACCGGATATAAAGTTGGAGTTATTAAGAGATTACTAAAAATAATGAGAGATGCAATATCCCTATTAAGGCTATACGCCCGGCCTCGAAATCGTTTTTCCCATTTCCTAATCGTATTTTTTATGAAAACCTTACCGAATTTACACGCTAATTTAAGAAAAAAATGCCTTTCAATTGATAAATCGTAATTTTTTCGAAATTGTCCAAAGGGCCCTAAATAAAAATAAAAATGTAAGAAATTTCAAAAAACAAGCCTTTATTAAAAATTATGTAACACTCAACAGCAATACATAAATTTTATTTTTTCTTGATTTTTAAAAATAAGGTCGCGAAACGGAAAACAAAATTTTGAAATTCACTGCGAAATTCACTGAAATCAAATAGAGTATGTGGTACGCTCGCACATGGTGTCGAGAGGTAGCTCCGCCTACCATGTCGGGCTGTTTCTACGCAGTTTGTAAAATACTTCTGAGATCGGTGTATGTTAAGAAAGTAATCGTTACTCGGACATTATTTTATCGAAACCGTTGATATTTTCTTTACAATATAGTGTACATGTACAGTGTCAGCGTCACAATACTTCCTTATACTACGTATCAGAAAGTAAAAGCAATATCTCTTCCGGTCCCTAACGGTATACCTGCTAGAAGCGCATGCTAGGACTCACACGGCTTGCGCGCAGGGAGTATAATTATTATATTTGACTCGCAATAATTTGCTTCTGAAACGATCTAGAAATTTATTTCTTGCACAAAAAGTAATTTTGGAATGTTGGCTTTATTTTGTTTCACATATATATGGGTAAATTCTGAAAAATAAGATTAGTTACTCGATAGCTGAAAAATACCTTACACAAATTGGTGTTGTACTAAAACTTTTTTTTTTATAAAATTTACACACAATAAAGAAAAATCGAAAACACTAGTTTCATCCAAATACTTTAGGGTATAATCTTAAAAAAAACAGATCCCTAGCTCTCTGCATTGCTGAGATATCACGAGATAAGTATTAAAAATTGAAGAAAATGAAAATTTTAAAATTTACACAAAAAAACGATTTTTCGACCTTTTTGCGATTTCGATTTTATTTTCCAACTCAAAATTTGAATCCGGCAGGTGATTTTACATATTCAGCTTCACTTTTTTTGTGTGTTTGAGAAAATATAGATTGTCTAATTTAGGGGGGGTTGTTTCCCGACTGCCAAACATGTGGGCCAACCGGCGATTATCTGAGACCATAACGCAGCCATAAATTACAGGCAGATTAGATTAGGTGACAAGTTCTTTTCTCTATCTTTTTCCTCAGCATAAGACAGAGCACGCGGACCCTTAAACATTTGTCTTTTATTACATTTGCACGAAAAGCAGTGGTACGCCTATTTCAAATCGAACTCAGCTTGAAGCGGGCGTTCAGCCTTAAACCTGTACTGGGGGTTGAGATAGACTATAGTGATAGAGGCCATTACGATAAACATGTTTGCAAGACCAACTGTATCTCGCTATCTCTGCGCGATATAAGGTCGTCACGTAACTTCGATTTACATCGATGAATTTGATTCTGGTAACCTCAAAATATTGATCCTTATACCGGGTGTCCCAACTAAGACTTTCGGGTCATATATCTCCATTATTATTGAACGAATTTTTATAAAATTTGCAATATAGACAATTTATTAAGTGAAGAACCGTTGCGCTATACTTAAAGAACCATAGTCTTTAAAACGTCAATTTAATAACAAAAGTTGATAATAAAGAGCGACCAAGAAACGAATACACTAAAACAAAAATCAGATAAAAATGTCATTGTTCGAATGTACCACCATCCGCTTCAATACATCTGTCTAAACGAATCCTAAAATCATCAATTACGTTTCGCATCATGTTAGCATTTATTGATGCAAATGCTTCTCGGATTCTGTTCTGCAAATCTTCAGGAGTTGTAGGCGGTGTTGAATAAACTTTCGTTTTGACGTATCCCCACAGGAAGTAGTCACAGGGGGAGTTTTACTTAATTTTTTCTGTAGAGGCTTGATTTTTGGTGCTTAACCATCTAAAGATATTTTCGGGGAATTTGAAAAAAAAGAAGGATGAGTGAAAATTACATTTTTTAACTTTCAATAATTTCAAAAGTAACAGAACAATTCCTCATTCAATAAAGTACCTACATTTTAAATTTAAAAAAAAATCGTTCAATAATAATTGAGATATATGACCCGAAAGTCCCCCCCCCCCCCCCCCATACGTATAGAAAGTACTTTAGCGGCATTATTTCGAATAGCTTCAATACTTCTAAAAACATAATTTTAGAAAGTCTATTTGTTAAGTATCTAGTCATAAGCAAACTTTCATTTTTTTATGATTGTTTCTTTAAATGCATTGTCAAATTATTCAACTACTATTTTCTCCATAAAACTCTTCCATACTTTTGACAGAAAACTGAAACGATAACATTTTGAGAATCTTGCTTTTCTTATTACTTGAATTTTCATGTATATTTTCCAGAGCGTAATGCAACGAACGATGAAAGCGCTGGGCAAAGTGAGTTTGTTTTTGCTGGGCAGCGTGGCTATCCTTCTGATCGGCGGTATCTTCACGACCGCCGTTTGCTCTCTGACCCCTTTGTGCACAATTTCGTTTGCTGGCTTAAAGAACGTCAACAAGGAAACCATGCGTTCTTACGTCACTGCGGACGGTCTTTCAGCAGCCGCTTCGTTTGTACAGGACGCCGTCGGAAAATACCAGCGCTTACAAAGGGCAATAAAGAAGAATTAAATTATTGGACTTTTATCTCTTTCCTAATGAAATCTGTAATATATTTTTATGTACTTATATGATGTTTATATATATATTATGTAATTGTTACACGATATATACCTACCATATTAAAAAATATAAATAATTAAAGTCTTTTTGTCTTGAATCCTCTGAAACGTTTAGAAAAAAAATCATTTCAATGTTTTTTTCTAAAATTTCTTCGTTAATCTAAAGCTTCATCAGGAGTAACATAATAATGGTACGCAGCAACTATTCACACTGTCATTAGTAATTTAATTAATTAATAGTATTGAAACTGCCATAAATATATACTATAGTCACATATCAAGAATTTGTATTTGTTTAAGTCAAATTACACAGGTAAAATCAAAAATATTATAAATTATTTATAACCACTTATAATTCAAATATTCCTCAATTAATTAATTAAAAATGTCTTTCTTAACAAGTAAATATGACAATTTTATAATATTGTTATAATGTGAAATTAATATTGCATTAATACTCTAAAAACATACATTACTATTTAAAGTTATTACAGAATTAACTTAAAGATTTTCCCATCGTTGTGCTAGCCTATAATACGAAATAATTATGACGTGAATGTTATTTCTGAACAAAATTATGTATTTTATTCATACTCTTATTTATACAAACACAATCCAATAAGTTTTGAGTTTAGGATATATATATGTATGGAGTTGTAAATACTAATATCTATTCTTTTCTGTAAGTATTGCACATCAAAAATGTTGACCAACTTAAGAAATGCATATGATCGTTACATACAAAATTGTATAATGAATGTCATCAGTCATCATTAATAAAACCAATGCAAATACAAATAAGCATTTATATCATAATACTTCGTTAATGAATAGAATCTACAGAGAAATATAGTGGTGACATCTTGAAAGATAAATAGGCTTACGGTCGCTTTTAGTCAGTTAACCGACCAAAGGCAGTATGTCCAAACCGTCAAAATAATTTCGTTTATAAATACAATTTTCGTTTGTGTGTAATGAAATTTAAACCAATTTTGATGTAGAAAGAACGTTTTCTATCTACCAGGATGTACTTCATTCAAAGAGAACAAATCTTAGAGAAGAGCACTTTCAGAAAGTATTGCTAGTAAATATTAATACTCCTTTACTCGACTTGAACTACAAAATGAACAAATAATAATGTATTTTGTATTTTATAGATCACCAGCCACTTGTTATCCAATTATATAAATAGAATTAAAACCTCTTTAAAAATACATCACGTCAATAGTGCGCCCATGGGCGATGAGTCATCAACCGCACGTGTCCGCTCCCTATCTATAAGTGAAGTTTCTTCGTAACAACAATCGGTACCATTTTAACGAAAAGTTGTAAATCAAGAACAATGAAATTTTCACACAGTAAATGTTAAAACACATTCATCAGGTTGAGTTATTTTGAAAATCCTAGTGCCCTTAGGTTTTTCAAAAAAAATCATAAAATTAGTAAATTTGGAAGAAACAGAACGAAATTTACTCAATTTATAAAAGGCACTATGCTGATGTCGAATTCGAAAAAAAAATGAATTTTGATTTTTGGTTTCGCCTAAAATGGTACCGAAAAAATCCATTAGTTGGGTGTTTTAATTCGAATTTAGGAACAGTTTCTGTATTAATTTTTGTTGTATTACTATCGTTATTATAAATATTTCTCTGTTTGTTTCTCTATTGATCAAAGGTTATAATAAAAACTGCAAAAAATCCATATGCAATCACAGCTCCATCTATGGACCCCCGGTTAGGGTTAGGCATCGAAGATTAATGATTTATTTTGAACTAATTGTCATACGATGCTCAATATCATCCATTACTGGTTGTGTTAATTCTGGTGGTCTTCCAGAGGTCTTCCCCATACGAATGCTTTTTTTTTATTGAAATCGCTTAATAATATTGTTTTTATGATTCACAAAATTATGACAATTAAAATCTATACCGGGAAACTGCTGTCTAAATTGATGAATACAAGAGTCCAAGTTGTATGCCCAAGATCCATCTGAATTTTGAGTTCCACTGCGACAGTTGGCAATTAAAATGAAGGCATCTACCTCAGAAGTGAACACCATTTTAAAACTAAAAAGTAAACGTATCATGTTGTTGAAATATGATGAATACATTACCCTATTATATTACCTTGTCGAATTACAATAAAATTATAGCTCTACAGGTTCTCAAATTACGCAATATAACAAGAAGAAACGGGAATAACGAATAAAAAATCAAAATATAAAGTTTAACAGAAAATGAACACAATAGGCGTAAGCCACATGACATAAAGATAGGGCAATTTATTTTTTTACCAACTTAAATTTAGAATTTTTGGCGGTTAATTTTAATTTTATCTTAACCATTTACGAACGCACTGTATAGGTGTTTTTTGCTAAACACGTGCGTTTAAATAGCTCAACAAAACGTCTGAAATAGTAAAACGCGCAATTTCTCTTCTCCCAATATTAATATCATCCGTTTGTTGGTACGTATGAAATATACTTTCTTGTAGTTAAGGCTCCGGACTACTGATTTTAATATTGCGATTTTAAGTAATACGGGTTGCATAGCATATACTGAATTAAAAGTGTGAAAATGTCCCCCGTAACTTCCCCTCTTCAATACTTCTCCTATAAGGGCGTGGCCTACACTTAGGAGACTGCAACGGAATAATTTTTAGAGAATATCTGATAAACATGATATTTATATGTAATGGGACTGTAAGGAAGACATACAAGTGGGGGGCTCGGGGTGTTTGTTTGGCGAAATACACATATGTTTCGGAATAAATATTCTCTTATTGAATAAAAAGTTGGTTACACAATTTTTGTGTTTTCTTACATATACATATCTGAAATACACCCGTCTAATAGAAGATTTCTATATTGTTTTCTCATTTATTCATTGTTCTGTTATTATAGATCAAAACCATACTTTCTAAAAATTCAAGACATATAATTGATAATTTCCAATGCTTTTTACTGATCTTGTTTACCACACTGATAAATGAGTGGTTTTTATTTTTCGGTCAGACATACCAAGTTATTTTCTTATTATTGATTTTCGATTTCTTGATAGTTCCTTCATATGACATTTTATTTTAATATGGTGTTCAAAATAACTAATTTATATATTGTTTATTATATAATATTTTAAACAATGTGTAACAGGTATAACCATATTAAAATATGAAGTAAGTACAAGAAAATGGATTTTATATTAATTTAGTACCTAAATGAATCAAGGGAATACACAAATATTATTAATTTACAAAGTACATAAATATAAGATTAATAATAAAATATATCAGTTTTAGTGAAAAATTAAAGCGACAGTGCTAGTTAGTAGAAAATTATTTCCTACATATACAACAGGAAATTCATTTTTTGTTTTCTAACTTATTCTAGATATTTGACAAAATGTTGTTTTTTTTTTTTTGTTACTTTAAAGCAATCAATTATCAATTTACTAAAAACTAAACTGTACATACTGTGTGTCCAAAAAGTCTGGAAACACCCAAATAAAATCGAAACGGATGATTTTTGAGAAAAATACAAAAACAGGTCAATTAGTATTTTCAAAAAACTACTGGCTGATGGTATCTGGAATTTTTGATGATCTTGAAAAAGTTATGATGTCATCAAAAAAAAATTAAATGGCAACGTCGCATTTTTAATTTTATTTTTGATAGATCTTTTAATTGTCTAAACGACAGTCAAAAAATTTTTCATTCTGCTTAAGAAAAATTTTGAAAAAAAAATCATTATAGAAAACAAAGAAAATTTTAATCGTTGAAATCAGCAAAAACTCTTACAATAAATGTTCAAAATGTTGTCCTTGAGCATCTTGGCAATACCCTAAACGATAATAAAATTCATTTTGAACGTTTTCTATCATTTCAGGAGTGATCCTTCGTACTTCAATCTCAATCCGTTGACGCAAGCCTTCCAAATTTTCAGGTTTAGTTGCGTATACCTTGTTTTTTAGGTAACCCCCCAAAAAATAATCAATAGGCGTTAGATCTGGCGACCTAGCAGGCCACTCGATACCCCCCTCCTGCCAATCCATCTGTTTGGGAAGGTATTCTCGAGATAATGCCGAACATTTCCCGCATAGTGGGATGGAGCCCCATCTTGTTGAAACCAAATTCTTTGGCTGGGCAAATTAGGATCTTCATGGTTCGGAAATATTTCTGCTAATGACGGAATTAAATAATTTTGTAAAAAATCCAAATACATATCCGCCGTCAGGTTACCGTTGAAGAAAAAAGGCCCTATAATTCTGTTACCAATTAAACCAGCCCATACATTTAATTTCTGAGGATACTGAGTTTGTACCTCTCTCATCCAGCGTGGATTTTGGCGTGCCCAGTACCTGCAGTTTTGTCTATTAACAGTCCCATGTAATGTGAACGTAGCTTCATCTGAGAATAAGATATTTCTGATAAAAAACGGATCATTATCACACATAGGCATCAGTTGTTCGCAAAACTGTACACGCCTGTCGAAGTCGTCTTCAGACAGCTCATGAACCACAGATTTTGTAGGGATGATACTTAGTTTTCCGGAAAATATTACCAATTGTACTCTTCGACACGTTAAACTCCCGCGCAAGCTGCCGTGTACTAGAATTTGGAGTTTCCTCTACTGACAATAATACGTCGAGTTGCGTCTCTTCTGCGATCTTTGGACGACCACTTCTAGGGCGATCTCGAACACGGCCTTCTTCTTGAAATTTTTTGTGAATCTTACTCAATGCAGAAATACTAATTGTGGCACGCTCCGGATGTTCTGTATTAAATAAGTCGCAAACTTCTCTAACTGAACGAGCCCTATCCCCAAAACCAATCATCATCAATATTTTAATACGTTCCCTCTCACTTAAAACCATTTTTAAACAGATTTTTTTAACTTACGCACAATTCGTATTTGACAGAATGTCACAAATAAAACAAAATGTGTTTGAAAAATAATCGACTTTAAGCCAACTATGTTTTTTTTAAAAGACAAACTTTTCCATTTTCGAAGAAGTAATTAAATTTTTCTCGGTCATTTTCTTAAGTAAAATGAAAAAATTTTTTACAGTCATTTAGACAATTAAAAGATCTATCAAAAATAAAATTAAAAATGCGACGTTTCCATTTAAATTTTTTTTGATGACATCATAACTTTTTCAATGCCATCAAAAATTCCAAACAGATACATACCATCAGCCAGTAGTTTTTTGAAAATACTAATTGACCTGTTTTTGCATTTTTCTCAAAAATCATCCGTTTCGATTTTACTTGGGTGTTTCCAGACTTTTTGGACACACAGTATAGTTTACATAAGCGTCCCTAGTTGTAGTCTTTTGTTCTTGTGTTTCCTGCCTGCAAATACCTTAGTCACCCAGCCCCCCTTTTTTCGAAAATTGAAATTCTAAAGGGTGTTCCAGGTTGTTTTAGTTGTTCTAAACATTGTTCAAAAGAATCTCCGGACAAAAATCAAAATTGTCAGAGATAATCGGAAAAAACGAGCTTTTGCCGCCCCCCCCCCTTTCTTAGAAATTGTAATTCTGACGGTTGTTCCAGGTTGCTCTAAGTTTGTTCTCAACTGTTCCAAAGTATTTCAAAAATAAATAATAATTGGCCGAAAAAATGGCAAAAAGCAATTTTTCGCCAATGCCTCTTTTTTCGAAAATCGAAATTCTGACGGTTATGTTCGGTTGTTCTAGGTTTGTTTTAATTTGTTTCAAAGTATTTCAAAGAAAAAAAATCAGAATTTGCCGAGATAATAGGAAAACACGATTTTCTCACAGTTCCCTTTTGCGAACATTGAAAGTCTGAGGGTTATTTTAGGTTTGTTCTAGACATTATTCTAATACTTCAGAACCGTATAAAAGATATTACCAAAAAACCCGACATCCAAAAGTGAGAAGTTAGCCCCCCTTTTTTTGAAAATCTAAATTCTGACGGTTGTTTCAGGTTTTTCTATGTATGTTCTAAATTGTTGTAAAGTATTTGAAAGAAAAAATCGAAATTGACCAAGATTTATAATAAGTATCTAAGAGTACTATAAGTATCTAATAGTATAATAATAAGTATAAATATATATTTTCCCAAGAGATTAAGGGGGACTGTTAGAAAACCGTTTTTTCCTATTAATTCGGTCAATTATGATTTTATCTTTGAAATACTGTGGAACAATTTAAAACAAACCTAGAACAACCGTCAAAATTTAGATTTTCGAAAAAAGGGGGGATAACTTCACACTTTTGGATTTGTTTCTTTTTTTTGCAATATCTTTTGATATATAAGAGATACGGTTTTGACGTATTCGAACAATGTTTAGAACAAATCTAGAACAACCGTCAAAATTTTAGTTTTTGCAAAAACTGGGTCTGACTTCATACTTTTAGCTCTCATTTTCCCCCATTTTCTCGTCTGATTATGATTTTTTCTATGAAATACTTTGGAATAATTTAGAACACACCTAGAGCAACCTAGAAAAATCGTCAAAATTTAAATTTTCAAGAAAAGGGGGACTGGCAAAATCTCGTTTTTTCCGATTATCTCGGCCAGTTTTGATTTTTCCCGAGATTCTTTGGAACAATGTTTAGAACAACTAGAACAACCTGGAAAAACCTTCAAAATTTGAATTTTCGAAAAAAGAAGGGCTTCAATTATCTCGGCCAAATTTGACATTTCTTTTAAAATACTTTAGAACTATTTAGAACAAACCTAGAACAACCTGGAACAACTGTCAGATATCCGATATTCGAAAAAAAAGGGGGCTCTTCACACACTCGAAAAAGACACATGTTAATAAATGTCGAAACACTCAAGAAAATGTAGTTTTATTTATGGTATTTATGACCGCTATTTGCCAAGAAAAGAAAAAATTGTTTTAATTTAGGAACATTATCAATACGAACAGGGCGGCAAAAATAAGTTCTTATTTTTATTTTCATATTATATACGTATATATATGTGTGTGTCTATTTCTAACAAAAAAATAGGTAAACAAATTGCGAGAAGCAATATTCACACTCTAAGTACAAACAGTGTTTTTATGACGCACCTGTTATTTACCGCCTTTTATTCTGCATTGCTGTATAACTTGTGTTAGCAAAGTATGCCGGAGAGTTCAGACAAAAAATAATGTGCATACTACGCCTACAGTTTATGTAATTAGGAATTGATCATCAAAAAAAAGCACATTTAGCAGAAGATTTGTAGTACATATAAATATAAAAAAATTCGTTAGCGGTAGGTAGAAGGATATACATTTTGAAAAAGAATTAAATTCCCATCTTACGAATCAAAAACAAATTGTGTGTTCTATTTGCAAAAGAAATATTTTCAGCGTCAAAAAAAAGTGGAGGTATATCTTTCAAAGAACCAGCATAAAATACCATAAATATATTGGAAATTATAACTCATTTTTTTTTTAGGGAGACACGAACACTTTTCGTAAAAGTGCCCAGATTATAGGTATATCTACTACAATATCCAAGAGAATAAAAATTCATTTATCCCCAAATATTTACACATTTGTACCCACCCTCCAGACAAACTGTTGGTCGGAAATCTATCCCTACCTTCTGCCTATTCTCTTGAGTGTAATGTGGGCTGCCTAATTTTAATTTCTTTTATATCAAATATCTAATAAAATATCAATTTTGAAAAAAAAAGGACTTCATGGCGAGCAAGAGTTTTAAACGCTCTATTAAACAAAAAAAAAATTATTCTTCTATGTTAAGAAATAAAGGAAGAAAAAGAAAAAAATGGTTCGACGTTTTATTTTTTTTTAAACACATTTAAAGACTATTTTGAAAAAAGGGCGTCATAGATACATTGCATTCATTCATACGTATATAAGAAAAAATAGTGCATTGCTTCATGTTACCAAATAAGCAAGTAAAAAGAAAAAAACGGTTACATGTAATAGCATATACCTATAATTTGGGTAGCCCGGAGCCTTAAGGGTGTTGTATAGCAAACTAAAAATTTGGACGTCTTCGCTGTGGGTATAGGGGGGTTCTACTCAGGGGTGGAGCTTGCCAATACCCCACTACCACGTACTGCTTTGCTAAATGCTATAGTAAAAATCTAAATTGTATAGTTCCCAGTTTATAAGTACCGCCCTTATGGAGCGATGCATTCGAAATGACATACGTCTGATGCGTTAAGTGCTAATTGTCTCTTTTCAGGCTACACATACTCTACGTAACGTAGGTGCTAGTAAATGCTAGTATTTTGTATAATTTATTTAGTCTGGTGTCTAGGCGCCACAGGAATGTGGATTGTAAGTGTTTTTAGTCTGACATGTGTTCAATAAGTTAATATGTATGTAAGATGGAATTCTGATTAAAAGAAATATTACTTAGTGCCTATGAATACTATATAATAATAATAATAATATTTTGTTGAAAGGCACTAATGTCATCGTCTTGATTATCTTTTCCATTGGCCGTATTGAAAATCACAGGATAATTATTTATATCTATAGGTACTATTATAATACAAGGTGGCCGGCAAGGTATCCGAGAAACCTCGTACATGAATTCAATGACTAAAGGGGCCCACACACTGCGGTTTTGTTCGATAGACTTGTTCGTCGAACTAAGGATTTATCAAATAAAATAGTCTCGCATATTTTTTTCCAAAAAAGATGCAGAATGACTGTACTTATAATATCATGTATTGCATGAAATGTCATTGTTTTATTATTATATATAAATTATTTAAAGTTTAATGTTTATTCATTATTATTATGTAACTACATCTGTAAAATAATAAGTCCTATTTATGTCTGTTCTTTATTTACCATAACACGAAGAGTAATGTAGTTAAATTTTTAAAATAAAAGATATCCTTTCCGAGCAATTTCTGGTTTACTTCAAATCTTTTTATAACTGTCCGAACACTGAATCGTTTGAGAGTAATTTTTTGCTAGGTCGTAAATTACTCTTTTGAACGTCTACCAGTCTGGTACAATATCTGACGACCTGTACAGAGGAAGTAGGCACCATCGATATCCATCTCATTTTCTATATTAGTTTTACATTATTTTTAACTCACTTATAAATGTCAGTAGTATTTTATCTTGATAAATGTAAAATAGTGGAAGAACTAAAAAAGCTAGTATTATTTATGAATCATATGTAATGTTTTTGTTTAAGTTTGTATTTATGTAAAAGTTATAAAAGCCTGCCAGAGAATGTGTACAATTTTATGAAATGTAATACAAAATAATATAAGTAAATTTTACAAAAAGAAAATATACATACATTACTTTATAAAGTTAAACCAAGGTTACTAGATAATGTTTTCAATTTTATGAAATGTAAAATAATATAAAAAAATGTTTAATCAAATACCTACTCAAAACCGTAACAACGATTTCTGTATTCCGAATATCGCTCGTAAAGTGAATCCCCACCTAAACAAAGTAACTCCGCCCTGTCTTGGATTGCAAGGATATATCAAATATTTGACTGCAGGTGGCGTATTAAAGCAGTGCCAAAAATGCATTTCGTTCTTATCAAATTACACATTTATCTTAATAAATACGAAAAAATTTTGCTAGAAATTAATGTTCACAATAATATGTTATACGTCGGTCCGCATTTTATTTTTCGATTATCTATTTATATTTAATTTTTTATAACAATTAATAAAAAATTGAAAAAACAAAATGCTTAGGAACGTGTAGATAAACATTATAAGAATATTTCATCTAAATCATTTTTGCATAAAGTTTAAAGATAGCCTGTAATCTGTAAATATTTGAAAATGTACCTATACAACACCCTTAAAGTGCTATTTTTTTTATAAATATTATAAACATAACACTATAAGTATCGATTGATGGCGTTTGCAGTATTTGAAAATTGTAGGAAATCCAAACATTCCAGAATTAAAGGCGATCACTATATTAAGCTCTACAAAATAATATCCCATCTGAAGTAAGTACCTACTAAAAATTAAATTAATTAAATGTTCAAATCTAAGGAATGCTGCCTATTTACTCCAGGCAAAACAATTTCTTAAGCAATCCGGCGTTAATGAAATTGTGCATGTTTCACTTGTAAACATGTTTTCTGTGTTCGGAATACTTTGTTAATCGCTACATACTTCGTTACGTTTATATATATATATACTACATACATAACATACAAAACGACAATATCTTTTCAAGGGGTTGTACAAGGAGCTAAAAGGAAAATTAGCGTTGCTTCCGTGGCCTTCCTTGTCTTTGTTTCGAAATCATACCAACAGACAACATTCCCTTACGTATTAACACACACACATACACACGTAAATGCAAATTCTATTAACAAGTTCCGTTTCGTCTTATGCTCAAGCAGATAGCATCTAAATACTTCTCGCAAGTTCTCGCACTTGCCGAACAGAGTTAAGTGGAAGCCCGATAACCTAGTCTAATAATGACAATTAGCACTATCTACGACGGAACGTCACTCAACGTTAGAAACTTCGCGTTTTGAAACAATAAATTCGTGTATCATCTAGAAACTGAGTTAACAAATACGTGGGGTTGGAGGTAGTAAGAATATTTACCGAAATGATAACAAAATTAGATATCAGGTATTCTGGTATTGTAATGTAAAGACAACAAATACAGATACTAATTACACTAACTTACAACCGCCTTCCGTGCGTGAAAAGAAGATGTATATTTTGTTAATGACAATGGCAACTCGTATGTTTTCAAATGCGTGGAGCAGACTAGGTAACGACCCCAGCACCCAATTTAACTATTTGTAAGGCACGCGTTATAAATGTAAGCAGAAGACACTTAGCAATAAGCTTTATTATTTTTTGTATACGAGATATATTCTTAAAAATAGTAATAATAGTTTATTTCCAAAACAAAATAATGTGGTGTGGCCACCACACGACTTTTTTATACCTATGAGGGTTTCAATTTATACAAAAGTTGTTCAAAAAGTGTTACTTCCGGTCCGAATTTTGAATTTTTTTTTAATACAAAAGGTATTGAAAATTAGTTTTAAATACTTTTAACGTACCTATGTCTCAAAAGTTTTCCGAAAAAAGTAAAAGTATTTTTTTTATTTTTTTTTTTTATTATTTTACATTTTAACAACAATATTATTCTTACATAGTCTTAGTTCAACTAAACATAACATTTACTTGACGGATAAAGGCCCATGTTCTTCTATGTCATGTTGTGTGACAAACTTAAGACCGGCATTTAAAAATTATAGCACTTTAAAATACAAAATGAATTTATTTTGCTCTTTTATGAATTGTTTATTTGTGTTAATTTATTTATTTGAATGATAATTTAAGTTTATTATTTATGTTATTGAACTTTTCTTGTTACATTTAAAATAAAATTGTTTGAAATGTCTACATAATATTGTAACGAAACCAGCAGACATTCGAGCGACAATAAAAAAAAAGGTTGTAAATCATCTCGGCGCGACGTATAAAAACGAAATGTAAATAGCCATGAATCATCTCCACGCCGTATGGCGTGCATAGCGAAAAGACTAGAACGTTTCTCGTACATGTGGAGAAAAAGCCGGACTGTGCCCGTATGTTCTAGAAATCTTCTCATACGTATATAAGGCGGCTGGATCACCGATGGAGGAGTAATTGCGGATGAATTCGGGATTAAGAAAGTCCTTAAGAAGTAGCCGACGCGCGTAGAAATAAATATAAGAAATAAATATAAGTCGTACGGTAGAAATAAATATAGTGGTAGCCGAATAAAAGACATAAATACGGTGCAGTCTTTATTATAGTGCAATAAATAAATAAATAGTTCCTTAAGCGATATAAATATACGGACATATTAGTAATAGAAGTAAATACCTGCGTTAAATTAGATTGTGGTATTTTAAGAGGGGATTTGCCATGGACTCCAGGGGTATACTTCTTTGCGGAGCGGGAGACGAGGGTGCAATAAATGACACCAATGACCATTACCAAAGACGGTCACCCGTCTGACTTCCTAAAATCCAATTGGGTTGTAACAGGCCCGCACTAAATATGTTTCAACGGGACTACTACTAGACGGAAAGGAAAATCATATTATAATTAAAAATGATTTTTATATTAATACTTTATTTAATAATAATAATATAATTTCCTTGATTGATGCTGCAGACACTTCTTGGTGAAACATTTATTAACTTAATTTAATTGTCGAGAATAACACACTTGGCTATGTTTCACAAAGTTTTATTAGAATTTTCAAACATATGTTTTGGTTGTTATACCATTATCAAAGAGTTCTTATCTAAAACTAACCTAATGTAAGTAAGCGTACAACTTATATACCCAGCTCTCATAATTATATAGGGTGGTGTCTAATAGATATATATAATTGTGTCTATGAAGGGAGTATTTAAGAAATGTAACTGCGTATTAGTAACTAAGAAATTTGGTTTCTGAGCTTTTTTAATTTCTAGAAAATCTAGTCTTTTACTTTTTGTTACATTATGCATTAAATTACAGATATTTATATCAGGCAAATGGTTTTGTTCTATACAGTGTTTTGAGAACCCTGTATTTTTAACGCTATATTTTACAGGCATTACAGGCATTACAGGCGGTATTATGTGCTGTTTGATATAATTTATAGCCCATCGAAGGTATATCCATGGAACTTAGAAACGACGTCATTTGAGAAAACCCAGTGCCAATATTCATTATCCCAACAACCGCTGCCGTATTGATGTCCACTGTATTTGACTTTTCTGGACATGTAGAGACTGCACCAATGTAATTGCATAGATTGCATTTAAAATATAATTTTGACTGAAGACCATGCCTGCGTTCGTCAACGAGTTTCAAATTGCTGAGAGTGCATCCGAAAGTATCTTCTGCATGCTTGCTTAAGGTTACTAAAGCATCAATGAATTGTTATAATTGAACTATACGGGTGCCTTCAATAACATTAGTGTCATTGTTGTTCGGTTTTTCATTAGACGTTGATGTACTAATTTCGCTGTCAATATTACATGTTTCAGAGATTGATCTGATTGGTACAGTAGGATCAGTTTCACAAATTTTTGATCCTTCTAATGGTCTTTGTAAATCTATGAACACCTTCTCATCCTCTGAGTGTACAGATTCTTCTATAGAAGCACTTGAATTGGACGACGGGGAAACTAGCAACATAATGCTTTCTGATGCCAGCACGTGTCCATCGTCAATCTTTGTAGACGGTTCCGCCAGAGAAGAATCCACCCAAGTGTTTTCCTTCATTATGTTGTTAGTTTCCAATATGGCCTTTGTTACACATGGAAGATCAAATTGTCGAGCTCTGGAAAAATAACATTTAGTGTACTTAGATATTCTTTGCTCTATACCTAACTATCTAAAAAATTGAGAAACACAAATAAAGGCCATATATCAGCATTTTGAAAATAAAAAAAAACAAAATCATTATTACTAACAGTACGTACAGCTTTTTTACTGTTACAAATTGAAATTACTGAAGAAGAATGAGGTGTGGCCACCACACGACTTTTTTATACGTATGCGTGTGTTGCAAATTATACAATTTTAAGAATTTTTTTATACAAAAATTATTCAAAATTTTAAGTATTTCTATTCTCTTAATAAGTCTCTATAGAATGTATACTTTGCAAGATATTCGAAAAAATTTGCTACCCGCTAAGAGTAAAAGCGTTACTTCCGGTCCGAATTTTGAAATTTTTTTTATACAAAAGATATTTAGAATTATCATTTAAACACTTTTATACTCGTAATGTACCTGCATAGAAAGCATGACTTGCGAGATATTCGCAAAAAACTGATTTTCGATAAGACTAAAAAACCTACTTCCGGTAGGAATTTCAAAACACTTTTTTAAGATAGTTTGTCTCAAATTTAATTCTGAGTACATTTGAATTCTTTATAAATTTGTTTAAACTTAGTAATTGACGAAATATTTGCAAAATTCGATTTTTTCACTGAAGTAAACTACTACTTCCGGTCTGCCGATTTTGCTCAAAATCTAATCAGCTCTCAAGAGGGAGATTATACACGTAAATACAAAATCTGGAATTGATATCTACAGCGGTTTGACCGCTATCGTGGTCACACACAGATACACAGACAGACAGACACACAGAGAGACATTTTTTAAAAACCACTTTTTCGGTATCAGGGGACTTCAAAACGTGGACATCTGCAAAAATCTCGAGGTCGAAAATTTTCATCATCACAATACTTCCTTATACTACGTATAAGAAAGTAAAAACGATATAAAGTGTGCACTATATTTTGAAATGTACTATTCTTGTCTCCGGGGATAAAATATTTCAAAAGATTGATATATATTTTTCTATCCTACTTTTTTTTTATAAATCCAATAGTAGTAATACCTATTGCTTTATTACATACCTTTTGAATTTGCCGATGTTAGACGTCCTCTTGCGTTTAGCTGACAAATGTAGTCTACCTTTTTTACCTTTCCGGGGGTCCATGATGTCAATTTTATTTCTTATGCACAACACTCACAACACACTGAAACTTCAAGAAATAAAAGTTTTGTTTCAACTAAACTGTTTACAATTTTTAGTTTTAACACACCTTTACCGCCACACCAAAAATCACAATTCTATATACTCGCCGGTTAACAGCGAAAATCTAATAAACATCCCAGATAGTCGAACATGAAAAGAAAACGATATATTATTACCTGAGTCCATCCCTAGACATTGGTGTAAGTAACACAAACTGATTCATATCACTGGAGTGGGTGTTAACTACCCCGGACGCCGCCGTGGGCAGCACTTTCTAGCGGTAGAAAAACCTCAGATATTTCGCTGTAAGCCTTCATAATTGTGTACAGATTAACGAAGAAGAAATTTTTAATTACCGAAACAATGATTTTTCGCTTATAAAAAACATCTATCTATATCCGTCTTGTGGCAGATTTAATTTATTTTGTCAGTAAATACACGTTTTGAAGCTTCCTATTCTCTCCACTTTTGCTGATTTTAAATAACTAATAAACAAATAATAAGGACAATTTCAAAAAAACATTACACGAGAGACATAAATTCATCAATTCTCTATTGAATGAAGTTTGTTCCATTTTTCTGTCTTATTTATTTTTCAAGAAATCAGTAATTTTCTGGACCGCTGTCTACAGATCGACAAAACAGGGCAATTCCCCTCTTAAGTATGATACGTTAGTTTTATATTTTATATTGTAATTAATTTTAAGTGTATAAATATACAGACAGTTTTAAATAAATAATTGCACGAGTTGTTTATTGCGAACCCGAAAACGTTACAATATGTTTTTTAAACAATCCAGATCACATATTTTTTATCGTTTCAACTGCCCTAGCACGTGCCGAGAGATATGTTCCGTTCGTAACATTATAAGGGAAACCTTACATAGGGCGGACATTAGCAGTTTCAGAAATGTCTCCGGAACCTAGCCCATTATGTTTGTTTCAGAAACATCTTTGGAACGTAAAAATGTTTACTGGGATCAGTCCTTGGACGGTAGCAACTTCGATTTCCCGAATTTTCTGAAAGATTCTGCGTCCTAACTGCTCCTCATTTTGGGCTTCCAAACCCCCACCATCTACCTTTCTGCTCAAATAAGATTTCTTAATGGGCCTTGCCTGAGGAACATTTGGACGATTATCTGTCTTCGAAACAAAATTGATGCCGTTTGTGGCTAACCAGTCTCTTGTTCTTCTAGCGCAATGGCACGGGGCTAAGTCAGGCCAGAACATTATTTGATGGTTGAGATGATGAGTATTTATAGAATTTCGAAGTTTTGTGAGGCATTTACGTACGGAAATGTCTGCATTGATGGCTTCACCTCGAACACGACCAACATGCGGCCGTGAAACACCTGCCTCTGATATGACACACCACACCAATATTTCATATTCAAATTTGACTTTGATGTCTTCGAGATAACTTACCCGCTGACATTCCCGATGTGTTTCTTGGTCTTTCAATCAACCTTCGCTTATTTAGTCGTCTTAACACTTTGGGCCTTTCACTTTTAAGTAAATTGATACAAGGGATACCCTCCTGGCAATCTTTTATTGTTTGATTGATTGTCGAAACAGAAATATCTTGGTTTTTGTAGATCCTAACAATATCGCGTTTAGGTATTCGTCCAACCAACTGATATTGACGAAATATTGGCACAATTCTATTTTTTTTACTGAAGGAAACTACTACTTCCGGTCTACCGATTTTGTTAAAAATCTAATCAGATCTCGACAGGGAGATTATATTCGTAAATACAAAATTTTAAATTGATATCTATAGCCGTTTGAGCGCTATCGTGGTCACACACACACACACACTGATATACACAGACAGTCTTTTTTTTAAAACACTTTTTTGGTATCAGGGGCTTCAAAACGTCGACATCAACAGAAATCTCGACGTCGAAAATTTTCATCATCACAATGTACTAGTTTTCCGAATTCCGTTGTTATCCGGATCAAATATGTTTTTCGTTATGCATAAAGCAAAATTTGCGTTGACCTCAACCTTATGACCTATTCATTAAAATTTCAGGGATATTATCTGACTTGTAAGTATGTTTTCTATTTTCCTATTTTTTCCTTGTTTTTACAATGGAAGAAAATTACCGTAAATGACGATTTTAAATAGACACATATTCTAATTAAATCCTGTATTAGTCCCAATATTCTTTTCCATCTTTTCTATATTACGTCAAATAAAAAAAAGGAATATCTGATATTTCATAACTACCTACATCAGAAACTCTGTTGTTTGTTTCATCCCGCTTCTAAACAAAGTGCTATCTGAATAATTTGCTTGTAACATAAGACACCATTTGCGATAGTATTTCCATCTGTTATCTAATAAATTTGTTTTCAAATTAGTTAGGCAAGTGTCGCTAAAGCAAATACCTTAAAAAAAACGTTTTGCATTCATGCGCCATCTTTCGGGATGAAATAAGATTATTTTTTGAAATAACAATTACCAATCTCGCCATCTATTTTGTAATTATTATTACACTCAAAAGAAGAAACCTGTAATAGTAACATTTAATCATTGAATAAATTTATATTTAAGAAATCTATACATGTTTGATATCTATTAGTGCACGTAGTTTAATGTAAAACTTCACGTCTAGATAGTATGACATGTTAAATATCTTTCCGCTAACATAATTATACCATAAAAAATTACTTGAAAAACTTTCTTTCAAATAATGATTTAATATTAAGTGAATTTAGAGGAGCAAAATACCACAGATTTATTTTTAATAATAACACTAACTAACAATTTAAGTTATTTTTAGGAAATAATTTTAATAATAAATGAAAATATTTATTATCATTACGAGTTTAAATAATGCAAAAGTTTTATATTGATTTCGTCTACTTAAAAAAGTTAGTATATTAAGTTGCATAATCAACAGTAAAACCTTAATTGTACAATGCTCCATGAATATACATTTTAAAAGATGCTCCTGAAATTATTTTACAACAAAACAAATGTTTTTTTAATAAAGAGACGCGCGTCCAAGCTTATTTAAATTAGCAGCCTCTGAACATCGTAATTAATTCAAGTATTAATTGTATTTTGAAAAGAAAATAAGAAATTCTTTTATAAAATATTTAGTACAAATATTGATTTAAAAAAAAAAAGTTTAGTAGTGAATTTCATCGTGCCCGACAACAAGAGAAAACATTTAAGAAAAATTTAAAAATATGAAAACCGGCCAAAGTCAGTACGTGTTTTGTCGGCTCTCGGGGCCTACGGGTTTCCCCGAGAGCCAACAAAACACGAGCCTGTCTAGTCGCATTGAAAAAGTCACGTATTCCCCTAACCCGCCCAACACTAATTTTAACGACAATAAGCAAGAGTACCTTTTTTTAAATTTATGGTTCAAGCTATCCAGTTTAACATCTTTATCATACAGGGTGTTAAAAATTTAGGCATTAAATTGTAAAGATTAGCCCGCCCCTGGTAAACTACAAAAGCTAAATATGTTTCAAGGACACTATGTTAAGAGGTGCTTAATAGTGTCCATCACATTAAATTTTTATTAAATTATATTAATTACCTTAAAAGAAATTCAATAAAAACCGATTTGCAGCGGCGTTCTTCAGGGACGCATATCTCCATAGGAGAGGCCTGTAGGAAAATTGTTTATAAGAACTTGTCATCTTATTTGTTCATGTTCTATCTACATCCAAGAGATTTCCCACATTTTCCTGGACACCCTGTATATGCATACAGCTTAGTATAGAGTAAATGTTCAAATACCTTGGAACTACCTGACAATATACTAACTGGTCTGTAGTTCGAGATATCATGTTTATTACCCTTCTTAAAAACAGGATTAATTTTACTTATTTTCCAGATTTCGGAAAAATTTGATGTCTGGAGAGAAAGGTTAAAGATCATAGACAAAGGAACGCATAAAACAAACGCGCAATCCCTAAGCAAAATATAGGGCAATTCATCATGACCTGAGGTAAAGTTAGGTTTAAGGAGTTTCAAAGCAGTCACAGTTTCACTTGTCGAAAAGAGCTCTATAACGAAGCTGCTAGAGCAAACAATGGCATCTGATGAGACGAAAATAGAACTTCAGAAAATATTTTAGCGAAAGCTTCTACAATTTCTTTCACGTTCTTTGACCAACAAACTGCCAAAACGCCTTGGGGTTTTCAAAGATGTTGCTCTCCAAATTGACTAAGTAAGTATCATAAGTTCTGCGTGTTTCCAATTTTACCAATCGACGTAATCTGACAATTTCACCCCGATAGATTGATGATCCCGAGGATTTCCATTTCTTGTGGTAAAAATTCTTGAGCTTTAATAATTTTATTAATGAGGAGTCATACAAGCCAGGAAATCGCCGAGATGTTGATGAGTACTTTGGAACGTGCAGTTCAATATCAGAATATAGGATATCATAAAACTTTCAGATCATTCTTCCACTTACGTCCAGTCGACGCTACACAGGTCATTGTATAGGGCAGGGAAATTGGCTTTTCGAAAGTTATACCTGGAATTGATGATGGGAATACTGTTATGGGTGATAGAGATCCTCAGGAACCAAGGAACTGGGATCATGTTCTATATTATTAGAGAGGCTGATACTAGCGAAAACTAAATCCAGCAATCTATTGATTCTATTCACGACTGTGTTAAGTTGAACTAAGTTAAGCGTAATCATAAAATTGTTCAAGGTTCTATATCTGAAAAATTATGCATTCTATCTTCGGCACTAAATTTGGGACAATTTTTCTCAATAAGACTAAGAACTAAATTTTCAAAACATAATTTATTCATTGCTAATGTTCTGTGGAACATACAGTACCACTAAATAAACACTTGACGACTTGAACTTACACTTAGATACAACTACATCCACCAAAGGCACCAATATTTCAACACTATACGTTGTTTATATAAAGAGGATGGAATTTGATATATTAAACTAAATCGTTTACACAATGTTCAGAATTTTTAGTAAAATATAAATAGACTATTTCGATTTATAGATAGATATTAATCTCCAAACATTTCATGAGTTGCATGTATCACGTATACATATTTTCGGAATAAAATTCTTTTACAATCGAAATATCTGGACGGATTATGATACATTAATCTAATAATAGATAAAACTACATAATATGTTAGGAGGAGTATGTGGGTTAATGTAAAAAAGCTTAGCAGATTACTATACCGCGAGGTGGTTATCACATTTTATTATATGACTACTAATTGTTGCTGCCTATCTTGTTACACACTTATTAAAGAGTAAGCGTCACTATGTATATGTATGCTATTATCAATTCCCGTTGAAAATAATGTCATAATTAAATCACTGATAAAAATTTGTACGAGATGTGTGTTCAAGATTAAACTGAAGGCAAGTATTATTCGAAACAGTTGCGTTGGAGTATCATCTGCAGGCAGTACCTATAGGAGAAACGAAGAAGATGGATTTGTACTACCACCCTATGAGTCCGCCCTCCAACGTGGTGCTTTCAACCATTAAAGCCCTCAAGTTGAAAGTGAACGTGAAAGAAGTAGACGTATTAAAGGGTGAGAATCGTACGCCTGAATTTTTAAAGGTATATGAATGATATATTTTTTTTTCTAATTTAACCAAATAGAATGCTTAATTATAATGTTATTAGATGAACCCTCAACATACGGTACCAACATTGGACGATAGCGGATTTTACTTGTGGGAGAGCAGAGCCATACTAACATATCTAGTAAATAAGTATGGCAGCAGAGACGATCCACTATTACCCAAGGACCCCAAACCAAGAGCTTTGGTAGAACAACGTTTGCATTTCGATGGTATATCGCTCTACCCAGCTTTGGCCAATTGCTATGTAAGTTTTGAATGCGCAATTTTTTTTTTAAAGAAACCACAAATCTGCGTGCAAAATTACCATATATAATTTGTTTAAAATTGGAGAAACGACAAAGAAAAATATTTCTTTATAACAGAAATATTTAGGACAATGTTAGAGAGTTACGCAAGCGGTCGGCTTATATACCGACACGCCTTAATTTCGTTTTAATAGCAGTTGACGTTCTGACTCACACTATTGCAATGAAATCTTGATAAAATGTAAAACTTGAGTGTTTTCTCGATTATTATTTGTGATATATAATCAACAAGTATTTTTTTCCTTTGAGTGAATTTTAAAATAACAAGTATTCATATTCTAGTGTTAGAGGTAAATTTGTATCTTAATTATTGTTTATATATCGATGGCATCTTGCTAGGAGGGCGTATCAACGAAAAATTGAATATTCAGGAAACGAAAAAACTCTTCACAAATCTAAAATATATTGTACTTAGCCGGTTCTTTAGGTACTGTAAATTTATTATTGCTATTGAATGTATTTTATCAAATCTAGAAACTTTCTAAGTAACTGAATAATAATCGTGAAGCTGGATTAGCAATCACATTCTAATAGCATAAGATATTGGACTTTCCATTGCAATATTTGAGAGAGTTTAATTTGCACCAAATTTCTGTAAGACTAATGAAATTCCTTTAATCCAAGAAGCTTGATTGAGAAAACCTGGTTTCCTTATTTGTTTGCACAACTTTAACTTAAAAAATTTTATGTCCTGGAAAAATCGGAGTAAGCTTAACAATGCCAGTAATAATTATTGGTGTAGAATTTATTATTCATCCAAACGCAGTTCAGTCAAAAGTACTTAAAGTGTCTGCATAAGCTCTCAAAGTAAACCTACCAGATTTTGTAGAATGTCTTTTATGCTTTCAGTTTATATAGGTACCATCCCAAAGTTGGGTGACACAATGTAGAGCTCTAAATTAAGATATTTAATTTAAAGTTAAACTTTAGAAATAAAACTGTAAAATTATTTGTTTTGCTAGCTCAACTCAAATTATCTCAGGGCAATTCGAGTAAATTGAAATGATTAAGTAAAGGGGGTACATTAATTAAAAATTCAATTTAAAATTTTAATAATTCTTATATTAAAATCAATGAATCCTGTATCTATAATTTTACAAACAACACAAAAGGTAACATATATTTAAAAAGCAATTATAATACTTTTTTTACAAAGATTAAACTAACACAAACATTTCTGTAAGTCCTTTGTTCGATTCAATCGTAAGCTATAAACGCCAGAATTTATTACATACAATGCACATTCTATATTATACGTCTTTATATCGATACTTGTGAACATATCAAGTTACTTTACACATATATTTGTTAGACGATATTTATTTAATTACTTTCTGTTTGAATTTTTATTTTTACAGTCTCTCCTCTTTTATTACATAAAACATTACAGTCATTAAACAATAATCATTTAAATAATACCTTATCTAAATTCCTCTTATTCATCTTCTTTTTTGTAGTGTTTCCAGCAGGAACTTCAGGCTGCTTATTATCCAAAACCTATGACTAATATCTACTTAATAATAAAATAACGCATTCATTGATTTTAAATATTATTTCTCTTCAAAATATTAATAAAAAGAATATACTTAATTAAATCCTTTAAAAAAAGAATAAGATTTTGTAAAATTAATAAGGTGAAATGGGTTGTACCATTACAAGCTTCATTTGTAATTTTTTAATATAGTTTAATATGTTATTGACATATCTAGATTGACTCCAAAATATGTTCGACTAATATGATATTTTAAATAATGTGCAGTTAAATGCAATTACAAAGAGGCAAAGAGCAAACGCAAGCATCAATTACCAAGAATATTTAGGAGCTTCAGAAATTGAGATAAAGTCCCATAATTGTAGGAGAATTAAAAAACTTCCAGCACTGAATGGTCCTCATCAGAAAAGATAATTCGTGGTTTTCAACTAATAAGCTCGCTTTTATTTTATACCGAGTGATACAAATTAAGTGTTCACCATTGCTGTCTCCCTTATTGTACGTCGCGTCGGTTAAATTAGGGAAGTTGTAGAGATTTTTTCGCTGATTACGTTAGTGATAACAGTAAAACAATTTAACATGTAAGTTCCTAGTTACTTTTAAAAATCAATATTTTTCTAATGAAACACCCAGTATATTTTCATACCAATCGATGTAAAATTAATTGTTTAACAAAAGTGCCCGTATGTTTTTTCTACAACAGTTGAGAATAACCAATGTAATTCAAAAAAAAAACGATAAACTTAATTTATTTATAAAATAGAATTGTAGTATAATTTAAAAAAATATTCTAAACTAAATTTTCAAAAGCATCGCCCTCTTACTTTGACACATTTTGTGCTTTTTTTTTAAAACACTTCGTGTTAAATTAAAAACAACTCTCCCATCGATAGAATTAATAATATTACGGCATCTTCCCACAATATTAGCAGTCTCTAGCAAAACCGGAAGATTTACTTATTTACTGCCAACACTTGGAAGTGCTTCATATTGATTCTACGGAGTGTTTCCAAGATATTTTAAACATGTAAGACCGAGTTGAGTTTTAGATCCTTTCGCAAACACAAATACTGAAAAATCATCAGAATTGGAAGAGGAACTCTTAGAACTCACGACTAACAAAAAACTCAAAGTAAACTAGAGGACTAGTTTTAAATAGCGTCATTAAAAAAAGGGGGGTGAAAGAGAAATATGAGCAATGCCCGTACAAAAAATTGATTTTTTTTCCTCGAGTCCGAGCCTGTCGCAGCTAATATACAAACATAATAATTTTCATACAGAAGAAATTAAGTTTCAAAATAATATACTTCTATTTACCGGAAAAAAAACATGGTAATGCACCGAGGTTGTCGACCATTTCCACATAAAGACATGCTACTCACAAAAAAAAAAACATCGCCATAGAAAATCTCTTCAACTGCCATTCATTTCTAACAAAGGTTGTAAATATTTACATTTTATCGTTTTTTTGGAACTTTAAACTGGAATTCCTAGTGGTATTTACGTAAATGCTTATAGGATAAACAAATTTATAGACTGACTTTAACTACATTTTGGGCCTAAAAATTTAGAAATTTTTGATGAGTTACAAATAAATTTCTTTTTTGATTTCCAGTTAGACATTTATACGTATTCTTCACATTTGCATAGCCTGGTACCTATTGAGCGATAACCCTGTGTACCAAGAGTTCACAAAAACAGCTATGACGTTCTTATAACTCATCATCTTGCAATTTTAAATAACTTGTTCAAATGTTTTAAACAGGCCTGTCAAATAAGCGATGACATTTGTGACATAATCAGATTTTCGCCCAATTTTTCATCTCTATTTTCAAGAAAGTCCAGCACTGAGGCAAATAGATTGAAAATACGATTCAAATAAACACCTTTAAAGAGCCAAAGTACTTCTGTGTGCAACAACAAGGGCTAGTAATCATTATCATTTTCACTACAAAACTTACCAAAGAATCGGTCATTTAATGAATTGCATTCATTCAAATTTTTTGCAACCATATGCTGACTATGAATAATACAATGTAAAGCTCGTACATTTGGTGCAGCTTGTCTCATATGAGCTATGAAACCATTATGACACCTTGTCATTGCTGGAGCACCATCAGCAGCAGCGGACAAAATACTGCAAATAGAAATTACTTTTTCTTGAAAAAACTTTTGCATTGTATAAAATATATGTATATTCTCCTTTTGTATCAGTTTCCAAATTTTCAGCAAATAATAACTCTTGACGAATTTTTTCTTCTTCATAAACGTACGTATGATAAGACTAGAGCTTCGTTATTTGGTAGAGTTGATTCATCGAGTTGATTGGAAAATTTGCAAGTCTTTAAGTAATCACATAACGATATTTCAACATCTTTTGCCATTTCATCTATTTCTTCTTCCACTGAATTGTTACTGATAGGATTTTTTTGATGATATCTGACCATGTCGTATGATGAAGAACAATTTTTAATATCTCTTTGACTGCTGGTAAAATTATTTCCTCGCTTATTATGTGTGGTTTTTCCGCTTTTGCGAATGAAAATGAAATGTTATTTGAGGCTCGTTCACCATCGCATTATTTAGAAGAAGACGCACAAAGATTTGATATAGTTAACTGTTTTAAATATAGCTTTTCCAGTTCTTGAAAATAGGATAAATCTTTGTTCATATTATCCGCATGTATTTTATTTAAATGCGTATAGCCTAGAACATTTCATAGCTTACGAAAAAACTCTTCAGAAAATTAAACACCTAGGTAATGGTTTGTAGATGACATAAATCCATATTTCAAATACTGCCTGCATTTCTTTTAAGATGTAGATTCAGACATTTTCAAATACAAATTAACTTAGTTAATTGATGAGGCTGATAAATGTTGAAACTCCATATTTAACTGAATAAATAAAATACGTAAACTTAGTTTCAAAAATTATTTAATAATATCACTACAATATTGTTTCGCCAAACTTTGGCTTCATCAGGTGATGAGAAACTGAATGAACATATAAACAACAGCTCTACACACAAACGACAGGTTTAGCAATGGGAAATCCCTTAAGTCCGCTAATGGCAGAAATATTTATGAACTACATCGAAACACATATAAGTAAGCACCCCTTATTTAACAATTGTGTTTATTGGTACCGTTATGTTGATGACATATTAATCTGCTTTAAAGGTACAGTTAGGCAGTTAAAAGCGTTTCAAGACCACATTAACACCATACACCCTAATATAAAATTTACAACAGAAATAGAAAAGGATAAATCCATTAATTTCTTAGATTTAACGATTTCGAATAATAAAGGCAGGCATGAATTTGCAATTTTTCACAAACCTACGCACACAGATACTACTATACATAAAAGTTCTTTTCACCCCTGGTCACAGAAGTTATCAGCGTATGAGTCAATGATACACAGATTAATTAATGTACCGATGAATAAAACTAACTTTGAATTAGAACTAAACAGAATCTACACGATAGCTAACAATAACGGCTATACAGTAAATTTAGTAGACAATATTCTTGCACGAAAACGAAAAAAGCAGGCTTTATCGTTAATTTATCCAAAAGTACAAGAAAAGTCAGATAACAAATATAATGCTTTCACCTATATAGGACATACATCAATAAAAATAGGTAAACTAATTAAAAACGTTAAGAACGAGTCAATAGCATTTAAAACTAATAATTCAGTTCAAAAATATATTAGAAATGATAAAGACAAAACGGATAAAAAGTTGAAATCGGGGGTCTATATGTTGACTTGTGAGTGTGATAAGGTATATGTGGGTCAAACAGGCCGTACTTTTGAACAAAGGACCGGGGAACATGAAAAAAGTTATATGGGTAAAAAAACGGACTCTACCTTCGCAACGCATTGTATAGATGAAGAACACGAATTCAATAGAGATTTCAAAGTTTTACATATTCAAGATAAATGACAGAAACTTAATTTATTAGAAACCTTAGAAATTAATAGATATAGTAAATTAGGTCGTGCTTTAAACGATCAGACTCAATTCAATTATTCCCCGTTGTTACAATGCTATAGTTTATAAAATACCCCCACTCATATCCCATACTGTTGTGACACTATATATTATGTTGTAATAATTTTGTATATTCAGTTTCTCATCACCTGATGAAGCCAAAGTTTGGCGAAATAATATTGTAGTGATATTATTAAATAATTTTTGAAACTAAGTTTACGTATTTTATTTATTCAGACAAATTAACTTCTAAACAGATTTATAAATAGTTACAAAAATAATGTTTATAATAACATCTAACGCCTACCGTTCACAGCTATTTATCACGGCGAAGCAGATAAAAATAATAAAACATCCCCAGGTATTGTCAAAGAATTTTGTTATATTGAAAAGTAAATAATTATAAAATAATAAGATATTTCTTTAAATATTACCTCTGAAACGGAAATTTCCTTCTAAAATGTTATCAACGGAATCAGATTTCAAATGAAGTGGATATTGCAAAATGCTTTTAAGCTACCTACAATGTAATCTCGACAGGCATCTTGAAGTAACGGAATCTTTGAAGGAAAGCACCATCATTTCAAGTGTAATCTGAGACATTATGCATCGGATTTTAAATTTCTACCACTTAGTAAAGTTTAATTGTCATTTTGAGGTAAGCTATCGTGAAATGTATTTTTCAGTACGTCAATAACTACTTACGAACATCATTAGGTACTTGTAATGACAAATTATCATTTGTTATAAGTAGCTACCGTATCATTGTCGGCAAAATATCGATAGTTACAATCTTGTAAAAATAAAAGTTATGTTATTACAACTTTAGAAGAAACATCGGTATGTCTACATTTCAGAAACTTTTCTGATTTATACATAGTGATCCAATTTTTGTATCGTAATTGCATATGTATTTAGCAGTTATGCTTCTAATATTTTCATCTTGCCCAATCATGCAAGTTTTTTGACTTATACATTTTCATATAGATATAGGGAAAAGGTAATTAGATGGCTGCACACCCAAGTACTACAATCTTTACAGCTTTATCCTGTTGAATTCACATGGCATTCAATTTCAAACAGTTGGGTCCATTGTAAACAAGTTATTTAACCTTTAATTTCCTGATACCGTACATAATTGACATTTACAGCGATGCCAGCTTATTCTACTGGAAAATAAGGTATATACAGTTGAGTCGCTCTCGCAACCGACATGCGTCACTAAATTAAAATGACGTCTAATTTGAAATGTAAAATTTTACCTGTCAAGTAATATAACCTACAAAAACCATTTCAGGACTGTCCTAAATAATGATATTCATACACCTTTTGACATTTGTCATTATTATCTTTTGACGTTTGTTATAATTGTCGTCTAAACATTTTAAATTTGTCAATAATGCTTGCCTCCTAAACAGTATAGCCAAATGTTGTATAAAATATAGGTGTTGAAAAAATAATATTTAATAGCTTTATTTATAATATTTAATTTGTAACTGGCTTTGGTGTAATAGTACTTTACAAAGAAAAGTATATATCGTGAAATATTAATTAATTAGTTTAATTTTATTGTGTTAAAATTGTTCCGGTTAATCGCAATTTGTAGTGGTATTGAATCATCTTCTTTAGTTCGTACTTTGGCCGTGTCAGTTGACAACACGCCTCGACTATATTTGTATACTGTGTGTGTCTAAAGTATCTAATGGAAAAATTGCTGGGCTGAAGTGAAGCAGCTTTGCCAGACGTTATTAGGTCACTTAACAATATGTCAAAATATGTGAAATTTTAAAAAGGATACAAGTGGGGTTTATTATGAATATTTCAACATTGCCAATTTTTTCCTGTAATTAGATTTTTATCTGTTTGATAAATAAAGATGCTATAGTGATTTTTAAAATGCTCTGATTATTATCAATAATGCACCTTGTTATCATAGCCAGACTGGCTGAATATTTTATGAAACAAAGCTTCATAATCTTACAAAATTCATATACAAAATCCAAACAAAACACTTTACAACGTAATTGAACCCTAATTAGTATTTTGTTTTGTATTTTCTTCGAAATGTAAGTAAAATTGTTATTTTTGACACTACCCAACAACTTTATTTTTCGCAACGCTTTTTACATCTGCAAAAATCTCGAGGTCGAAAATTTTCATCATCACAATACTTCCTTATACTACGTATAAGAAAGTATTGTGATGATGAAAATTTTCGACCTCGAGATTTTTGCAGATGTCCACGTTTTGAGGTCCCCTGATACCAAAAAAGTGGTTTTTAAAACATGTCTGTGTGTCTGTGTGTGTGTGTGTGTCTGTCTGTGTGTGTGTGACAACGATAGCGGTCAAACCGCTGTAGATATCAATTTCAAATTTTGTATTTAAAAATATAATCTCCCTCTTGAGAACTGATTAGATTTTGAGCAAAATCGGCAGACCGGAAGTAGTAGTTTACTTCAGTGAAAAAATCGAATTTTGCAAATATTTTGTCAATTACTAAGTTTAAACAAATTTATAAAGAATTCAAATGTACTCAGAATTAAATTTGAGAAAAACTGTTTTAATAAAGTTTTTCGAAATTCCTACCGGAAGTAGGTCTTTTACTCTTATCGAAAATCAGTTTTTTGCGAATATCTCGCAAGTCATGCTTTCTAGGCAGGTACATTACGAGTATAAAAGTATTTAGAACATACTTTTAAATATCTTTTGTATAAAAAAAATTTCAAAATTCATACCGGAAGTACCACTTTTACTCTTATCAAATAGCGATTTTTTGCAAATATGTCGTAAATTATGCATTCTATATATGTTTATGAAGAGTACAAAAGTATTTAGAGTTGGATTTGGAATATTTTTTGTATAAATGAAATTTCAAAATTCGGACCGGAAGTAACACTTTCATACGTATAAGAAAGTCGTGTGGTGGCCACACCTCATTTTTTAATTTTATTTTGTTCTATTACTTTATTTTGTATATTATTAATATTAATTATTGTAAAGTTAATGTTTAAAATGTTATTTCCATAAAAATTCAGAAAGCATTAATTTTGGTTACTACTAGATGGCGCCACATAAGGATCAATATTTTGAGGTTATTAGAATCAAAATCAACAATGTAAATCAAAGTTACGTAACGGTCTTATATCGCGCAGCGATATCAGATATAGTTGGCCTTGCAAGGCTATATAAAGTCCTTGAAGAGTAAAAAAAAACCGCAATACGGCAACCATCTTCTGTCCAAAATCTAACAGCCATTACATATTTTTCTTGATGTAGGTATTAGTTGGATGTATACCAAGCGGCAAAATCACAATTTTAGAGAAAGATGAAAATATATATTTGCTAATGTAGGACAAGTGTATGTACATATAATGATTTTGCTACTAAAGATACTGTTAAAAAATATAGGCACAACCGTAGTTGCAAAATCACTATATGCATACTTTCCCACATTAGCAAAATATATTTTCATCCATCTCTAAAATTGTGATTTTGCTACTCGGAAAGATTTGAATTAAAGTATAAAAATCGTTGAAAAATCCACGAAAACGTAATAGATTTTTTGTACTCACCGCCTGTAAAGTCACATTTGGCGCATGTGTAGCTCGACTGGCTAAACAGCGGTCGGGGAACTTTTTTATTCATTAACCCAAAATATTTTTGTGTAAGTTGATATTACCCCATGGCGAAGGGCAAAAAAAAAACGAAATCGCCTCTTTTTAGCATCTTTCATATTATAGCCCCCCATGATAATTTTGAAAAGAAAACAATAACTAAAAATTTAATTTAAACATCATTTATTCAATTTATCAATGTAATACCTAGTAATATATAACGGTAATAATAGTAATATAAGTAATATATATAACAAATTGAAACCCATTGGGGTAAAATTGAGGGTTGACAATTTGGGGTACTGTAACAAATTATAATAATAATAATGGTGGTACAAACAAAAATTAGAATTGAAAGAATTAGAAAAAGAAGAATAATTGAAAACATTCTTTCTTCACGTTTTGGAGAAATGATGTTGTTTCATGTTTGATACAATTGCTTCAAAATTGGGACCTTTTGATGTAAGAGCGATTTGAATACAGTCTTTGGCGTTTAATCGATTTCTGTTCTTCGTTTTTATGTTCATTAGAGTGGAAAAGCCTTGTTCGCACAAATATGTTGTTCCAAATGGCAGCAATTTTTTAACCGCCTCTTCATGTGCAGTTTTGAAAGCCTTTGCAACTTTTGACATCCAAAAAGACGACAGATTTGGTTTACTCTCAAATTGAATACGTGCTTCAGTATTAGATCGAAGTTCAAGAATTGCTTCTGCCAAACCTGAAGGTTCTTCTGGTATCATAGCAATTTCACATTTAAAAGGATCTACAATCCAACTGACAGTACGTGTATCAAGATCTGGAAAGTAATCTGAAAACCGCTTTCTGAGTTTGATAAGATGTCTTATAATTGTATCCTTGATGTCAGCAAAAGTAATATTTTCGCAATCTTCCAAAAACAAAGCTAACCTTGAAAAAGAAGCTATCTTGTTCTGTTCTACTTTCTGTCTCCAATATTGCAGCTTTAATCCAAACGCTGACACTATTTCTCTCGCTGAAATGATATTAATATTCTTTCCTTGCAATTCTTTGTTTAATATATTTATACTCTCAAAAATGTCCGCTAAATATGCGAGATATGCAACCCAGGAAGAGTTTTTAAACTTATCTGCGAGAATATTTTTTTGATCAACCATAAAAATTTCGACTTCAGTTTTAAGAGTCCATACTCGATTTAGTACATTTCCGCGAGAGAGCCACCTTACTTCTGTATAATAAAGTAGGTCTGTATATTCAGCTTCACCGTCCTGACATAATTCACGAAATAGCCGCGTGTTTAGTGCATGTCCCTTGATAAAATTTACAATCTTGATGACATCATGCATGACGGCTTCCAGTGTAGGTTCTAAATATTTGACCATAAGGGCCTGGCGATGGATCATACAGTGAGTAACTTCAATATTTGGGTTATTTTTTTATACGAAAGCTGAAAAACCATTAATATGACCCAGCATAGCTGGAGCTCCATCCAAAGATACAGAAATACAGTTTTCCCATTTTAAACTTTGCGCATTGAAGTATTCATTTACTTTATTATAGACATCAATTCCACGAGATCTCAACTCGAGAGGAGAACAAAACAGCAATTCCTCTTCAAAGTTATCTGCACCTTTGAAGCGAACATATACCATTAGCTGTGAATTGCTACTAAAATCAGTTGTCTCATCAAGCTGAATAGCAAAATATTTAGCCTGTTTTAATGCGACAATAACCTGTTCCTTCACATTTTCTGCTAATATAGAAATTCGTTCTTTCACAATTCTCGCAGACAAGGGCACTGAATTCAGTTTCTTCGCTTCTTTTTGACCACACATAATCTCTGCCATTTTTACAGCAGCTGGTTTAACCAAATCTTCACCAATAGTGTATGGTTTCTTATTTCGAGCAATCAACCAGGCTACTTCAAAGCTAGCCCTTGATGCTGAACGCTGATCAAATGTACCAAACAAGTTGCTATTCAATCTTTGTCTTTTAACAGATATTTCTAAATTTGCAAAGTATTCTCGCGGTTTGGAAGACAGGTGTGAATACAAATTATCTGAATGTTTCTTCAATTGACTTTTTTTGAAAGATTCTGAAGTCAGTACCTTCATACATGCAACACATTGTGGTTTCATTGTACCATTGTCTTCTATTTGTGTAAAACCGTAATTAAGGAAATCGTCTTGGTATGTTCTTTTTCTATTTGCTGCCATCTGAAGGGAGACAGAAAATAATAATTAAAATACTTGAATTACATTTTCAAATTGCGGCTTACCTTGATCGATATATTGATGATTAATGATAAAATGGTGGTCTTGTCAGCAACTAACTAGTAAAAACTGGCTCTCTGACTCGTCAATGTATTTGTATCTTGACGGCATGGCACGGACTGAGCAGGTAGCCGGGCTGTGCTTTACTGCGCAAAGATATAACTCGAGAACACTCTAGTGGTGGGAACACTCTAGTGGTGGGGAGTGAGATGGCGTGGCCTGCATATGTCGCTAAATTGTTTAAGTTGAAAAAAATACTAACAGGTTTATAAAATAGCAAATTAAAAATATATACTTTTTATTCAGAAAAGTTTCATTTTTACCCCCAAAATTTCATTTTTACCCCATTTGGGGTAATTTACCCCGGTTCCCCGACCGCTGGGCTAATACGTTTTCCCGGTTGAGGCGACTGTAAAAATTGAAAAAACACTGGCACTTTGGGACATTAAAAAAAAATCTAACTTGGTAGTAATAAAATTTTGTCTACAAAATACTACTTCCCTCCACTATTCTTCACTAAAAGTTGGGGAAATAGGAGTAATAATTAAAAATTCTTCCAAAAAGATTGGGGCGCCATCTATTTGACGATATTTTAAGCGACTTCTTAAGGAAGATTCAAGCGCCATCTATTTGAACCACATCGACATTCATATTGGCAGTTCGAAATTGTTTGTATTTAAACCAAAAAACGCAATAAATGTACTATAAATTTATAAATACAAGAGTAAATACCTCATGTTTGTCATGTGTAAGAATATAATAACTTAATTTTAGGGAAAGGTGAGTAATAGTTACGTACATGAAATGCTTAAATTAAATAGATAATCTATTTTAGGTTAGGTGTGATACTAATGACATTAATCAATAATATTTCTTTAATTTATTGTTCGTACAAAAAATATTGTACAAACCATTTGCGTGAAGACATGGTCCACGCATTCGCGCAATTAAAAGCACTCGCTTCCTGCGGTCGCTCGTGCTTACAATGTGCGCTTATGCGGGAAAACAGTCTTCCCGCACTTGGTTCGTAAATAACTATATATGCTTTCGTAAGGACGTACTTAAACAAAGTGAAACGTAACAGATCTGTTACAATTATAACAGCAATCGCAACACTGGCGTAGAAATATTAATATAATAGATTTGGTATAGGCCGCACCAACAGTGCATCACTGCAACTAACTAAATTGGAAAATTGTAATAGGCCGCACCAAGAGTGCATCACTGTAACTAACTAAATTGGAAAATTGTAATAGTGCCAAAATTGAAAACAGTAAGTACATCAAGTATGTACCGAAATTCACAGAAAAAAAGTTTAAAACTCTTCACCATATTTGAACCTTAATTAGTTTTTCGTTGAGAATTGTTATAGAAAGTTAAAAATGTAAGTAAAATTGTTGTACTTGACACTACCCAACAACTTCAGTTTCAGCAACACTTTTTAAAAAAAAAATTTCGTTCTATTTCATTATTTAAAAATTATTAATATTAATTATTGTAAAGTTAATATTTAAAGTGTTATTTTAAAGTTTATTTCATTAAAAATTCAGAAATTATTTCTTTTGGGTACTACTAGATGATGGAGTTACATAAGGATCAATATTTTGAGGTTACCAGAATCAAATTCATCAATGTAAATCAAAGTTATGTGACGGCGTTATATCGTATAGTGAGACCGAGATACAGTTGGCCTTGATTTGATATAGCCTACAGCGCCATCTATCTAAATTTTAAAATGACACATGGTCATAAAATTAGTATTTAGTGGTTTTGTTTTATTTTTGTTTCAACGTTTTATTCCTTTTCGTTTAAAAGATAACAGGGAGAACGAGACTTTGGACACGCACTGTATAATGTATTACGGAAAAAATGACGGAAAGATGGGAATTATTATCTTTTTACGAGGTGAAATAATTCTTAGAAGGTTTTATGAGGATATTGTGCAATGAAATGTATGTAATTTCCAAGTATAATGCATTTTAAGTTCAATGAAATGTGAATCCTGTATAGAAACACATGTTGTTTAATGTGAAAATCTAATAAAGAAGATATTCATCTTATGTACAACATACATACATAGGTACGTCTCATATTACAATGAGATGTGGCTTAATCATATAATTGAGTTCAATGGGTTTTATTTTTCTGATTTCTCATAAACTTGATCTTAATCATGCTATCTGTTAATGATTATCTACTCATATATTGTAGATTTTATTTACTTTTAAGTGATTATTAACATGGCTGCGCTGCTCGCCACCTGGTAATTCTTCAAGTATCGTATTTTCAAGTTCAAATCAAATATGTGTATTGTATTGATTTTATTATCTTTACATTACATATATGCTTAAATACATATCAGTGAGAAAGACTATTTACCATTATTTTCCTACAAAAAAATCTCTATTAAACAGGCTTTATTCAACAATTAGTATGTAATTGGTATAATTTTCAATGCCTTTGACCTAAAATCGCGGATTATAAAGCGTAGAATTAATTACAGTTTCGACCTTTACTTCACTATGAAAACCTTTTTTTTATGAATATAAGTATGTAATATTAAAGAAACGAAGAAAAATGTTTTTAATGAGGGATACGCAGGGAAATAAAGTATGATATTATTTTCAAATTTAGTTGTCTTGATACTACGAAGGGTGTCTTTTAAGTTTTGCATATGCTGGAATAAAACAAGAAATAGTTTTTGAAGACTTTATTGTTTTTTGAAGTATTCTCTACGATAATTAACGCACTTTTGCATCCGCTCAAACCAACTTTGGAAGCAGTTATTCCACTCGTTTGTGGTTTTGAAGGCATCGACAGCTCCTATTGACGACTGGAACCTTTGACCACGCAGTCCGTCCTTCATTTTTGGAAAGGTAAAGAAATGGTTGGGACTTTGGTGGGGACTGTATAGAGCAGTGTTTTTCAACCTTTTTGCACCTGCGGACCGGTGAAAATAGGATAAATATTTCGCGGACCAACTGAAAGCTAAGACAAATAACGACCAATATACTTGTAGATATTATTTTTTATTATAGAATATGTTATGCCATTACATTTTTTAGTGCGATATCTGCTGCTGCTTCTTTGATATAAGAGTTGATATTCGAGGCTGCAGCGTTGTTTCTGGGAGACGAAGCGCTGCATTAACATCTATTCGGTTTCTCTGTTTGGTTTTTATTACAGACATGGCTGAAAAAGTCTTTTCACATAAATAGGATGTCGAAAAATTTACTAATAATTTCATAGCTTTATAACTTAGAGTTGGATATTCTTTTTCTAGCGATATCCAAAATTGAGGCAATGAATGCATTTTATAATATAATAGTATTTTTTTAATTTATGATATATATGTATATTTTATGATTGATGATTTTATTGTAACTCCATTGTTCTTTCTCTTTGTGACATATTTCCAGTACAAATACTGCTGTGTTCCAGGGTATTTTGTACTTTGTTTGAAATGAATAAAGATTATTATTATTATTATTATTATGTCTGGAGAGCAGAGTGACATCAGAAGACAACTCGATCAGCTTTTCTTTTTCATGAAGATCAAGTGCACATGAGTTTACATCTTCCTAGAATGGAATATTAATCCAGAGGTTACCTTTACGAGGATCTTTATTTTCTGGGAAATACTTATTCAAATTTTCAGCTAATGCTCTTAAATGTTGCTTTATTATGTTAAATATGACTTTCGTGTTCACATCAGCAACAATCAAAAATCCATTCAAAAGAGAAAACATTTCTACATCTTTCTCTTGTAAGCGACATAGTTAGTATCTAAAAAGTTTTTTTACAGTTTCTTCTAAGCCTAAACTGTTTTATAATTTGTGCAGCCCCTTTACATTCCAAATCCATGTAGTAAGCAGATCCTCCATATTAGAATTATTCAAAGACTGTTAAAATTATTTAAAAAAAAAATTAATGCATATACTTTACTTACATATTCATATTCAATTTATTGGTGCTATGTATACGATATTATACTTACACAAGTCAAAAAACCAAAGAATAATTTCAGATATATTAAAAATTTAGACATTAACACACATTTAACTAGGGACATTATTACACATTAAAAATTCCTGTGTACTATAGAAAGCCCGAACGAGGTGAAACTCTTTTAATTTATTTTTAGAACTGTTTAGTGGTTGGTTTCTCACTTGGGGTGACACTTTGTTAAAAAAAATTAACTGCCCAATAACCTGGACCACTTTGACATCTTTCCAAGCGCCAATACCTAGCAGTTAGGTCCCCGTTATGTCTGGTGTTGTATGTATATTATATGTCACTGTGTGTGGGGTATCCGTACATGTGATTCTTCACGTAGATAAGGTTTTCAAGGACAAACACAGAAGGCAAGGTTAAGATCCTTTGATTTATAGACGCCTGCCTATAATCAGTCTTCTGGTATGACAAACCTGAAATTATTCTGACTGCACTTCTTTGCAAAAGAAACACTCCCATAGCCCCAGCAAAATGACCCCAAAGTAAAACAGCATACATAATATGTGAATGGCACAAGGCAAAATAGGCACTCCTCGGCACAGACCCGGGCACATTATTCGCTAAGCCCCTCAGAAAGAGAATCTGCCGAAACATATTTTAGCTTGTGTTTAGTTTTGGAAGTTATAAATCTTCAAAAATATTATTTAAAATTATGGAAATTTTACATTTATTGTTCAAATTGCGGAATTTCAAATGCGCGTTTTCTAAGTTGGAGATATACTCCGTCTCTCCATCTCTTAGTGATGTGCTTATTGTCAGTTCAACAACCATAGATTACAGTTTTTGTATTACAGAAAAGCTTTATAAAATGGTAGAGTGGTAAATCTACAAATATGAATAATTCTCTGTCCTAAAACTTGCTCATTCAAGGGGGTGTTAAATAGACACGGTCTTGGACATAGTTCCATAGCCAAAAATCGACCGGCGTTAGATCAGGTGAGCGCGCAGGCCACTCAAAGTGGCCCATATGTCCCAATCCATTTTTGGCCAAATTTAGCATTCAACCAGTCAACATTTCTCCTGGCATTATATGGTGTAGCGCTATCCTGCTAGAAAAGAACTCTGCAAGAAGTAATTCATCTAAGAAATTGTCCAAATTTTCAGTTAGTAGTTGGTGCTATTTGTCCTGATTTATAAAACCCACAATGACAGCCGTAAAAATAGTGTTATAGTCAACTAAGAACAAACTTCATACATGTTGACTGAAGATTATCGTAAAGACAAACTTGTAATATTAACGTTTCCAACAGCGTTAACTATATGATATAATTGTTGTAGAATTTGTGGCCATTTTGGTCACAAAGTAGTTTTATTAAAATTAAATTGGAGTAATTATAAAATCTTATCTCTTATTAAAAAGCGCTATAATTGTCTATAGAAGAAAATTTGCTACCTGGGCTATGTCCTCTGTGTTTTAACTTTAACAAAGATTGTCCCTACACGTATTGCGCTAAATATGTAAAAGGTAAAGCTAATAAATATTATTTTTTATTGCAGTATCCGGTGCTATTCGAAACAGATACCGAAATCAGACCTGAGGCGCTAGAAAAGGTTAAACAGGCCTTCGAATTATTCGACTTGTTCTTGGACAGCACTGAATATGCAGCAGGTGATACGTTTTCTGTAGCCGACATATCTTTACTCGCTACTGTAGCTATAACCACGGCATGTGGATTCGACTTGGCTCCTTATAAGAGAGTGTCTCTTTGGTTCAGTAAAGTCCAAAGTCTATGCCCAGACTATGACGAATTAATCGGGAAAAATGCTGCACTTTTCAGAGACATTTATGAGAAAAAAACAGGAAATTCTGTAGCAGCTCCGTTTTCTGAACCAACGCCCGAAGAAAATTAATATAATGGAAGAGAAAAAAGAATGCTTAAAAATCGATTGGATTTTAATATTATTGTCACCTAAATATTTTGTAATAAAATAAGTGATGGAACCGTTTGTTTTTGAATTAATAAGTATAAATTAGATCATATCAACATTAAAAAAAATATATTTTACTGAATAGCTGTAGATTTGTTGTTTGTCATATTTATAATAAAATTTCAATGTTAGTTATTGGAAAATTTTCATCTTGAACGTATTGATTGTACTACCTTTTAGTTAACAAACTGTACATACGAGTACATACATCGATGTTGGGGATATTTACTAATACCAAGTCATTGAACTCATAATCAATGGTGGTGGAAAAATTCCGAATGGTATTACACACGAGTTCATACATTAGATATTTATCAGTTTATCACTTTTCTGTTATTTTTATGGACGGAGCATAAAGTAATTGCATAATAAAAACATAAGTTGATATTTTCTTTTAACTAACGGATATAATATATACAGTGTGTAAATAAAGTAAGTAATAATATTCATATTTTGTTTATTACCGTTGTTTGGGCGAAAAGCTCGAGCTTTTCTCCCAAGCAGCGATAATAAACAAAATATGAATATTATTCCTTACTTTATTCACACACTGTATATATACAGGCTGCCCCACCGAAAACGAAACAGATTGACTATCTCGAAGGAGAAAACTTTTTTGAAAAAACGCAAAAACAAGTCGATTCTTGATCCAAGGGGGGCACCCTTCCATCATATCTTCAACTGTGATACGTCATTCCCCTCCCCTCCATCACTCTAACCATTACAATTTAAATAGGGAAAGTAGTATATACGATACATCATTGAAAAGGTAATTGTATGGAGAATTCAGCAAAGTGATTGTTGGTTGCGCTATTTTTGATTTTAGCGCCCTCTAGCGGGAAAAAAACGGTTACGTATTCCACAATGTGACACATCATTTCAAAGCTAATTTTATTAGCAACTAAATACGTAATATTTTTGACATTTATTTGTCATCATTCTCAAGTACAAACTGTCAACGTCTTTTGTAGACTAATAAGTTCGTAGCTTCTAATGTTAGAGCTCTGCAAGGTTTTTCGATTATTTAAATTTTTTTAAATTGTGCATTAAATTGCTAATAAAGTTAGCTTTGAAATGATGTGTCACATTGTGAAATACGTAACCGTTTTTTCCCCGCTAGAGGGGTCTAAAATCAAAAGTAGCCCAACAAACAATCACATTGCTGAATTCTCCGTACAATTACCTTTTCAATGATGTATCGTATTTAGTACTTTCCCTATTTAAATTGTAATGGTTAGAGTGATGGAGGGGAGGGGAATGGCGTATCACAGTTGAAGATATGATGGAAGGGTGCCCCCCTTGGATCAAAAATCGACCTGTTTTTGCGGTTTTTCAAAAAAGTTTTCTCCTTCGAGATATTCAATCTGTTTCGTTTTCGGTGGGGCACCCTGTATATATAAATGCGAAGTTATGGGCAGAAAAGAAATTGCTTAAATTAATAAAAAAATATTTCCATCATATTTTCTTAATTCTATTTAAAGTTTCTGTGGTTTGTATCAAAAAATTTAATTTAAATATTTGTAAGTTGGTATACCAAGGCTTCTTCGTGCTTAAAGGATGGCAAAATGGCGCTTATATATCGACCAGAGTTAGTTCTCATATTAATCAGGGAAAGTACAACCCGTCAAATCCCCAATAAAATTAACTTGCCAACTCATAATCGCAAATTACAGGTAATTTTAAGTTCGCCTTCTAAGAGTAGGTGAACTCATCACTAAAGCAGATACGTATTTGAAATTGTTGAATTAAGATTGAGAATAAAGGATAATACGGGTCGGGTACAATTGTTATAATTTGATTTACGCGATTGTACAGAGTACCACTTTAGTAATAGTAATAAGATGCTACTTTCAAGTCGTTTAAACTTGATAGAATTATTCCGTGTCGGCTTTACCAACGCCTTTTACCATTCGTATATAAATATTTTTATACAAACCCATTTAAGAGTATAGACTACAAAGCATAAAAAATCTAGTTGTTTGGAAAACATTAACACTTCATGTTTCGTGGAAGCTAATTTGTTCTTGCAAGAAAAATTGTGTAAACTAATCTGTTTGTAAATAATAATTTACAATTAAATATAAATAGCATAATTTAGCAATTAATAAAATATGTTTCTACCAATTCTCTCTTATTTATATTGTCGAGTAAAAATTTCATGCTAAACAAGTGGGTAAATTTTAATTAAATAGTATTACAAGTGGTAAGTTATTTGCAAACGAACTAGTACATCTCGTAATATTCTACCAACATTTTCTTAGAAGCTACCCTCTTAATTACTACATCACCCATTAGTAAGTAAATCTATTACGAAAAAGTGTCTTTTGGAAAAAAATACGTTTTGATAAATCGTTAGTGGGGCATGCGACGGTCTAAAACCAAAAAGTTAGAACGCCCCCGCCCCTCATCCTTAAGGGGTTTTGGTAATCCCAAAAATACAATATAAAGTTTTGATTGCGTCGGCGCAGTGAATTTATAATGACGAATCAACTTCCTATCATGGTGTAAGAAAAAAATTGCAGGAAATGTTGTAAACTGGAAAAAACGGTATTATCGTTTAAAAAATGAGGTGTGGCCACCACACGACTTTCTTATACGTATGAGCGTTTCAAATTATAGAATTATAAGAATTTTTTGTGCAAAAATTATTCAAAATCCTATTCTAAGTACTTCTATTCTCTTAATAAATCTCTATAGAATACATACTTTGCAAGATATTATCAAAAAAGTGCTCCTCGCTAAGAGTAAAAGTGCTACTTCCGGTCCGAATTTTGAAATTTCATATATACAAAAATATTGGAAATCCAATTTTAAATACTTTTGTACTCTTGATAAATTTATATAGAATGCATAACTTACGACATATTTGCAAAAAATCGCTATTCGATAAGAGTAAAAGTGGTTCTTCCGGTCTGAATTTTGAAATTTTTTTTATATAAAAGATATTGAAAATTATGTTTTAAATACTTTTATACTCGTAACGTACTTGTCTTAAAAGCATGACTTGCGAGATATTCGCAAAAAACTGATTTTCGATAAGAATAAAAGATCTACTTCCGGTTGGAATTTCAAAAAACTTTTTTAAGACAATTTGTTTCAAACTTAATTCTAAATACATATGAATTCTTTATAAATTTGTTTAAACTTAGTAATTGACGAAATATTTGCAAATTTCGATTTTTTCACTGAAGTAAACTACTACTTCCGGTCTGCCGATTTTGCTCAAAATCTAATCAGTTCTCAAGAGGCAGATTATACACGTAAATACAAAATTTGGCATTGATATCTCCAGCGGTTTGACCGCTATCGTGGTCACAGACAGACAGACAGACAGACAGGCAGACAGACACACAGACACACACACAGACATTTTTTTAAAAACCACTTTTTTGGTATCAGGGGACCTCAAAACGTGGACATCTGCAAAAATCTCGAGGTCGAAAATTTTCATCATCACAATACTTCCTTATACTACGTATAAGAAAGTAAAAGGATAGGTTCAAAATGTAAAGAGGTTTTTGATTTAGGGAAAATCCTTTTGGAAAAAGAAATTCGCATGAGAGTATGTATTGAAAATATTGGACTATAGCTTCATTGACTTTTTGTTGTCGTTTCTTCCTCAGCAGTTCTTCAACGTCGTGTGTTTCATGGATGAGGTTCTATGATGTCTCTGTCGTCGGCTTGCCTTGTAAGTCTACGATTGGAAAAAAGAAGACTGTGAATCGTGGTGTTCCACAAGGGTACATATTGGGGTCCTTATTATTCACAATATATATAAACGACTTGCATGCAAACATAATAGCCGATGCGATCTGTCTTTATGCAGATGACACATCTCTTATAACCAAGAAAGGGACCAAAAGTAAACTACTAGGTAAAACAGAAGTAGTAGTGAGAGAAGTGGAAAACTGGTTTACGTCAAACAAATTACAATTAAATTCAAATAAAACACAACGACTTCACATTAAATAGAAAAAATCCAGTATCAAACTACTGTAACTATATGTGCATAGCAAACTAACTTGGTTCAACCACATAAATGAATTGGCAAAGAGACGTACAGCTTTAATATACAGTGTTCAACGAATAAGATCAGTGTCTACTTATCAGGCTGCGAAAATGACATATTTCCCAAACTTCCACAATGTTGCTGCTTATGGGATACTGTACTGGGGGTTATCATTCGAAGCTGTGCGTATCTTCATATTTCAAAAAAGGGTGATAAGGGCTGTATGTGATCTGAGAGCAAATCAAACATGTAAACATTCATTTAAGAATGAAAAGATACTCACTATGTCGAGTGTATATATACTTACCGCTGCTAAATATATACATAAAAACCAAGAGCTTTTTAGTAGAAATGAGGACATCCATGAATACAATACGTGTCATAAAACAGACCTTAAAATATCATCTAGTAGATCCACCTTTCCAGTCAACTAATTCCATTTAAGAATTAAATTTTTAGCAAACCAAATAAATGTTTTAAGTAAAAAAACCCTTTAACTCTGCAAGACACCATTCCAATGCAGCATCATAGAGTATATTAAAACATTGACAGGGAAAGTAAAAACCTTAGAAATTAACGTACAAAACGAATTAAAGCCAATATTAAAGCTTTTATAATACCTATATTAATATGTTAGAATATTAATTATAATATGACACAGTTAAAGTGCACCTGTTCGTTGACGTACTGATAATCTAGTGTTTCTCGAAAACAATTAGTAAGATTGAAATTTCTTAAATAATTCTCCTTGCATTACTCACGTGTAGATAAGGAATAAATCACATTTGTAAACGTAATTATTTACAAAATCAGTGGAATTTATAAATTTGCTATGAGAAAGTTACGTTATTCTTTGGGAAAACATCGTTAAATTTGTAATAAAGAAAAACTATTAACTGAAATGTTATAAACTTAGCTGCTTATTAAACTAATTGCAAAGTGGAACAAATTTCATTTTTATATTTAATCCAAAACATAGAAATCCTTACACTGAAGATTTCAAACTACTGTCATTTTTCGACAACATGCCTATCATGCTACTGCTAATATTGTTTTACTTTAGTTTCAAATAATGAGTTTATATTCTCAAAAATTAAAAATACCATTCCGTTTTGCCCCACCCTCCTACATAACATGCCAGGTATTCCAAAACAAAACTGTATGATATTAGTAAAAATTAACTGTTCTTAAATTCATTTTGAGTTTCTGGTTTTCTTTAAAACATTATCTAACGTTTGGAGTTGGTAATATATTGATCAAATTTAATTTTACAGTTTACCAATATCAATGAAAATTTAGTAAGATAAGCCAAACATATTCATCATAATATTGAAAATGTTCAACAACAAAAATGAAGCTATAGAAATAGAAGAAATCACTTTTCGTTAGATTAAAAAAAGAGTATAGTCAGTATAGTAAAAACTTGAAATTCATTTCTATATAAAACGGGATTTATAAAATAACTTTATTCAAGAATTTGTTTCCAAAAAGACGAATATTCGAAAAGTGAGTTATTGTAATTATGCAGAAACTTTTTTTCCACAGTATTTATCTTGAATTATTGTTAACAATTACTATATACTAGAACAAGATAATACTACTACTATACATAAATTTACAAATATTTAAAAGTGTTTATTAACAAATTTCAAATAAAACTCGATTTTTATTGTTTCACAAGTTTATTAAATTTTCTCTATTTCGGTAAGACGACTTACCATTATAAGACTACTAATTAATAAAACTGTGGAACAATTAAGTTCGAGTTTTAAATGAAATTATTTAATTAAAAATGTTGAATATTCACGATGTTTTGCCGAGAGCCTACTACAGAAACAGTTAATAATATTAAATTTACAAACAGTTACATAATAAATTTATTTAAAAATCCTTTGGTTTAATAATACCCGACAATTCTTATGTTAAATAGTTTTTGTCAACACCGCTGGGGACAAAAGTAGGAAGTTTTAATTATGTCCAAGCGCCACATGTTGTCAACAAGAAAACTTGGTAACATTGGAATGTGTATGTAAAAACGTGAAACATCTACCAAATACAAGGAAGGTCAAGGGCGACCATCACCAACGATTGCAACACATGAAGACTGCTACTACTGGTTATAATGCATATATCTCCCACAGCGAAATCGAAAGCCTTATAGAATATAACACTAGAGTGACCTTGCTCTAGCTATAAAAGAACATTATTTATAGACACAATACGGAATCACCTTCTTGGTACATAGTCACATGTTTATTGGGCAATTATTATGGATTTTATTTACTAGAGTATCAATCAAGTACAGGTTGAGTTTACAGTTAATATAACCACAGTACATACATGAAATACGAGTATATACAGTTACGGACAGAAAAGAGTGGGACAATTTTGCTTTATTTTAGTTGTTATTTATAAGACTTTTAAAATTTTACTGAATTGAATATAATAGTCAAAACTTCATATATCTCATCAATTTATCAACGGTACATTTTTTCACAAAAATGCCACACGTTAATATTTTTGATAAAGCAAGAATAATTGGTAAGGCAGAAAATTGACAATCTATTAGGCAGATTGTGCTACAATTTAACATTAATAAAAACACATTGTTTAAAATTGTTAGGAACTGGAGAAATGAAGGAAATATAAACTGAAATATGTTGCTTATTGTAACAGTGGGCATTTTAACAAGATTTTTCTCTAGCTCAAAAAAAAAAAATTATACAAGATAAAAATGCGTGGGATTTGATAACTGCTGAAAATTGGCTATCTTCCAACCCGGGCTCTTAGACCATGACTTTTGGTCCATTTCGGAGAGCAGATCCAGATCTAAGGGCCTTCTGAATTTGGAGGAATTCATGTTCTCCTTAACAAGCAGCGGCATAATTACAAATAGTTATTGTTATCAGTAATTCTAATAAAAAAATCTTGAAAATAAAGCAGTGTCATATTGGTATATGTATTCTTAGAAATTAATATGTTACATTATGTGAAGAAAAGTAAATAAATAAGATAAATTAAACCTAATCACCTGTCTATTAGGTTATGAACGTACCTATATGAAAATCAATATGCCCGGTATTAATAGGCAACATTAGACACCAAATGTGAAAGTATCAAAATGTGGTTGCAATGTAATATATATCTGTATGTATATAAAATTATGTAATCAGTTATATTCGATATACATATATCTATTATTACATTTTCAATAACAAGCGAAACATATCTTTTTTACTGTTAATACTTCTGCTTGAATATATTATGAACATGAAACATTTTAACTAAAAGACTGGATGATACATAATAAATACCTACTCATTTACGATTTTTCTATCTATTTTATGTGGAAATGTAAAAATGTACAAATTGCACTCATTTTAAAATTATACATATTATAACTGAAGATTAAACGTTCGTAAGGTTCTGTTGGTTATCATTTAAACCGCACCTTTGGCTCGAATATCCTACCGTTATCATTCTAGTACATCATAAGTCCTTAATCGATGAAATTAAGGCTATAAAGGAGGATATTCTATAATACAAGTTGAATAATTAAGTCACATAACAAACAGATAACTTTTGGTCAACTGTTAAACCAAAAGGCTGTAATACACTTATTAATTTCTTGACCAAGTTATTGACCAAGAACTTGATCAAGTTAAAATTGATCAATTTCTTGATTAAGAACTCTATTTTTCTTCTCAACTTGATCAAGTTTTTACAGATTTCTAGTAAAATTCATGTTGTAAAGTTTTTTGCCAACTGTGTAAAATGTATACAGAAATTCTATTTTAAAATATGTTAAAAATGACGTGTTAATTTGATACTTCTTGAATGAATTGTGCGCATAAATTATTTATTTTCTTTTGAATCTCTTGTGCAGTTATTTTTAAATTCAATATCTTCGGTAAATTTTTTTATTTCGTACTTTTGCACTATTGGTACTACTAATTTACCTAAAAACTTGATGAAGAAATTGATAAGTGTAAAGCAGGCAAGGTCACAAGAAATTGATAATGAGTGTAATACAGCCTAAAGACTAAAGATGAAGTCTGTATACTAATAAATTTTGCGCTTTTAAGCGTTGTAGTTAAGTTTCGAGTAATATGATCGTGATTTACTCACATTTTATATTTATATTTATTTTTTAAAATATCTATTTAGTTATAAAATTCGAGCAGGGGACAAAAAATATACTTACTTTCTGGAAAATTGTTGGAAAAGTGATAAAAAGTTTTTTATACTCTAAAGTGACTGTTGGCGCATCACCCTGTATATTTAGTTTATATTCAATTTATGTTTAAGTTAAGATTGTATGCAAGTAAAGATAACGTTATTATAAAACCATATATAAATGTGCATTTATAATCTCATTATGCTTTATGACGATTCAGACTGTCAGGGAAAACCTAATGATATTTGTTAAGCAAAGGATAAATTACTTTATTACAATATTAACGTTACCTTTGACAACGGTAGGTTTAGAGTAATTGTATAGTTTCTAGAAATAATATTGTAAATATCTCCTTAATAGTGTTTCCTAATAGATTTTATCCTTGGAGCGTTAATCCCACTGTTAAGCTCCCATATAATATCGATGCTGTCTATTGTTATGTATCACGAGGTACCGTTAAGTAATGCATTTGTAAATTTTAGGTATTTTACCTAATTACCTTTATTGAAGGAAATAATTCTAACAAACTCATCATCTGTGAAAGTCTCGAACTTTCCCTCTTTAATTAATAGCCAGTATTCTTGTCGTGAATAGTGGGGGCGATTTTGTAAAAACCTTCCTTTTAAGATTATAAGAATATGAAAGATCAGTTCTATCACAGAGTTCAGGGCGAAAGCACTACTTCCAAATTAAATTAGTGATCTTTCCGAAAATATATATGTAACATAATAGCAAGATAGTTCACTTGTGTGAAGACATCTTCCACGCATTGGCACAATGAAAAGCACTCGCTCCTGCGGTCGCTCGTGCTTACAAAGTGCGCTCATGCGGGAAAATAGTCTTCACGCACTTGGTTCGTAAATAACTATTACGTTTAAAATTTATAAAATATTTTTTGCAAGTATACCTATATCGGCTCATTAGTGACACTTTGTTAAAAGATTACAACTGTCATTGTATAAAGCTCATAAGTGTATTTTTGAGTAACTATTAAATTACCTACAAAATTTATATAAAATAGAAATGTTTTTGGATTTATATAAATTGCATTTATATAAATAAGTTATTAATTGCCAATTAAATCACTTAAAAGGATTGAAAACTTCTCCATATTTTATTAGATGTATTATTATATTTATTATTTATTACATATTATAACAGATAGTAACGTTATCAAAAATCTAACGATAGGTCAGATTTATGATAATTGTACTTACACCAATTAATTATAATTTTGAGTACATATCTATATAAGTAAATAACATATCAATTTCAAAATTAGATGTTTGCAATAACATGTTTAATCGAAAACTGATTGGAGTAGATAGCTTTTGTTTCATAGTACATAAAAACCCGTAAACAAAAATATATTAAAAATAAAATGACTGAAGCCTGCTATATTTTCATAGTTACTGCATGGACAAAACGTGGAAATTAAAAAAAAACTATCCAATTGTTTGTTTATCTTGTTAATTGCTTGTTTGTCTATACACCGTACCTTAACAGAAGAGCACAGAGTTGTTCTGTATATGCTACAGTGTACCTATATATAGACAACGCGGTTTTTAATCGGTGCTACTGGAGATGACAACATGGTTGTCGAAATATGTACCCTTTTTTGTGCTTTAGTGTGGTAAAGGTGTTTTAGTGTTGTTATTTAGTATCAAACCAGAGACTCCAAGTTTAGTTTCTTTTGTCCGGGGACTATGTTGAAAAATAAAATTGTTTTGTTCTTTTCAGTTGTTTGCTTCTATGTTGGGAACAATAATTTGTGAACTCCCCTCTTAGCAACCTCTACTGATGAATTGAAGCCACGTTCTTCTGCTGTCTCAAAGAAATATAGGTTAAAACCTATAGATTTATTTCAAGTCATTTTAAATAAAGAAACCATCGACTTATTATTGAAAATTTTATAATGAAAAAATACACTATACTAATTTACATGTTCTACAAACAATAACCAATATAAATTCAAATAAACTATAAAAAAAATAATTCTGGAAAAAGTAAAAAATCTTTAATAAACTTAATTAAGTGATTAATTTAACGCCATCGTTAAAACATATAGCAATAGAGCATGATTTGTAAACAATGTTTCGTAATGATTATTTTTAATAACACCAATGCTTAGAAAGTCATTGTCAATATGTGTGAGTTTTCGCCCAAATTGTATGTTTGGAATTGATCATGTGAAGACCAATAGTTAAATACAATTCCTGGTGAATAAGAATTGCAACCAATAATATGGTAGAGTACAAATACTCTAAGAACACCACATATGTCATTATGGCGCTGGAATCGAAAAATTTTTTTAAATTTGTTTATTACTTCAAAATTATATAACAATTGTATACAATTTACTTTGACTGTTGCTGATATGGAATTTTAATGTACCTACTTAAAATTAATTTCGCCGCCGCCACTGCTGATTTTAATTCGCATATTACCCGTTATGACGTATGTGGTGTTCTTACAGTATTTGTACTCTACATTTATATTAATGTATCAAACTTATATGCATGCTTTAATTGGGTATTCTTTATTTGAGAAAGACTCATTTGTTGATCGAATAACCAATACTGATAATGTGCATAACATATTCACAAGTGATTCGTTGTGTTCTAAAATCAACTCTATTCTGAGAGATGTTCATCCTTATACTCTTTTACTAAGTACAAACAGATGTTTTTTATTTGCCCCTGTACTATCCATCAAATACTCTTGGAATAAAAAATAATTCTTTTTTTTGAAATAAAATATATTTTTGTCTCCTTATGTCTCGAGGATTTCTTGGAACTTATTTTATGTTCAAATTATTGGCCTGGAAAAAAAAACATCTTTTTCTTACATAGGTACATAGACATGAGCATTTTAACTGGTTATTTGAGAAGACCAATAATAAACTTGGAGGGAAAATAATGAGTTCAACCAATGGGACAAAATATATATTATGTAGAAAGACATATGCATTATTTAATTGGTCCTTTTTTTTAGGAACGATATCATTAGCTGATTTAAACATACATTAAAATTGAATGGAATGAAATAATTTTGAGATGCTCTTTTTCATTGAAGATTAAGAAGATTAAACAATTGTAAACTATCACCGGAGAGGGGGGTCTGAGTGTTTAATATCAAAAGTTAAGTACAGACAAAAAAATAAACTCAATATGTTATTTAACTGACTTGTTTAAAAATAAAATCCATTCGCCGTTCCTTACGATTAGCAAAATGATTAATAACTAATTCATTGAAGTTTGGTGTTGATGTCAGTAATTGTTTTTCAATGGAACACATTGCTGAGGTACATAGTCTGCTTTCCTGCATGGTATTTCTAGAAAATGTTTTTATTCTCTTCAAAGTTGAAAAACAATATTGCAATATTCTTATTTTTATTAACTGCATTAAATTTAATAACAGTTGCCAGTTCTTTTAATAAATATCTGTCACAAACTCCTAGAAAATATTGTAAATTCTCCTGTTTAGAATAGGATTTCATTTTAGATTTAATAGCTACAACTCGATGCTGTTTTAGAGATTTTCTCAGTCTTTCCTTTCTGGGTGTATGGGCAGAGAGATTTTTTTCTGTTTGAACCCCAACATCACTTGTAGTAGGAATTTCCATAACTGCTAAAATACAATTAAAAAATTATACATTTCATTAAATACAAATTAATTGTATGTGTGTAACTGAAAAGTTCTAAATTATTCTACTTTATACTAGGTTAAATACATATGTGTTGAATTTTTGTTCAAAAATGACTTCGAATTCTTTAGTTAAACAACTTAACGTATTATATGTATTGCTCATAATATAATTTTGTATTGTAAATATTAATTGTCATACCTATAGATGGTTCACTTTCTGCTAAATTTTGGGAACCAATATCACTTGTGCTAGGAACATTCATAGTTTCCAGACATTCTAAAATACATTTTGAAATTAGTATGCTTTTAAAATTTCAAATAATACTTAGTTCTTGCAAAATAATATTTTATAATAAACATTTACCTGTAGATAGTTCCTTAACCGGTGATGTTTGAATTGATTTCTTTTCAATATATAGAATATATTTTGTTGCTGAACATTTTTACTAGTAAATATACAACAAGTCAGATTTCTTCTTTCGTACAGTTTCCCTTATTTATATCAACAACAATTTAACTGGCACCTTTACTTATTATTCTTTCGTAAATTATAAGTTATAAAACTTAGACAGGTTATATTTATACAACAATATACAAGTACACAACAAAAACAAAACACGCCATTTTGAAATGTGCCCTTGTTTGATTTAGCGCACAAATATCGGAATTATGCAAGTGAGGCTTTTGTCACTTCTATTATACTGTGATATTACATACTGGATGTCATCCGGTATCACAGAGTAGTGCCCGCTCGCTGACATATACCGCTCTCGCCCCGCGCCACTTTTTAACCCCTCGATTTCTAATACAAACGGTGCAGTCGCGCGAGATGCCCCGGAGTCTACGTCAGACTGTGATTTTTAAACGCGCAGAAGAGACGGACTGTTACTTCCGAAAAAATCCATAAGCAGCAAAATCTCAATTTTAAAGAAAGATAAAAATATATATTTGCTAATGTAGGACAAGTGTGCATATAGTGGTTTTGTTGCTAGGGATATTATTTGTTATCAAACAAATCAGAAAAATTACATACAAATTAGGTATTTATAATTAATTTATTACGGGGGAGAGGGGGCAGTGCCCCGTTGCTCTCCCTGCAGCAGCCGCCAATTTTAATGTTGCCACGTCTTTTATTTTTATCAATATACCAATGTCCTACAAAATTCGCTTATTAACAACAAATTGCTCAGCAATATCAATTTATTTGTTATATTATTTTAAATTAATAAAATCCAAATAATTGTTCAAACATCTAAGCGAAACCAAAATGTCAATATCTTTAGAAATAACCAAGTTGGAACATTTTTTTTTGATTGTCTTAAATTCAAGATAATGGACTAAGGTTGTTTTTTCTAAAAGCTCCTCAATTGTAATTGGAAAAGTAATTGTCAACGACTATATTTTATATGTAACTGAAATTATGAGAAAAATTCCTGTCTTAATTTCTTGTACATTGTAATTGTGATTAATTCCTTTCAAATAGGAGTATGAATTTTGTAATTACTATTTGAAAGTAATTGCCCAGCTCTGCTGTTCGAGATAATTGATCAACTCACCTAGTTAGTATTCTTTATTTTCATTGAAACACATGCGTTTTAATATACATGCTTTCAAGGTTTTGTTCATTTTTTGTTACGTTCAACGCCATCCCCTTTACTTAGCTGAATACACATTTACCTAATTTAATTCTCACTCTTGTCTCTCATTAATGAAATAGCATATGTAAGGGATACATTATTAAAGTGGACTTTAGTATAGTACTTAAGTTAGTTAATATCTAGTTGCTAATAGTTGTATTAGGAAATTTATCACTTAATGAATGATTAGAAATGCGTATTTAAACATATACATATATTATTACAACTAGGGTTACTCGTTTCTAAGAATTAAAATTATTCTTAAATATTTTAAATTTAATATAAATTATGTTAAAAACATCGAACGCACAAAGATTAACTTTGACCGCGTACACTTTCAGATGATGGAATTCCTTTTCTTTCGTTAGAGCGGGTAGAGCAATAAAACCTTCGATTCCAAACTACGTACAACAAGATATTTTATTTCATAGAAATGTTAGTATTATATATCTTGTGTACGTTCTTAAATATTTAATATTTCTATATTTTTGCTGCGTTTTTTTCTACTGGTCAAGAAGTTAACCATCAAATTTCGTGTCCCTCCAAGTTCTTTAAAAATGAAAGGACCTGTCATATACTATATACTACGCTGACTACCATCTCACTACTCCTCGTAGTTGTGCAATTTCATCGTGAACTCTTTGTCGGCGCCCAATTATAAGTGAATCTGTCCGGATTCACACCCACCCAAGTATAACACAAAGGTATTGAAAGATACCTTTTACATTTAGCGCAAATCGTTACTTCTAAACCGGCTTGTAAATAATCCCTGCGTATTCACAGTTCCCCTTAGATAACAATTTTACCTGATTTAAATTATTATTGCTTTTATTAATCGTAATTTCTTTTTAATTTGTTTTGTTTTATTAAATAAATACTTTAAAAGAACAAATCTGTTTTTTTTTGTTACTTCTTTATTGTTAAATTATCAACAACATAGCAAGTTTAAGAAATTAGGGACCATCGTGCTGGTTTTTGTGAAAATATGTACGTATAGTAACAAGAAATACTTCTTTCCGACCATATTAATCTGGTTATATATAGTACATGTTTACATTTTATTTTTATCAGTTGTCTAGATAAGATACATACATATATGTTATTACATTTTATTATACAATATAAACACGTACTTATTATCTTTTCCAGGTAAGTTTTATGCAACTATTCCATTATTTTATGTTTTCATGTAATTCTGATAATTCTACAATTATATACATAGCAATTTTCTGTCCTACTTTTTATCTAATTCAAAATATTTTATCTGGCATTCCTTTCTCTTTTATGTGGATATTATATAGTAGGTACACACTCAATGATAGGTTATTGAACCGATGTTTAAATGCATGCAGGTAGTAGGTATAGTTCGTTTCAAGAAATATGAGCGACTTGTATAAGGTGATAATCCGGATTAAAGAGAAACTTTCCTCGAGCTGCAGCGGGTAATTAAGAAGCACTTGAAAAATATCAGGTACGGTCTACAGATAATTAGAAAGCAGCTCGAGGAAAGGGTTTCTCTTTAATCCGGATTATCACCTTATACAAGTCGCTCATATTTCTTGAAACGAACTGTACATGATTAACAAATTCACCCCCTACTAATTGACATGGGTACTATACATTATACATATACAGATAGAACCACCGGCCATCTGCCTATAGGGAATTGTATGCAGTACACATTTATACAGGGTGTAGATAAAGTCTGGAACAAAATTAATATTTCTGTTATCTTCGGTTTGATGGAAAAACCCTGAAACAGGTCGATTTTGTTTTTATCCCGTGCACTTTATAACATCGTGAATTTAATTCTGTCGTCATAAGGTTGCGCGCGGGCGTGACGTCATTAGTTTTTTCAAATGGTAACCCGCCACATTTATTACCCCTTGTCGTTAGGTATTCCATTGTGCATGCAACGGTATAAAAAGTTTGGTACCTTACATAACCATTTTTGGGAGAAAAATGCTTTCGAATTTCAAAAAATTAAAATTTTATTTCTAATGAAAAACTAATCAAAAATTATTTTAAAAAATCAGATAAATTATAATCCGAGGTTTATCTTGGATTGTCGTCAAACAAGACACCAAAAAAATGTCAACGGAAGTGTTCAAATTGTCCGCCATTGGCCATTTGACACTGGCCGAGACGGACGTACACGCTTTCTACGACACATCATATTGACAGTTCATTACTTGGTGTTTGAACTTATCCATTCACAATACTTGCTCCATTGGTAGTGTTGAACGTGCATTGCGAAAATGGCGAATTTGAGCGAAAAAGAGCGGATTCAAATTCTCATTATTGTTGGTTGTGGTGATAAAATACGTAGCCATGAAGAAGCCTGCCAGTTTTTCAATGCAGAAAATCCAAACCGCGCACCGATTCGCGGTCAACGGTGAGCAAAATTGTCGCAAAATTTGCTGAAACTGGTAGTGTAAAAGACAGGGCTCGTCAAGGTCGACCAAGAATTGAGGAAGATAGAAGGGTCAATATTCTCCTGGAACTTCAGGATAACCCCCACACTTCATCAAGGAACATTGCCAGGAATAATGCAGTCGATTTTACCACAGTAGCCAAATTGCTGAAGAAGGAAAAACTTCATCCGTACAAAATCAATCGGGTTCAGGAACTGAATGAAGATGACTTCGACCGCCGACTCGAGTTCTGTGAACAAATCATGCTACGGTGCGACGAGAATCCCGGATTTGTCGACAATGTGGTTTTTAGTGATGAAGCAACTTTTACCTTGAACGGTGAAGTGAATCGCCACAATTGTAGGTACTGGTCGGGCGAAAATCCTCGATGGGTTCGAGAGGAGCACACCCAACACCGGCAAAAAGTTAATGTATGGGCGGGAATAGTGGGAGATCGCATTGTGGGGCCTTTCTTTCTGGACAGAAATTTAAACGCTGAAACATACTTACATTTCCTAAGATTTACGCTAGTGCCAACATTGGTAGAATTATTTCCGGATAAAAACACCCCCGACAAGCCTCACCCCAGAATCTGGTTTCAACAAGATGGAGCACCTCCACATTTTGGCTGGCGTGTTCGGAGTTACCTCGACGAAATTTTCCCCGGGACATGGATCGGACGAAGGGGAACAATTGAATGGCCTGCCCGTTCGCCAGATCTCACACCACTTGATTTTTTTCTATGGGGTCATGTGAAATCAAAGGTGTACACCAATAAGCCAAATAACTTGGATGATCTGAAACATCGTATCCGCGAGGAAATGCGAAATATTGGTGCAGAGACAATACGACGTGTCGTAGAAAGCGTGTACGTCCGTCTCGGTCAGTGTCAAATGGCCAATGGCGGACAATTTAAACACTTCCGTTGACATTTTTTTGGTGTCTTGTTTGACGACAATCCAAGATAAACCTCGGATTATAATTTATCTGATTTTTTAAAATAATTTTTGATTAGTTTTTCATTAGAAATAAAATTTTAATTTTTTGAAATTCGAAAGCATTTTTCTCCCAAAAATTGTTATGTAAGGTACCAAACTTTTTATACCGTTGCATGCACAATGGAATACCTAACGACAAGGAGTAATAAATGTGGCGGGTTACTATTTGAAAAAACTAATGACGTCACGCCCGCGCGTAACCAGATGACGACAGAATTAAATTCACGATGTTATAAAGTGCACGGGATAAAAACAAAATCGACCTGTTTCAGGGTTTTTCCATCAAACCGAAGATAACAGAAATATTAATTTTGTTCCAGACTTTATCTACACCCTGTATACGCCTACGTATATATCTACGTACCGGCAATAATAATTTGTGGCGTAAAAAGAAATAAATACACATCCGTTGATAAAGCATATTTAATCTTTAAATATGACACAGATATTGCCATTTCATTTCGTAGATATTTGTAAGAATCAATCATCGGCATAATGTTTCCTGTTGTAGAAATATTAGTAGTAGATTTGTAATGAAAACGAAGGTTTGAGATTCCAAAGAAGTAGTAACTAGTGATTCTGAATGTACCTAGTTAAATAAAATTAAATTGCAAATTACTAAACCAAGAGAAAATAAGAAAAATAATTCTAAAAAGGAAGCAACATGGAGAAATTAAAAAACGTTCAAAAAGTAATAATTGATGTCAAACAAAAAAAATTCTAGAGAAAATAAAATAGAATTCTAGAGGCTAATAAATATCTCTTTCAAACAAGCCTCCATTGTTTGCCTCACAGTAGCCCAGTCTGTTGTAAAATTCTCTACGTACATTAGAGAGAGTTACAGGTGAAATACTATTACAGAGTTGTGTAATTCGCATTCGTAAATCATCTAATGTGCGGGGTCTTTCATTCTGGTGTACATAAATGGTTTCATTCAAATATCCCCAAAGGAAAAAATCACATGGCGTTAAGTCAGGGGATCTAGGCGGCCAAGAAATATTACCTCTAGTGCTAATGGTATGTGGAAAATGCAATGAAAGACATTCTTGTACTATTCTGGCATTATGAGCTGGGCAGCCATCTTGCTGAAACCAAATATCATTAAAGTTTACAGCAAGGTCACGCACTGCAGGAACAATATGATTTTGCAGTAATTGTAAATATGACTGCGCATTTAATGTTCCGTTTAGGAAAAATGGCCCTATGATGTGATCCCCTAAGATTCCTGCCCAGACATTTACTTTCTGTGGATATTGAGTGTTGACATCCCTGCTCAAATGTTTGTTTTTCTGAGACCAGTAGCGAACGGCAGATGGATTATGGCGTTTGTGAAGGGAAAATGTTGATTCGTCAGTGAACAAAATATTTCGTGTAAAATTATCATCATTATCACATTTTTCTCTAATAGCCTCACAAAATTCGAGACGTCTAAACTGGTCATCTGGGAATATTTCTTGATTTTTTCTAACCTTATAACACTTATATTTCTTTTTGTGTAATATACGCCTAACTGTGGTTTTTGGAATACCTAATTGTTCAGAAATTTGGCGGCTAGAGCAGGGCTCACTTGATTCTACAAAGGCGCATACACTGACTTCCTTCTCTATTCTTTCCTCCGAAATAGGATGGAAATTACTCTGATAGCATTTCGAACATCCATTAATGCAGCCCGACTTTTCAAAACGATGTATGATATCTAGTATCGTCCGACGGCAGGGAACTGGACGATCAGGAAACGAAAAAACAAAACGACCAATCACTTCTTGCGTAGCTCCTTGAGATGAGTAATACCATTTAATAATATTTATTTTTTCTTCTTTACTATAAACTAACGGCATAGTAAATACGTAGATGAATATCGGTAAAAAAACAGAAAAAAATACTGAGCTCTAAATAATTCTAAACCCTAAAGATGCAGACAGCAAGAATTTGCGTATTTTTGCAAGTTCGACCAACTATGAGTATACTCCACCGCAGTCAAGACACGACTGACGCGGTTGACTGTCGATCCCTAGCGTCGGCATAGACAACGCTTCTGATAAACGGTAGGACTAGATACATATATGTACATATAAATGTGTACTGCATACAATTCCCTATAGGCAGATGGCCGGTGGTTCTATCGGTATAGACTGTTCCTTCTATATTGCATAAAGAAAGTACATTGAAATCTAACGATCTAATTCTACAAAAATGGTGGCTGTATCTTCAAAAATAAATTTATGAAATTTGTAATATTTTGCCAATCAGAATTTATTTAGTCCGGTTTATTAGAAGGTCATACGTTTTAACACAATACTGTGTCAAATAGCAAACAAGCGCTGACCTATCCAAACAACATTATCTAAACAACTAAAAATCTAATTTTGTCGCCATGAAAATGGTGACTATGTACATAAGTATATTATTCTTTGATAAAGGATTTGCTTGCCATGATGTTTAAATTCAGAACAAGTAAATTCTAAAGAAATTATGTATGTATAATATGGTATGAACTATAAACAGAATGAATTAGGCGTGTTTATTTTTATTTGTTTTAATGTATGTATATACTTACAATTTTCCTTTATTATTTTATGATTTATTTGCATTAAAAACAGGATTTTGTATAGGTAGGTATAAATTTCAATTAATTAGAATCTGACAATACTATTACTGTGTTAAATTCAAACTTTACCGTATAAATTTTTAGATTATATGCTTTCTCGGTTATTTATTTGCTGCATATGCTTTACTATTAGTGCAACTGTTTTTACAGCTACAGAGGCGGATTAAAAAAACTAATTTCTTACACATGGCCATACAACTGCCATGTTTTAGATTTATTTTAAATTATTATTGACATTCATTTTTGAGTACTTTTGTATTCTTCAGGCTTACTAGTTGACGAGATATTTTTCATGCTTAGTAGTTGACGAGATATTTTTCAAACTTCTCACTGGAAATCTAGTCAAAACTCAATAGGGAGTTATACTCGTAAATATAAGGTTCAGTGTTGGTAAAGTTATAGAGTCCTGTGAAGTTACCAACCGAATTTGCAAAAACATTATATTTATGGAAGTTCCCGATAGATATTGTAACGTTTTCGGGTTCCAATAAACAACTCGTGCAATTATTTATTTAAAACAGTCTGTATATTTATCTAACTTAAAATTATGTAACAATATAAAAATATATAACTAAAGTAACACACTTAAACTACTACAATTTAATTATCACAGGTATTTATTTATTTAACTAATATCTCTGTCCGTATTTATTTATATAACAGTTCTATTTATATAAGACGGCACTACTATATTTATTTATTTGGCTACCACTATTTATTTCCACTGTTCCCACGAGACCACTCGAGACTACCGAATTACTCCGCGATTCCTTCTCCGCAATGAATGAATCCCGGTGACCCAGTCGCTTTATATACACATGCATGAAATGTTCTCGAACAGTACCAGTAAATTCGGCAATATACCAGTGGAAATCTAGACTTTTTCTTGCTTACGTCGCACATCTGTGAGATGACTCACTGCATTTACGATATTTACCAGCCGAGAGATGATTTATGGCGGTGTGTAAATAAGAGCGTTTTTATACGTTGCCCGGTCTGCCCCTTTTTTGCGTGTGACAATTTCGTTGTTATCGCGCCGAGAGATCTGATTCGTTTATTTAATGTAAACACATTTCGTTACATTGCCCCCTTCTTAAAAACTGCGTTTCATCCCGAAACACACTATTCCATATTCTTGACGCTGGCGGATGACGAAATCCACACCGGGACCCACGGGTGCACCCAGCCGTCTTGTGGCAATAGCAATCCACCGTCCCAGGCTGCACAACGGGCTGATCGGGCCGACAGCCGCACACGACCATTTCCATACCAGCACGCCGAAACACCACCTCCAGCATGTTTCCTGCGATTTTCCATACCAAACGGTCTAATCCGCAGCCCAGCCTCGGAATTGCCAGCCTCCCCACATTCTGCTCGTGTGCACGTCCTCGTAGATCGACAAGGGATTCCCATGAGCTGGCTCTCGAGGTTTTCCAGCAATTTGTCACACATCCGCCACTTCACCGCTGTCACGTCCATGGTATGGGGCAATTGGTTGAAACACACCAACTCTGGCTCACTATGGGGTGTTAGTCTCATGCGATAAACGACGTCATCTATTTGCTCTAGTATTTCGTATGGTCCCTCCCAGTATTCTTGGAGCTTTGGGGACAGGCATCGGCGACGTTGAGGATTATATAACCAAACAAGGTCCTCTTCTCGGTAACCATCTCTCTCTCTTGCACGTGGTAACAATTCTTCGTCCTGTCGCTGACATCCTGAGTGTGATGGCGTACTCGCTAGTGGGCATCCTCCAACCTTCGTCTGGATCCACTGACGCAGTCTTTTCCATTTGGGTTCTCCACAACGCACTTGAGTAGATCATCCTCTACCTTCAGAGAGTCCCATTGAGCCCAATAGGATTCCAGTCCCTGTGAACGAGGAGCCACTTCTTGCCAAGCCGGTCCGCGACCAATTCCCTTCCAAACCATCAATGAACCAAGGTCTTCATCAGCTTCTTGATCAATCCGCAAATTGTCAGGATGCCACTGATCGTCAACCACGGCAGTTCTGAATGTTTTGGCCGCTTTTCTTCTAGTCTGTTACTATGCCTGCAGTCTTCTAGACGTGGTCTTCTTGCAACAGCATCAGCGATTTGGTGTTGCACAGATGCAATTCGCGCTATTGATTTTGTGGCTCCACGATACCGGGTCGACGACTGCCTCTTCTCATCGACCCGTTTCATTGTTCGCTGCTCCGCTATGGTTTTCTTGGACTTCTTCGCGCATTTACTATGCGCATGGCCCATTTCCATCTCCATTTCCATTTCCAATATCGGAGCGTTTTTCTCTTAGGTTGCACCTTATTCACTAACCGTCGGACTACCTGTCCCACGTGTGCATGCCCATACTTCATCTCAAGACGCTTGATTAATTGAGGGTAGTCTTGACACTCTTCTGGAAGTAAGGTCTGTAGAGCATCACTGACCTGTCCTCTTAATGACACAATCAGGGCAGTAGCTTTCTTCGGATACATCCACCCATTTGCTCCTGCAGCGGCTTCGAATTGATTCCGGCACATCATCCATGACGTCCTTCCATCGAAGGTGGGAGGCTTTACCTTTGCCTTCGCTGTTCGGGCAATCTCCAGGCTTCCGCTTGAGATATCATGGGGCCGCAGTCGTTCATCGCTGGCAACTGAAGCTGAACCCCAAACTCGTCCCCCATTCAGAACACGCGCTCCTCAACTTTCTGTTCTACGGCATCGATGGCCTCAGAAAATTCCTGCCTCCCACTCGATGAATTCTTTTGAATGTCTTCCTTGAAAGTAGTCTCGAGTTGTTTTGAATTACTTGCAATTTCATTTCTTAAAGCTTTTGAATTATTTGCAATTTCATCTTTCAAAGCTTTTGAATTATTTGCAATTTCATCTTTCAAAGCTTTTGAATTATTTGCAATTTCATCATTTAGAGTCTTGAAATGTTTTACATCTTTTAGAGTCTTCATATCAGTCTCGAATTGTTTCGCAACTGCATCTCTTAGAGTCTTCATATCAGTCTCGAAATGTTTTGCCATTTCAGTTAATATCTCATCTTTTAAAGTTTTAAAATTATTTTCAATTTTATGTTGTAGAGTGTCGAATTGTTTTGAATAATTTGCCATTTCATCTTTTAAAATTTTTGAATTATTTTCAATCTCATTTTTTAAGATTATTAAACTTGGATCAGCCTGTATTTGAAACAAATATTTTTCGGGATCCTCACCTTTACTTATTAAAAGATCACGAAGCCGGTCCTGGAGAATTGTTTTTTTTTCAGACGCATCTGCGTCCCCTTCTTCCAATTCTGCCCTCAACTCGGAGACCTTTAATTCTTCCAAACGTTTGGTAGCCATTTATTTATTTATTTATTTATTTATTTGCACTTGTGTTTATCCCACACTGACACCAATTGTAACGTTTTCGGGTTCCAATAAACAACTCGTGCAATTATTTATTTAAAACAGTCTGTATATTTATGTAACTTAAAATTATTTAACAATATAAAAATATATAACTAAAGTAACACACTTAAACTACTACAATTTAATTATCACAGGTATTTATTTATTTAACTAATATCTCTGTCCGTATTTATTTATATAACAGTTCTATTTATATAAGACGGCACTACTATATTTATTTATTTGGCTACCACTATTTATTTCCACTGTTTCCACGAGACCACTCGAGACTACCGAATTACTGCGCGATTCCTTCTCCGCAATGAATGAATCCAGGTGACCCAGTCGCCTCATATACACATGCATGAAATGTTCTCGAACAGTACCAGTAAATTCGGCAATATACCAGTGGAAATCTAGACTTTTTCTTGCTTACGTCGCACATCTGTGAGATGACTCACTGCATTTACGATATTTACCAGCCGAGAGAGAGATGATTTATGGCGGTGTGTAAATATGAGCGTTTTTATACGTTGCCCGGTCTGCCCCTTTTTTGCGTGTGACAATTTCGTTTTTATCGCGCCGAGAGATCTGATTCTTTTATTTAATGTAAACACATTTCGTTACAATATGATATAGGTAATAAAATGTTTGCAAAAATATTAATTTTGAAAATCGCACAATAGTTCTGATCGCAGTTCTCGCTAGAACTCATACAAGTAAACCCATGTTTGGATATTTTTTCAAGACATTAAATGTAATAAAACATGAGTATATAAATGCCACAATAACGTTGAAGGGCAAATAGTATATACTACGCGTTACATAAGTATATCATGCCTGTTATTTTCGAAACTGAAGATCTAACAGTTGTTCCAGGTTGTCCTAGGTTTGTCCTAAATTGTTAAAGTATTTTCAAAAGAAATCATAATCGGCCGAGATAATAGGAAAAAACTATTATACAATGGCACGACAGTATTTTCGATACAAATCTTAAAATTCTAGCAAAATTTCAAAACAGAACTGTAAATTCTTTTATTATAAATAAAATCTTTTCATACTTTGCTAAATTTCGAATAAATCATTAACTCTACAAAAAATATCTTTTAAACTTTCAACTTTACAGAAAATTGTTATTAGGATTTTCGATAGAACTCTTAGAGGTCTAGCAAGAATTGCGATCAGAACTGTTGTGCATGAATTTTTCGAATATCTTTTGAATTTTCATCTTTACAAAAAAGTGTATTAGATTTTCGATAGAACTCTTGGAGTTCTAGGGAGAACTCCGGTCAGAACTCTTGTCCGATTTTTTCCCTTTTCACTATATTTTGTGAAATATTCAAACTCCACAGCAGAGAATCCAGTTCTCTTGATTCTTGACGAACATGCTAGTCATAATAACTTAGATACCATTGAATTTGCGAGGGAAAATCATATCCACATGCTGAGCACCCCACTTGATACAACCCACACGCTACAGCCACTTGATCGTACGTTCATGAAGCCTTTCAAATCTGCCTACATTGATGCATGTGCATCGTGGATGAGATCAAATCCTGCCATAAGAATCAGTGAATACGAGATTGCAGGGCTTGTCGCTTCTGCTTTTACTCGAGTTTCTTGAATGGATATTGCAGTTAGTGGCTTTTGCTGCGCAGGTGTTCACCCCTTTAACAGACATATCTTCAGCAATATTGATTTCATTGGTACAGATATGACCAACGTTACAGAAAGACAATCAATATCAAAACCATCGCTTTCATATTCCGAACTGTCAGAACCGACACCCTCAACTTCTTCTCAAACTACCGCTACTGACGCCGAACCACAAATTCCTCTCCTCAGCAATCCAAATGTCAAACAAAAGCTGTCATTGACCAATCCGCTGACAATTTTAAAGCTATAATGACAGAACTTTCACCGGTAGCTGATGCTTTGGAGAGAAGAGCTACTGCACGACGTCGTAAAGCTGAAGGAAGTGAAATAATAACAAGTTCTCCATACAAAATGATCATGGAAGAGAAAAGAACAACTAAACGAAATGTTGAATCAGCTCAGCAAATTAAGAGTTTGCTTTCAGGAAAATATGTTAGCAAGAAAGGTGAAAGTTTGGTTTCAGGAAGAGATGTCAGCAAGAAAGCCAAGAAAGATAGAAACGAAATCCTGACTCCTTCTTGCAGACCGATTGAGGAAGAGACAATTTGTCCTTTGTGCCTTGATTCTCATGAAGAGTATTGGATACAATGTGGAAACTGCAAGGCTTGGGTCCACGAAGCTTGTGCGAATATATCAGAGCTATCAAATCAGTATATTTGCGATTACTGCATAGTATAAATATGGTCATATATTTACTGGCCGGTACTGGAGGCCAATTTTTTAAAGACTGGTTTTTCCTAGTCTTCAAATTCTAATAATGAAGTTTATTGTTTCTAAACATACCGGTAGTTTATTATTTTTTATTCATAGCACAAGACTTCCTTCACACATACCAGGAGGTATTGAACATGTAACCTAGGGTACTTCGATTTTCTTGTTGATTAATCTTAGGGTGACGGTACTTGGGGACTCTCCGCTACTGAAATATAACGGTAACCACCCAATGAATTGTTAACCAGTTTTCTTATTTTTAGCATACGTAAGCTTATTCATATTTCATTTATTCGTCTTTGTAGTAACAGTATTTACTACTACATATTTACAAATAGAAAACATTAAAAGATATCTGTACCGGCTTAAGGGTATTAATTAAATAAAGGAATTAATATTAATTTATAATTTTAACATTCAAATCAGCGATAATATCTCTTACAATTAACAGAATAAATTTGCGAGCAAAATGTATTCTTCTATTTCACATCGCGTAGTTGACATATACATTTATATTACAATACAGCTACACTTTTATTATTCCTAGTCAAATATTGACAATACGGGCCTGTAATGTGTTTCTCGCATCGATTACTTTCATTGCATACCACCTGCCGTGTTCAAGCAACCTGTGGGAACTTGCATTCGCACTATATCTTGAAACAGACTATTATCTTTAAGTATTATTACGAGTGACGTTTAGTTAAAAGTGAAAACTTGGCAACGGCTACGACATTACAAATGATGACGGTCATTAACTGATAAAAGATTTGGACTAGGTATTTTCATTAATAAAATTAAAAACGCGTGGACATTTATGATGTTATATTCTCATTTGAAGTTATGCGTTTTTTTTCTACTTCTTTGTCAAATCGCACCAAAATTCAAAATTATATTTAAATCTCAAGAAGAAGTAACTCTGAATAATCCGGTATAAGCTATAATTCTTTTTCCCCGATACCAATTCCCAATTACAATATATAAAAAAAAATACTTGAAGGGCTCAATGCAAGAAGTACCTTAGTCACATTTTAGTTGAAATCGTGTTTGTACCGCTACCTAGTGGCGTTTTTCAAAAGCTTTCCGATGGTATGTTCAATTTGGCAGAAATTTGTGCCTAAGCGCCTGAGTTTACATTCTCTCGAATGGAAGTTTACCTTGGTTTCAATGCAAGAAGTGCCTACGTCAACAATTTGACAGATGCAGTGCAACATGTGTCTTAGTTCAAGTTAATTTAACAAATAACAAAGTTACATGTGAAATAGTTATTCTACAATCTACATACGCTCATTGTTACTAAAAACATTACACTGGCAGGTAAGGAAAGTAGAAATAATAGCTTGTGTGCTACTATAGATGTATGAATTTATTTTGTACTTCTACGCCATTGACTGCATATTAACCTCATTTTTTTTAATTATGATCTGTTTATTTTAGATGATACTGAATGGTCGGATTATTCGGCCTCATGCAGTGAGTATGAACCGAATAGCGAAAGTGAAGATAGTTCTGATGCCGATAACCCTGCTCCCATAGTAAGCAGCAAGAAAACCAATAAAACTTTAAAGGGAGGTAAAACTGGGAATTCTTGTGCCACAATGGGACATGGTGTGGAAAATATAGACGCCGTAGATCCTCAACACAAAGCAATATACATACCGATTATGAGAACGTTGTGTATCTAGTCAACAGAAATGAAGCTCAGCAACCAGAACTAAAGAAGGGCAAGAAGAGAAATATGCAGTAGGATACATGGAAAAGAACAATACAAAGTAAGGAGTCGTTTTCTCGAAAGCACCAAAGAAGGCCAATACAAACTGTCGCTGTAAATGCTCATTAAAATTAAGCGTATAAGTTTTGTATATCAAGTAAAGATTGACGGAAAACTGGTAACACTGTGTCAGTCGGCGTTTTTAGCATTGCATGGAATAAAACGCTCTAGGCTGCGTCAAAAGATTCAAAAAAGCAATGCAGAACCTAAGGATTCTAGAGGTCTTCATCATTCCAGTCCAAATAGAACAAAAACAGATACTTTGGTCGCGGTTAGAAGATTTTTAGAAGAACTGCCCGCTCGAGAGTCTTATTATAGCAGATCTGCTAATAAACTTCGCAAGTACCTGGATTCCCATTTATCAGTCGCAAAGCTTCATCACCATTTTTTAGAAAAGAATCCAGATAAACAAGTGTCATATGAGAAAAATTTTTACAGAAGAATACAACATATCGTTTGGATTCCCAAAAAAAGACATCTGTAAAGAATGTACTTTATTTCTGACGCGTCTACAACAAGCTGAAGTGACACATGATGAAGCATCTACACAAACCGTCAAGGCAGCAAGGGAGATACACCTAAGAAAAGCTGAATGGTTTCAAAGGAAAATTTCGGAAGAAACAAAAGCTAAGGATCCCACCATCTTATCAATTTGCTTCGATTACCAAAAAAAATTGCCTGTTCCTGTGACAAATATTGCGGACGAATATTATTTGCGTCAGTTGTGGATTCACAATTTGGGAATACATTGCTTAACAACAGGAAAAGCCAGTATGTACATGTATGCAGAACACTTTGCTCAAAAGGGACCCAACGAAGTAATAACTTGCCTGCAAGATTATATCGCACAAAACCAAAAGCCAAAGCAACGTATTTTACATCTTTTTTGTGACAACTGCTTCAGTCAAAACAAAAACAGATTTTTGTTTGTTTTTTTTTTTGGATCAGCCATGTGCCAATAATATTTTTGAAACCATAGAAGTATTTTACCCACTACCAGATCACAGCATGATGCCAGTCGATTGAGATTTTGCTGTGATTGAAAAATAAAGACTGAAGTAGGTACGACAAGGTTGACAACCCGGAATTTTATGTTAATCTCATAAAAACCTCTAAATTATGGCTAGACTTCCACATAAAAGGAACTGTGCCGGGAATTTCAAAAGCTAGACGCGTCAAATTTTCCCGTAATGAGCAATCCCAGCTCAGTGCATCCTACTTTGACTATTTGGAAATAATAAAACTTTACAAAGTTGGTCCGAGCCGTAAACTTCGCGGCGAACCCACGCTGGCCTATTAGAATGAATACCGAAAATTTAAGCAGCCAAAATTTGACAACGTAATGCTTCTGATAAAGCACGTTGTATCTTTGGACACTGAATTCTTTGCTCGAACCATGTCTGAAAATGGAAGTTGTGTAATACAACAAAATAATGATAGTGAAGAGATTCATCACTTGCAAGAGGCGGAGGCCGTTTATGAATAGTCAAGAAATGTTCTTAAGTTTTATTCAATCATTGTGTATTTCTTTACGGGTTTACAGAATAACTTTAATTTCAATATAAGCAATTTGTTCTTTCAAATATATATTTATTTTTCGACAAAATAACAAATTTCAACACAAAAAGTACCTAACCCAAAATTATTATATCTTTTTTTTAGGTAATAGCAAAACTTTATTTTATGTTTAATTAATCGTGAAACTAGAAGTCACTTTTTACATAGAATAGGTATAACACCACAAATATTTTGAGTAAAACAGTTTGAGTAATGTTTCATACTCAAATATAAACTTTCATGCATAAATATCTCGCATTTGTTAATTTGTGACTAAGGCACTTCTTGCATTGACCCCTTTACTTATAATAGGTATTTCAAAAAAAAATTTCAATATCCTATCTATATATTTATAAATTCTCGCTATTTCCTATTCAGTTTACATGTATAGGTATTATACATTCTATACACGGACTAATATGAGTAACATAACATGTACATATTTGCTAGTCATACAACTAATTTCGTTTTCTAATAGAAAAGTCCTTCATCTAGAACTGCAAGTCATGATCTGATACTTAGCTCTTAACCGACGCGTAATGTATGCACAAATAATGTTTATTATTTTTATTCTTATACACACATAAGTATATGTATACATAAATACATTAACAGCGGCAAATCTACGTATTTTGGCCACATGAACATGATTGTAATAATTTTAATTTATTTTTAGTGATGCGGTCAAAATTTATTGGTAGGTACTTTGTAATGTGATATTACTATTTGATATATTTTGTTAAGTCATTATGCAATAAATGTTATCATTTATGATTTTCAAATACACTTAATTATAAATAAACATATTTGTTACCGCAAGCGTTACGTTCATATTGTTACTCCAATTAATTTATACATTAAGTAATTAGGAATATATTTGTTTATGTAGTGTCTGGATAAAAATCTTCTTAAATGTTCTTATTGAATAATTTCCAGTTGTTCTGGCATTGTACTGTCATAAATATATTATAATTATATTATCAACATTAACTAAAAAGCTGAACTAATTATAATAAGCGAAAAATAACCAACTAAAATTAATTGCAATACTTCGATCGCTAGCGGTCGGAATTTTCCACTTTGTATATCGATTTTATACTCAAACTTTTTGTGTAGGCGTTAAAGCTTTTCATGTCGCTGACACCGAAAACAGTTCCTTATTTTATATACATATCTATATATAGAACATGCAACAAAATTCAGAAGTTTCCTGTTTAGTACAGTTAATATTATGGGATTTAAACCTTCCAGTTCTGAAAAATATAACAACTACTGTGTGTTAATTTTATTTTACCATTCTCAACTTAAATTTTATACGTATCAATCAAATCGGTACTTCCAAATCAACTTACATAGGTACTGAATTACTGAAATCGAGTCGCGAACTTTTGACATTTCTTAGAATTTATATGTAAATTGTCAGAATTAGTAGTTGGACATAATCTCGATAAAATGTCGATTGCGAAAACAAGACATAGATAAATATCAGGTATATTCCGCTGTAGAGCAACCGTAGACACGTGTCTCAGACTCGTTGATCATCATCAGTACGGTGTAGCCAAGGAATAAGGTCGTATAACCTTGGAGATGTAAACACACAAACAAGTCCATCAAGTGACAGACCGCCTGTTGTTGCTTCATGTTTGCTTAAGTAAGTTGGAGGTGGTTTCGTACTGTTGTATACTGTCACTTAATAAAATCTATGTAGTTCTTTGCCTCAAAATTAACTTTTAGTGGTTAGAAAACCTTCTTTGCTTTTAACTCTGTTTGTCGAAGTATTTGTATTCTTTAGCTTGCCAGACACCTAATCTGCGAATCAAACAACATTCCCAGAAGGAGATGATCTGAGAGCCGTAAAAGCCTAAATTTCATCTTCTGAGTACTTGATGCATTTATACTATTAAAAAAAAATGTGATGCATAAGTAATTCTTAGGTTACATTTAATTGTAAACCATGAGGAAACATAACTAACTTTCATGACAAAATCAGTTAGTTTTTTAATTTGCGAGGTTGGATCAGGTGATATATAAGCATAAAATTCAGTTTTCCATTGTCGTCCATCTTGCATGGGAGATGTTTCCTGGGTTTCTGCTTGTCATATATGCCAGATATATTTCTGGTCGGTGCTCAAATCCTTAGAAACAACCACTAGAAAAAGGATATCTAATTTATTGTACTCAACAACCGTTACATGACGGATATAATTTTCTTTTAGACTATTAATTGACATTCTAAATTTTACATTTTTGTACTTAAAGAAAAATTACTTTGTTTTTGAAAAAAATTTAAAATCTTTTAGACCAAAAAAATTAAACTTTAGGTCCATTCCGGGAGATCTAAATATTTATCAATGTGATTAATTTTTTTTTGGTAAATACCTACAGTAGTGTAAGACTACCGGTTCTGGACCCACCTCCGGAGGTGGAGGTCAAAGGTCAAAGGTCAAGGGGTCAAAGGTCAAAGGTCAAGGGTCAAAGGTCAAGGGTCAAAGGTCAAAGGTCAAGGGGTCAAAGGTCAAAGGTCAAGGGGTCAAAGGTCAAGGGGTCAAAGGTCAAAGGTCAAGGGGTCAAAGGTCAAAGGTCAAGGGGTCAAAGGTCAAGGGGTCAAAGGTCAAAGGTCAAAGGTCAAAGGTCAAGGGTCAAAGGTCAAGGGGTCAAAGGTCGCCGGAGGTGGAGGTCAAAGGTCACCGGAGGTGGGGGTCAAAGGTCGCCGGAGGTGGAGGTCAAAGGTCACCGGAGGTGGAGGTCAAAGGTCACCGGAGGTGGAGGTCAAAGGTCGCCGGAGGCGGGGGTCAAAGGCGCCCTCTAACGCTCACTAACCCAACTAAGGTGGCGCCCTCTGACAGTCATTTGCCAAACTAAAAATTATATCTCTCATCATTACCAACCCAACTAAAATGGCATCCTCTGACGGTCATTTGCCAAACTAAAAATTATATCTCTCATCATTACCAACCCAACTAAAATGGCGTCCTCTGACGGTCATTTGCCAAACTAAAAAATTGCATCTCATCATTACCAACCCAACTAAAATGGCGTCCTCTGACGGTCATTTGCCAAAACTAAAAATTGCATCTCATCATTACCAACCCAACTAAAATGGCGTTCTCTGACGGTCATTTGCCAAAACTAAAAAATTGTTAAATGACACCCTCTGACGGTTACCAGCCTAAATTAGCATTCCCAGTATTGAATATGAATATACAGTATGTTTCAAAAGTAGTGTTTCACAATAGTATGATTTCGGATATATTATGACCACCACTAAATTTTACTAGAATTGTCAGGTGAGGAAAAGGATCTATTATGCAGGAAAAAGAACAAAAAATAATATTCAACTATACAAATTTATATTTTATACATTTCCAAATCAAAATGTAGAGTATTATAATGTAAATGTAACACTTCAAGCATGTACAAGGTATTTAAGGAATTATCATTACAAGACAATAAAGATTTAATATTTTGATATGAATCACCCTCCATTTGTGAGCAAGCTTCCAAAGTACTTTTATAAAATTGAATAAACTCAGTACTATTGAGCGTACTTAATTTTTCATTAATTAAGTCCCTCAGGTTGTAAATGTTGTTGTAAGTATCTTGGGATAGAACGATCTGCTGATTTCTACTATTCAGACGGATCACCTGAATATCTTTATACGTAGCAACTTCAATTTGATGGTTGGAACTCGAACCCTCACTTTGGTTAAATTCATACCATTCTTCCAAAGTGAAGAAGATGCAAGCATTCGCTGAGCGTATTTGTATTATGGGTGCATAACCAGCTGCCGGACTCAGTCCGATGATAAGCCATTTAGAACCACTTCTGTTCAATAAATATGAGGATTGCCCCACAAGCTGCCTCTCCCGAACGATCGTTGCATCCTTAATCTTCAGAGCATTATCGATGAATTGATTGTAATCGGATTCTTTTATAATGTCGACGGTTGTGATAGCTACAACAGTAGAATGAGGAAAATTAGTAAAAGAAAATTAATAAAATTATTGTATATACTACTCACCAGATTTCATTTTAAAGATGGAAACTTGTAGTGACAACTCGAATAATTAAAACTAGAATACTAATATATTTTTTTGTTCAAACTTTATTATACTAAAAATGTTGGTGGGGATATCGCTTGATAGAACGCAGGTGGGAGAATGATGTTCCTGGTGTGTACGGTTTCTAGGAGGCTTCTATATAAAATCAGAAATAAATATTAGTAATAGCAAATTATATGAAAAAATAGCAATTACCTTCAAATACGTCATCATTTTCTCCATCGATATCTCGATGACCCCAGGCAAGAGTATGCATACCATCCACATTAATATATCTTTTATCGTCAAACGGTGATATGGCCAATTTATTCTGCTCTACCGTGTGGATGGTGTGTAATTTTGATTTAAAGAGCTTTTGAGGTCGTAATATGCATTGATTGTTAAATAAACAGTTTTTATAGTCGTCAAAGCTAATTTTATCTCTGACAACATTTTTTTTAACGCCTTTAGATTTCTTAACAGTTCTACCCTCAACCTCGAGGGCATATACTTTGGCTCGCAATGCAACAAATTCCCTCATTACCTTACCTGCATTTTCGTCTTTCATCAAGCCCAGCACAGCTTTGTTTTGGGGTGGAATGTTGAAAATATTGTCATTCGGAAAATTTGAAGTGTCAAATTTTGATATATTAAGTCTCATATCACAATATATATCATCTGTCTCAATTTTTAATATGAAACTATCTGTATCCATGTAGCATAGACAGACCTTTTCAGCATATTCGCGTTTCAAATAATCATAGTAAAAATCGTACATTAGTGATTTGGAAAGTTCCAGCACGGAGAAGCCTATGTAGATAGGTTTATTATAAACCACTCTAAGCTTCTCCATCTGGATTGCAACAAAGTTCTCTGTAAATATGCTAATATTTTTAAAATTTAATTTTGAAATTAAACTGCCAGCACCCCGCCTATTACCTTTGTCACCCCAATGTGTAACCAATTTAACATCAACTCTCTTGTCTACATTCTCCATGGTTTTACCATAGACGGAATTATTCATTAACTTGTAAAAATCTTTTTCAAAATCATTGCGCGACTGCTGACGGAGGCTGGTATTTAAATTAATATAACTTTGAAGCCAATTGGACTGTTTAAATTCTAAAACGCGGTGAATATGAATAATTTTGAGCCCCGCATTTAAAGCCTGCTTTAAGTTTCGGTAGTGTATAACATATTTACATTTATCATTCAAATTAGCTATAAGCTTCTTATTGTTAAATTTTGAGTTGGGGGGTTTTATATTTTCGGGCAAAAAAGGTAAGTCATTATGGCTACTATGAAGTGTTGATGGATACTCGATATCTACTTCCAAAAAGTATCCTATTTCAGAATCGTCCGCGATGTTAGCTATATCTAAGTTTTCAATATCGTTTTCTGACAACCAACGAAAGTCTCCGTATGGTAGATATTGTGACATGGCCCACCCGTACAAGTTGTTAGCATCCCAGTAAACTAAGTATGACGTTGGACTACTCGCATCATAATCCCCTGAATATTTATTGTTAGCTTTGGCATATCGTAATGAAGCTTGTGCTAACCCTCCCCTAATATTTTTCTTTACAAAGTGATGCATATCAATATCCGTAAGTAGTTCCAACTCGATTTTTGTATACTTCAACATTGCATCCCAAGACAAACCTGGGCTGGTATAATACTGTGCAGGATCCAAACCGTATGTTTTATAACAAATTTGTCGGAAATTTTCGAAAATATCTGATAATAATAAAACGTCTGTTTTTAAGTATAAGTTTGAATAATCTAATAAATTTTTACAGTTAAACATGTTCCATACGGTCTGCGCGTGTTTATAATCAGCATCGCTTATATGTTCATCTGCTAACGAACTATAAAAGGCGTCTTTTGGTGGTAGAGTCGATTCGTACAAACGTTCAAAAGTATTTAAATATTCGTAAGGGAAAACACCTTTTCGTCGTACTAAATTAAATTGCAAATCATTGGGAAAGTGAGATCTAACATTATTTAAATCCGTAGGAGATAGATTATTAGCTAGTTTATCTAGAGAAGCTGCCATAAATCTAAAAGAATCTAAAAAACGTAATTTAAGAGATATATTCCTCTTCGCGCCCGTTTTATCTGTATATTGATCGACTATCACGTTTTTACTGAAGCTAATATATTTTTCTTTGTTAATTGGTATTACGTCAATATCTAGGTCGTCATCAGCCAAATCTTTAATGAATAGATGACTATCGTAGCCACTTAGATTATGGGTATATATTGGGATGAATTTAGGTATCTTGAAATTTAAATTACAAACAGAGTGAGCTGCACCTCTAAATTTTCCTGTAATGTGACAGTGATCTCTCACCTTATCTCCGTCGAGAGATTTTTCACAAATGTGACAGATCACTGCATTATTAAATATCATACTTTCACTTGACGTTAATTTAAGCATCGGAACGACATTTTTTAGATACTTGTTGTATATAGATTTGACATCTTCAACTAGTCGCGAAATAAATACTTTTGAGCAATCCAAACCGACATATGACACGAATTTATTTAAACTTGGATCATGCGCGCAAACGATCTGATATGCAAAGCTGAATGGAACATGTTTTTGTATATCGCGAGTGTATGAAACGCTTGGATCACTGCTACATGATTGAACTTGTTGTAATAAACACTCGAAATCACAATATATTACAAAGTTGGCCTTTAACTTTTTATCAAAATTATTAAAACGCAATTTATTTTCAGGCAACATATCACCTGTTTTAGTTTTTTTAAGATTAGTTGAAGGTAGAACTGTACATACCCTATTGCAATCAAAGTTTTGATGTTGTTCCAAGCTGGCTTGGGTTTGGAAACGGTTGAAACAACCGTCACACAAGTGTAACTTATGTTCATAGGTGCTAATCTGAGATGAAATTAGCCTTGACAGACTTTTAATTAAAACATAATGCGACTTTTCTCCGTTTTCAATTAATAGCAAATTAATATGCACATCCATACGATTATGAGTATAATAAATTGGCCCTACAACATTAATCTTGTCACATGTGGAATCAAATGCCAGGCCATATACATTAATAGAAATATTATTCAGTATTTCTATTTTACTGATATCATGTAGTTTGACCGGGAATTTAATGTCCTTTAAGTTTAATATTGTAGAATAATGCGGATAGCTACTTACTCTATCACTATGATCGTTAGCAGGATGGAGTGCTGCAGTTATACACCACGCAAGACATTTATCGTCTGAGTTCATTATATTAATACAAGCTTTTCTGTTTTTTATTGAAGTCGGGAGATCTATATACGAGGAACCTCTGATTGGGTCATATAAATTTATATTAATTTCTAAATGTGATACCGAAACAAGACTCCAACCAGACTGATTCCCCATAAATTCTTCCGACTTTGTTCTGATTATATCACACAACTGATCATAAATATGATGTACATCGCTAGATATCGTTATAACAGTGTATCGAGTATTGAATGATTTTAGACTGGTTATTTGATCCTCACATTGTGGTTTAATGTAGTGAGCAAATAACTCAATCTGCACCTTGACACTCGAATCTAACCGTTCAATCGTATTTATGATCAGTTGGCACGCTTTATTTTTTAAATTTTTCAATGTAGATATGATATCTACATTTTCATTGATAAATAATCTATAAGACGTGACGCGATGTCTAAAACTGGTGGCAATCTCAAACACTCCATCCTCCAAAGCAATAGCAGTGTCAGATACGTGCTGCTGTGACCTGAGATGTCCCTTGTATAATAAATTACTAGAGAAGCTCAGACCACAGCATTCGTACCTTACCTGGGGTTTCAAAACATCTTGCCTGGCCTTCTGAGGTTTTGGTGCTTCTACTCTAGGCTTTTTGATAGACGTATCTCTTGATGTGGAAGCGCTCCCAGCATTCATCATCTGATGCGTTCTCTTCAAATGACGAGTTAAATTATCCTTCCTCGTGAAAGATGACTGACATATTTCACACGTAAAGGCTTCTTTATTTAGACATGGATGTCTTTTAAAAGCATCTGTGCGTGCAAAAGTTTTACCGCAATTACCACAGTCCATTTTAATCTAAAATTACAACACTGCTTTAACAAATGGTCTACATACATAAATTCGTATTATTTACGCGGAAATATAATTTAATGAACAACTTTAAAATAAGAATCCATAATATTTTTGTTTAATACCGCAAGAACATTAAAAACATTAAAAACATTAAAAAAAAAACGCAGCTCATTCTATGAGAAACAAATTAAAAATAATTAATTTAATGCAATAAAAAGCTATTGAAACATAATTTTTAATATATCGAAATTGCCTATTTATTTGAAAACTCCTCGTATATCAATTAATATAAAATACTAATTATAGACCTGTATATATAAAAAATAATATTTTAATACATGAATGATCCCCATATATTTAACTAAAAATACTCTTATTATTCAGAATTATTGAAAAAATATTTAAAGAGTTATATAAAAATAAACAACTTAATATTATGCAAATTTACAGGTTTAAACATTAAAAACGCATATGGCTCAGTTCATTCTATGAGAAACAAATTAAACATAATTAAGATAATAAATTTAATGCAATAAAAAGCTATTGAAACATAATTTTTAATATATCGAAATTGCCTATTTATTTGAAAACTCCTCGTATATCAATTAATATAAAATACTAATTATAGACCTGTATATATAAAAAATAATATTTTAATACATGAATGATCCCCATATATTTAACTAAAAATACTCTTATTATTCAGAATTATTGAAAAAATATTTAAAGAGTTATATAAAAATAAACAACTTAATATTATGCAAATTTACAGGTTTAAACATTAAAAACGCATATGGCTCAGTTCATTCTATGAGAAACAAATTAAACATAATTAAGATAATAAATTTAATGCAATAAAAAGCTATTGAAACATAATTTTTAATATATCGAAACTGCATATTTATTTTGAAAACTCCTCGTATATCAATTGATATAAAATACTAATTATAGACCTGTATATATAAAAATAATATTTTAATACATGAATGATACCCATATATTTAACTAAAATACTCTTATTATTTAAATTATTGAAAAAAATATTTAAAGAGTTATATAAAAATAAACGACTTAATTATATACAAATTTACATGTTTAAACATTAAAAACAATAAAAACAAATTAAAAATATATACTTACATTATAAATGTAAAGAAGTATCACACACAAACAGTAGATATTCACAATTCGATTATTATACAGCGAAATGTAAAGACGTATCACAAAGAGGTGTTCACACTTTGATTAGTATACGGTGAATGGTATCAAGTATGCTTTATTGCGAATATATATCAATAGAGTTAATGATAGAAAACGCTAATTAGTTGACGTTTTCACCTATATGACAATAAATAGAAAATATATTGTGGAAATTTTAAAATGATTGCGTTAGAAAGCTCTCGAGTATAATTTGTTATAAGTGAAACATTCCTTAAATGTTTCATATCTGATGTATAATTGGAAAAAAAAATTCCACAGCGTTAAGTAGATACCTTGAGGTGTTTGTCTAGTTAGAAAGTGTATTTTAAGTCTGACGTCAGAAATAACTTTGAAAGTATTAATTAGTATTTTAAATTATTGCTATAAAAATTTGTATTATGGAGAAAACATGATATTTCACGATTTGTATGTATATTTATATAACCTTAAATAATAAAAATAAAAAACAACTTATTTATATATATCTTCATATATTTATTTAGATTGCAAATATTTATAAATAGTCATAACATTATATTGTGTGCACATGCATTTTTCATTATCTTTATTATTATGATAAAGACAGGGAAACATAGTTTTAACAAGATTCGGTACATTTTGTTTACAATATTCCAGATTTACTATATCTATATATTTTACATATTTCTTAAGAAAATCATATTTTTGATGTCCCTTCACATATATTTTATTGTAAGAACTAGAAATGTTTTTTAATATCTGAGTAATCTCTTTCAATTCTATATATCCCTGAGAATAATTCAAGTTTAAATGATTTCTTTCCAGCCATCTCACTGTCCTTTGATGTTTCCTTGGTAATAGATGAAAACTTACGGCAGGTTTAAATAAAAAATGCAGACTTCTCTGACCATCGCTTATACTCATTTCTTTCGGTATGAAGTTTGGTGTGGCAAATCCTTCTATATCGATGATGACGAACGATTCAAATCGCTGTTTGTAGATTTTATCTCTATGTGTTTCAGTCAAAACTTGGGTTAAAATTTTATTTAGGTTTCGAATTCTTATACGAAAACGTTGCTTATCAGCAGCACAACGGAAACAATCCGATTTTCTATCGATTTCATCTGTACACTGATAAACCGCCTCACCATCATCAATTGTATCTCTTTGCATCATGATAACTTGAGTGTGACTAAATGTAAATTTATTTTATAATCAGTATATATGAGGAAAACTTGTTAGGGGATTTTAACATGTTCACCCTGAATTTATAGATGTATGTTAAACAGATATTATGAATATAGATCTTTATTTTTAAAATGTTATATAATTTTCTTAACAGTACCTGTTAATGCACTATATTCAACAATACAATCTTGTAAAATTAATAATAAACAGGAAGTGTTCTCACTAAAAGTCTCCTGGCACTCTAGTTCTAATTTTATATCGACAGTAGACGTTTTTAAAGATTCATTTTGCTTTGAACAGTCTATTACGTAAAGTGGTGATTCGTAAAATCTGTTATAGCTCATAAGAGGTCCACGAGTCTGACCATAATAACTAGATTGAAATTTTGTATACATAAGATATGCTGGGGCATAAAGCTTTTTGCTCATGTCTATATTCATATTACTATAGGGATAATAGTCTGAATTTAAATGCAATTTAATGTTTGTGATTGAAGAATGATCAAAGCTAGAAGCATCTTTTTGAAAATTATCTTTCTTGTTTTGTTGAAACGCTATAATAGCGTATCGTGGTTTCTCTAGATTAGTGCTAGTTTTAACAGGCCAAATATCAGTTTTCGTTGCACGCAAAGCTGGAAGTTCGTATAATTCCCATTTGCGAAAAGTTAAATATATTGGCTTATTGGTTTTAAGGTTGTTTAAGAGCTTTAAACGTGTCTCATCATTTACACTTATATGTGGTACACGCCACTCAATCTTTTCAATCTCGATTGTAGCCTTTTTTGTTCCATCATCTGCCTTATTTTGATAGCAGTTTTCATCTGTTTTACTTCTAATTAATACTAATTCTTGGCTAACATTAATAATAATCTTCTTGTAATCATTACAAAAGCCGAAATACATACTGAGCGGCAGACATGCATTGAACTTATTATTGGAAACTGTAGGCTGTTGTTCGAAGGGACACCACCCAGCTATTGACAACATACGACTTTCAGCTTCATTATAGGAAACTAATGCTTTCATCGTAGAACTAATACCAGGTTTCATTGAACGATCGATTTCTACACCATTAATTTCATATCGAATCTGATCAAACAAAAAAGCGTACGCATTATTTGTTAATTCAGGTTTACCAATTCCATTATCATCAGGTTTAAATTTCCCCTCAATGTATATATAACTCTCGGAAGGTAGTGTATAGACATCTTGATTTTGAATGCTTATGCGGATTTCATCATTTAAATTGAAATTGTGCGTTCTCGGATAATATGTGTGATATTCATCCTTAGTTATAACTTCATCGAATTGCACGTCTTGGAATATGGACAGCTTTTCCTCCATTTTTCACTTGAAAGCCTAGTGATTGTAGAAATATTATATTAGCTGATGTTAACTGTTTCAGGTTAGACTGTGAAGTGATCTTCTGTCGTGGTATTGTAGATGTTATATGACGATCATAAAATGAAATACCCATTATGCAAGTCTTTTCAGCTCTAATCTAACAATGATCTGTTCCCCACGAAAGTTTACTGCATCACCATCTTGATCGAGCAATGTTAATGTAATATTGTCAATACGTTTAGAATTAATAGGTAGATATATTATATGTTCCGGTGAGATACTGATTAAATATCCCGGTTCTACTTGCGGAGAAAATTCGTACAACGTGTGAGATAGACGACTATCATAGTAGGCTGATGTTGTGATATTACACTCAATTCTTATTGTTGCAACTTTTATAATGTTAACAGGTAGATCAGACTCATGATTTTGATTAGCTGGTAATAGTCTCCTACTAAAGCCCAACATGTTTGCTATAGAGTCTTTAGGTTCAAAATTTATTTCAAATTTGCTTTTAATTTCACACTTTATTGTATTATTGTTTGGTTTGAGTGATATTGTGTCTTTAGGCATCGCTTTCATCAAGAAATCTGCAATATCACTTATCTCATAAGATCCTGTTGGAATTATAATAACTTTATCATTATCATAATAAAATTTATTACTGCCCTCAACAATGTTGGGAATCGAATTGTAGCTATTGAATCCTATTAGACCCAGAACGTATTCATAGTGAGGATTCAAATCAATAGGCGGATAATAATCAACAGAAAGCACAGACTTTGTGCCCTTCAACGTAAAAGTGTACGACATGACTAATATACTAGCATATAGATATATGATTATATATCATTTAGTAGGAATTCTAAACATAGGTGTCCACAATTAATAGTGTTGAAACGTTGATAACGTTTATGATTGTACATTATTTTATTAGAACTTTTTGCATTGAAATATTCTATCAATTCCGGCGGAGGCATTAAATTGCCAAACGAATCATAATAATATATATTAAAACCTTTCTTCTTATAACAGACCCAATGTGTTCCAGGTCCTTTAATACTATCCAAATTAACGACTGCGCTTTCGTTTTTGTTGGGTGATTTTGGTAGAGTATCTAACATAAATACACCTCTAAAATGTTGAATATATTTAGCATATTTCAAAATATCATGATCGGTTAATGCTCTTTGAGGCAGTCGACTTATTAGTTTTTTGATGGTTTTAAGTATAAACCGAGACCCTTCTTATATGGCTTCATATATAAACCTTCACCTTTTAATGCAATAGTTTCCATAGTTTTATTATGTCTTTCAGCTTCCCGTAATTGTCTTCGAGCGGTCTTAGCTTTGAGTACTGCTTGTGTTATACCACTTACACCGCCTGCCAGTGAGCCGAGAGCGCTTAGCCCGGCGAATATTGGTATGAGTGGCAATACGCCTCCAACTTTCGGTATGGGGATTATTCTGGGGGTTTTAATATGTTTTCGACCTCCAGCTTCTCTGATAGCGACCTTAGCTGCCTCCAATGATAATTTCGCACCTTGTTTAATATCGCTTCCGAATCTTTTAAGAGTCTTCTTAACAGTAGCACCCGATATCTTTTTAAGCGGTTTCTTCTTTAGACCCATGCCCAATTTTCTTTTAGCTTTCATTGTATTAGTTACTAACCAGGCGGCTGTCTTTTCACCCACGCTTGCATCTGATGACTTAACACGATTCCAAGCTTTTTCTTGAAGTATCAGGTCTGCTTTATGTCTATCTTTTAAATCTTTATGTTGCGAATATGCAATATCGTGCTCCCGACAAGCTCTATCCAATGGATTAATACCGAGATCGCCTCGCGCTAAGCGTTTTTGGAGCTTTGTACCAGGTCCACAGAAAGAATACCCCCCTGGTATGTGAAGCTCTATAGGTAACTTGTTGATTAGAGAGTTCACAACACCTCCACCTTCTTTAAATGTTAACATTGAAATGAATTAACTATGTAAACGTCCTACAATTTATATATAATTCATTCATCATGAGATTAGTGAAGCAGAAGGATGCTCTTGAAATCCTTAATTTAGATTTGGATACAGACGAAAATGCTAAATTTCGGAAACATAGCAGTCTACTACCGAATTCCATAAGAGCACTACTTTGCGGTCCATCAAACTGTGGTAAAACAAATCTCATGCTATCCTTATTATTCGATGAAAATGGTCTCAAGTTCGAAAATATTTACATTTATTCTAAGTCTCTGTATCAGCCAAAATATAAATTGTTGGAAAATGTTTTAAACAACGTTAAAGATGTTAAATATTTTCCTTGTAAGGAAAATGATGAAATAATTGATCCTACGGAAGCTGAGATAGATTCAGTTTTCATTTTTGACGATGTAGCGTGCGATAAACAAAACAATATTAGAAAATATTTTTGTATGGGGAGGCATAAGGGTGTCGATAGCTTTTACTTATGTCAAACTTATACTCGTATACCGAAACATCTAATTAGAGATAATGCAAATTTGTTGGTATTGTTTAAGCAAGATAATACAAATCTACAACATATTTACAATGATCACGTTGGTGTTGATATGTCATTTGAGCAATTTAAATCGATTTGTGGTAAATGCTGGATAGATAAATATGGATTCTTGGTGATAGATAAGGATAGTGATATACATAATGGTCGTTACAGGAAAGGTTTCGATCACTATATATGTTTGTGAATTATTGTATGGATATCATTTAATATATAGATGTAGAATCGTATAGGTGACTTCAGTAAATCATGAATACCACCTCACTACTTGATTATGATATGTTTGTTGGATGTTGTGACATCTTTTGTATATTTTTTGAGTGTATTTTCTCACTGTTAGTAAACATTTACATCTAGATAATCTTTATAAAGAACTATACGTATTCGCATTATTCATTTAATATACGTATGTCTACAAATAATCATGCGAGGACAAGCAGTTAATAGTAGAAACATAAATTATGATAAAATGAAGCGGGATATTATTAAAGCAAGTAAAGTTATAAAAAATAAGTATATGCAGTTGAAACTTAATCGTTCAGATGAGGATTATTTAATTCAAAAAATGTTTAAACCAATTACTGAGAATCTGAAAGGTTTAAGTACAACAATAAAACAGGAAACACAAACAATTAAAGAACCGCTAATGACGTTTGCCACCACTATGAAAAATAATGAAAAATTGTCAACTTCTACAGTACCCGATATGCAAATGTACAATCAAAACATTAACATGAATGAAGCTGTGAAAGAACCTCTGACAGAAGTGCATCCATTCGATCAACAATCTAATTCACTGTTAGAAAATAATTCGCACTCATCTAGCACGTCTTATAAAAATCTTAATCCATTACCGAGAGAGTTCGTACAGGGCTTTTTTGAAGACACGAGCAATGTATATGATACGACGTATGGTGTGACGTTTGAACCTGAAACAAATAGATTAAAATTGGGCGCTCGTGCATTATATCTAGATGGAAATGATATAATAATCAATAATAAACGATTTCCTGGTTCATATGGTCTCTATGAATTAATATTTAAAACTAGACCAAATAACTATAATGACAATGATCTATTACAATACTATGATATTTTACAAGAAACCAATGTACATCGCAAACAATTCTATTTGAAAAACCATTTGAGAGGAACTAGAGCGTACAAATGGGGAAAAATAATAAAACCTCTTCTCGCTAAAAAAATTGGATTTTCGACTTCAGAAACATGGTCTGGCGGACGTATAGGTGACATGTTAGTTGCCAACACTAATGCAACATATCAATATGTCTATTGGGATGATATAAATGAGCTCGTGGATCGTCTTAAACTTTTGAAAGCTTCTCAGGATTCTGGTAATGAAATTCATCATAATGAGGTTACATCTATCGTTGAAGAGCTTAAAGAATGTGGAGTAATTGAATAAATAATCAATACTCTCAACATTTTTTATCAGTATCGTAATGAGTGTAGACAAATTTGGTAGATATCTTAGCAGTAGTAAAGCTAGCGTTAAACGTCAAAAGCCATCTTTACCATTAACAGAAGAAGGTGATGTTGATATTGGCGGTAAACGCATTTGTCGTGTAGCAGATCCTATACACGATCAAGATTCTGTTAATAAGCGCCACCTATCTAGAATACTTGGTATAATAGATCTAAGGATTGATCATGTAGTGAATGATATTCGAATAAAGATAGATACCTCAAACTCCAAAGTAGGTGAGGATGTCAGCAATATCATACATCAGATGCAAACTGCTGTTGAGAACAGAATAGAAGTTGAACTTGACAATTTAAGAAGCAACCTTGCAACAAATGCGGAAGTTAGTGATAAGATTGGTAAAATTAAGAAGGAATTGAATGAGAACTTGAACACATTTAAAACTAATTTAAATAAAACTGTTAATTTGGATATATTTAAAGGCATTGTTAATGTTAGTGTAAATAATGTGCAACAGTCGATTAATGGGAAATTAAACCAGATGCAAGCTACTGTTGAGAAGAAGATTGATGCTAAATTTGATGTTTTAAGAAAAAACTATGCAACAAATTCTGAAGTTAGTAAGAAGATTGAAAAAATTAAGAATGATTTGGATGGTGAAATACTTGCATTGAAAAATAATTTAAATAAAGGCGTTAACTTGGATACAATTAAAGGGATTGTCGACGTTAGTGCAAATACTCTACAAGATGAAACTAATCAAAAGCTGTATCGAATGGAAAAAAATGTTGAGAGTAGAATTGAAGCTAAACTCAATGCTAAACTAGAAGCTATAAGAAAAAACCTTGAAAAGAAATCAAAGACTTGAAATAATGCAGTCAGGAATGAATTTTTAAAAAATTAATTATCATTGTTATATGAAACACTCGCGCATATATAAACACTAGATTACAGTCATTAATAATGAGCAGTATTAAGCGTGATATAGTTAATGAGTTACACAAGCCTACTCGAAGATTCTTCCCCAGACGTCGCTTCATTATTAGAGGTTTTGATGATTTGTGGCAGATTGATTTAGCCGAATTTATCCCGCATGCTCGGGAAAATGGCGGGTATAGATATATACTCGTGGTTATAGACTGCTTCTCAAAGTTCTTATGGACTCGACCACTTAAATCTAAAACCGGGTTAGATGTATGTAATGCAATGGAAGACATTCTTCAAGATACTCGACATCCAAAAAATATACAATCCGACAATGGTAAAGAGTTTTATAATACCCGATTTCAAAATCTCATGAAACAATATAATATAAATCATTATTCGACATATAGTACAATGAAAGCGTCTATTGCTGAACGTGTTATTCGTACACTTAAGGGAAAATTATATAAGGAATTTACTATGAAAGGTAGCTATAAGTGGATAGATATTTTATCTTCAGTAACTGACACCTATAATAAAGCAAAACATCGAACCATTAAAATGCGACCTTGTGATGTCACCAAGAAAAATGAAAAGCTCCTGCTTTCTACTGTCTACAATGATATACAAACAATTGGAAAACGAAAATTTAAAATTGGAGATATCGTTAGAATTAGTAAATTTAAGGGTGTTTTTTCGAAAGGCTATGTTAGCAACTGGAGTGGTGAATTGTTTAAGATTGTTAAAGTTAAAGTTACTAATCCAACAATGTATATGTTGGAAGATATGAATGGACAACCAATATTAGGAGGTTTTTATGAATATGAATTGCAGAAAACTAAACATGGAGACGCCTATCTGGTTGAAAAAGTTTTATGTAGGAAGGGTGGGAAAGTTTATGTAAAATGGTTTGGTTTCAATAATTCTCACAATTCTTGGATTGATAAAGATAATGTGTTATAATTTTATTTTATAATATTAAAAAATATGTATATATGACTATCTATAAATAAAAAATCAATAATTTTATTTGTTCTTTTATTTAATTTTTAGTTTGGCAAATGACTGTCAGAGGGCGCCACCTTAGTTGGGTTAGTGACCGTCAGAGGACGTCATTTTAGTTGGGTTGGGAATGATGAGATGCAATTTTTAGTTTGGCAAATGACCGTCAGAGGACGCCATTTTAGTTGGGTTGGTAATGATGAGATACAATTTTTAGTTTGGCAAATGACCGTCAGAGGATGCCATTTTAGTTGGGTTGGTAATGATGAGAGCTATAATTTTTAGTTTGGCAAGTGGCCGTTAGAGGGCGCCACCTTAGTTGGGTTAGTGAGCGTTAGAGGGCGCCTTTGACCCCCGCCTCCGGCGACCTTTGACCTCCACCTCCGGTGACCTTTGACCTCCACCTCCGGTGACCTTTGACCTCCACCTCCGGCGACCTTTGACCCCCGCCTCCGGTGACCTTTGACCTCCACCTCCGGCGACCTTTGACCCCTTGACCTTTGACCCTTGACCTTTGACCTTTGACCCTTGACCCCTTGACCTTTGACCTTTGACCTTTGACCTTTGACCCTTGACCTTTGACCTTTGACCCTTGACCTTTGACCTTTGACCCCTTGACCTTTGACCTTTGACCTCCACCTCCGGAGGTGGGTCCAGAACCGGTAGTCTTACACTACTACCTACGTGTCGTGAAATTTTGAATTTCAAAGAAAAGTCTTTCGAGATACACTAAATGTATAATATAGTTACATCAATTAATGGAATAATGGCAAAAAAAAAATTCGACAGTCAATATCTAATCGACAATACACAGATATAGAGTAAACTATTAATTGCTGCGTAAGTTAGTATACATATAACAGTAAAGGCATAAGAAATGTCATAAAGAAATTTGTACTTACATTGATCAGATGACGAAATATCAAAAACACACCATTCTAATTATAGTCACAAGTGTTAAAAATGTAAGATGGGAAACCCGTAACATGTTTGATGAATATAACATTAATGTAGTAAATTGGAAATAGTAAAAATTCTTGTTCATTATTATAATTTAACGTTGCTTGGTAAGTCAAATTCCGATCAGATAGCAAAGATTCAGCTTAAAAATACTTTAACATTTGAAACACTTCATAATGTGTTTCAATTTTTTAATTCAGCATTAAATATAACCTTTAACAACAACTTCATACTATATAGTTTAAAGCTTAAATAAATAATAATTATTACTGTTTAGGTGAATCAAAAATTGGTTAACGTGCAAAAATTATTTTATAATCAATAAAAATGCTTGAGAGAATTGTGTTAAACAAATTGCTGTTAATAGTAAGGTTACTGCTGTACAATTGTCTTTGCTAGTAAATAATATCATTTATTGACTGTAGTACGTAAAACTAACTGGAACATATTTAATTATTAACAGCAGACAAGTTCATACAAATATAAAATAATCATTATATTCGGCTTTTCATAGTAGGTATTTAAGCAAAATTATTATCAAATTAATAGTTACATTAACATAGAATTATTGTAGGTAGTGCTAAAATTACAAGCCTAATTGATTATTTAGGGTTATAGTGTCAAAATTAATATTACTTGACAGTTGACAGATCAAATTTTGCAGCGTCTTAAATTTGACGCCATTTTAATTTGGTGGCGTATATTAGCGTCTTTAAAAAACTTCAACGTCTTGAAAAGTGTGATATACACGGTGGCCAGAAAAATGCGGACAAACGCCACGCAGGCCAAATCTTTGTTTAATTCTGAGTTGACAATCTTAATTGAAAAAAGTAGTACAGTGCTTTTTTTTTTTTTTTTTTTGTAAACCATTGGTATTAATCGATTAGTTACATCAATGCATTTGAGATAATTCCATTTCTAAATTTCACCACAATGATTTTACATAGATAAATTTGACGAATTTTGCTAAATTTTAGCCGTACAACTTAATGTTTGATGGTTGGATGGCCGTAAGGAAGGACCGTATAACTTTTTTGGATTAAGATTATCGCCTCAGCATTGAACAAAGAATCGTTCTACCTGGCGTTTGTCCGCATTTTTCTGGCCACCGTGTATATTGGTACTTAATTCATTCCATATTCATTTGCACAGATGAATATTAACATAGAATTTAAATCTGCTTTTATTTTCGATTTCAATTCCAATTTACCGGATATATTAACGAATTGTTACAACATATTACGCAATTCGGGATATGAAATAGATTCAGACCGAATGCATTCAAATTTCTTCCGTTTCATTTCGTTATAATCTGCCGCTTGACCTTCTCGCGTCCTTGGTACTACCAGTGAGCGATCTACATTTATATTACATCAATAGACTACTTAGTTGAGACGGGAAAGAGGTGAGGGAAAATGTTAGGTGGTGGCGGCTATACGACCGGTTTGAAAGGAACAAAGTTGCAATAGTTAGCCGGCCGGCGTTTGTTGTAGACGTAAGACAAACACATTTCTCTGTATTTAATCATTCAATGTATGTATAATATTTACAATTTTAATTTTTTATCTTAATTAGATTTCTTTTTACAGATGGGTGTCGATCTTTACTACGTACCGGGAAGTGCACCATGCAGAGCTGTTCTGTTGGCGGCTAAAGCTGTAGGAATCGATCTAAATCTCAAATACACAGACTTAATGAAAGGGGAACAGTTGACACCGGAATTCATTAAGGTAGGTTAGTTTATCTACTGCGGATTGTAGTTATTATTAATTTGACGGGCAGAAAACCGTTAAAATTTTAAGTGTTGATATACCTACCTACTTACGTCGTATTAGGTACTCTTATTCCAACTTTTACTTTTATTAGTACTTTTACCTTTATTAGTACTCTTATTCATAAGTTTAGAGGTATTGTAGACACACCATGCTTCTAACTACGTATACATACTGATAAATAAGTGAACAATAACAAATTTTCCATACCTATGTTAATATATTTTTTATCGGCTTAAACATCTCTTTTGTCCAACTTATTTTTTTCCATTCTCCCGTTAATTTCAGACATTTACAAACTGTGTTTAACCCACTTTATATAAATTTAGTTTAAAAGATGAAAATTAAAATATTTCATGATTCGAGCAGTCTTTACTTGATTTATTAACTCGTATCTGTCATATTGCGGAAGTAATTAGTTTTATAAATAACTAGGTTAGAATATTTCACATGAAATACATATCAAATCGGCAGTTTGATTTTTTTTTATTAATTCTTTTATTTTAGCTTCTGCTTTTAGTAATCTGTTGAAACGTAAATACCCCTAGGGCAATAATAGAATAAAAGATTAGATTTCTAGTTTGGAAAATTTATTATAAAGTAAAACTCTGTTAAGCGGACGCCAAGCGGTTCACAAATTTTGCCCGCTTAAAAAAGGTCAAGAGGTGTCCAGTTAAAAAAATATATTAATAAATGCCTTTTAAAAGATCATTTATTAATAAAAACTACAAATTCTAGTGTAAAATTTTTTATTGCTTCACATATACATATCTAACTAATCTTTGTCGTAAGACAGTGTTTTGAGTTGTACAATTCTCAAAATGCATTTCTAAATGGCTTATTATTTCTAACAGTTTTATATCATTGTTCATTCTAGAAAATAACTTTGTCTTTCACACTTTTAAGAGCTTTTTTATGACAGTTTATAGCTAAGATTTCTGCTTCATCATTAGTCTCTTATGCATTGGTTCGTCTACAGTAATTGTTGCCGACAAAAGTTGTTCTAAATTAAGTTTTAAATAGGTACTTTTATCTTCTTAATAAAATAAAACTGCGAGTAAGTGTGTTACTTCAGGGTCCAAATTTGAGAATTTTATTTTACAAACATTATTCAAAATCCTATAATATTCTAAGTACTTCTATTCTCTTAATAAATCTCTATAGAATGCATACTTTGCGAGATATTTGCAAAAAAGTGCTGCTCCATAAGAGTCCCAAATCCAGCTCTAAGTACTTTATATTAGGGGAAAAAAACGATTTTCGATAAGAATAAGACCTACTTCTGGTAGGAATTTCGAAAAACTTCTCATCTTTATAAATTTGTTTAAACTTATTTGTTGAAGAAATTTTGGTAAAATCACGCGAATAAACTACCACTTCTAGTCTACCGATTTTACTGAAAATCTAATCAGATCAAATATAAAATTTGGTATTGATAGCTGCAGTCGTTTGCCCGCTGCTGTGGTCACACACTCACTGACAGACAGATATTCTTTGAAAACCATTTTTTTTGGTGTCAGGGGACTTCAAAACTTAGACATCTGCAAAAATCTCCAGGTTGAAAATTATCGTCAATACAATACTTCCTTATACCTACTACCTACAAGAAAGTAAGAACACTTGTAATGGTAAAATTACGGAATTTCAATTATTAATATATCACCATTTAATATTACGTTGAATGTTATTTTGATATATGATACTTGAATGTATCTTTAATAAGTATTAAAATAAAATTATCTAGAATATGACATATTTATATTTAATTTTACAATAGTTTCTTACAAATATGTATTATTTATACCAATGAAATCTTTAATAATGTTGGTAATGCTTTATGTATTTGTTTAGTGTTCTTTGTTACAGTCGAAAGCAAAAAAAAGTAGACAAGAAATCTTTGACTTTGTAAATTTGGCTTTATTTACTTGTCATTAGTGTCAAGTCATTATCCTTTGGAATATCAAATAATTATCAAAACATCTCATCTGATTAATATGAATCAAAATACTAATTTCTGCATTCACTACCGAAGAAAATTAATTTCAATAAGCACATTTGTGAGGTGGCGGTCTTGCTCAGTTGTTGATAGTCTTTTGCGGCCAGAACCAAAAATTCTTCAAATTCTGTGGTGATCTCTATGTTTTTTTAATAATTTTAAAAGCTGTGCTTTTATTTATATTATTCCTTTCTGTAATTTCACGTATTTTAAAACCGTTACTCAAATCTGCAGTAACATTGACTTTAATATCTTCATTTATGGAAGGCATCTTTATAATAGTTTAATATCAAGTATAAGGTTGTCAATTTTGATAGATAACCAAACATTGACAAGTAACTGTGAAGCCGCTATTACACTAATCATTTTGAGAAAGTTTATGACAGAAACCTGTATTTTTGTCTACTTTTTTTTTGCTTTCGACTGTACATCAAATATGATTTTTTTTAATGAATATATCTCCAATTCTAAAATAGTAATTTAAATTATTTTCAAAACCATTATAAAAATATTAACTTTATTACCATGTCTCATCTAAACATTTTGACAGTAGGCTATATGAACTCAAAAATTTTAAATGGCGAAAGTAGTCGAGTGACTCATCATTTGAAATGTGTTTGGAAGATCTGTTCAAAGTTTTTTTTTTTTTAATTTCCTTCATTTGTTAAAAAGAAAAAATCGCCGAATTTCACGGGTGCTCTTTTTATCATTTAATTTAAAATAACAGTGATGTGTTTAGGATTATTTGTTTTTTTTTACAATTTTGTGTTTTTTTTTTGTATTTGCTACCCTTGAAATTCGGTGTTTTTCTAACAAATTAAGGAAATTAAAAAAATTAAATAAATCATGAATAGATCTTCCAAACACCAAAATTTTAAAATGAGACATGGCCATCAAGTTATTATATTTATGGTGTTTTTTTTTATTTTGTTTGAAAGTTTTATTCCACTTGGTTTAAAAGATAGCGGGGTGAGAGGAAGACTGTGGACACGCACTATATAATTAATTGACTTCACATACTAAAAAAAAACTATATAAAGGAACTAAAGGGTTTAATATTAAAGCCGGGAATCGAATATGAATAATTCAAATATTTGAATATCCAAATAATAGGTATTTGGATATTCAAATATTCGAATATTTGAATATTCCGATTTAAGTATTCGAATAGTTGAAATTAAGTCGTAGTCAATTTTGTAAGAAATAGGTATTACTTTCTTATACTACATATCGGAAAGTATTGTGAAAAAATTTTCGGCCGCGACATTTTTGCAGTTTCCAAATTTTTATAAAATGCATTTTTCGAAATTAGGTCTTTTACTATTATCGAAAAATAATTTTTCGCAAATATCTCGCAAGTCGTACTATACAGACCTATTAAGACTAATTAAGAGTATGAAAGTGTTTAGAGATAATTTTTGTATAAAAAGATATTCGAATTTCGGACCGGAAGTAGCACTTCCAGTTTAGCTAATAACAGTTTCTTTGCAAATATATTGTAAACTATACATTCTATACAGATTTATGAATTGTCTGCCTCAAGTGAAATGTCCATTGAACGTGAAATTGATTTTGTTTGTTGTGAGATCTCTACAAATAGTCCAGCGAAAAAGCGGATTTTAATAAGCCCGCTCTCAATGTCCGAACGGTCGCCTCTCCTGGTACCAAACCTTTCGATGTGTCAAAATTTAAGATTCAGTGAGTGCTGCCAACACAAAGGGTTGTGACTCCGATCTTGGCGGGAGATCAAGAACTTGTCCGCATATTTCGGCGGATGTGATCTGATGATTGAGAGCCTTGAAGGCCTTGATGGCCTTGATGAGTTATAAACGTCAACCTCGGTAAATATAAATAATTAAAAGTATTTGTATTAATGTGAAAATAGTTGTATGTAATGTAAATTGTAGAAACTTAGGCCTGTCTAAATAAAATGACTGGTGTATAAAATTTGTGAGTAATAAATATGTATAAAACAAATATTTATACTTACATAATAATCTGGGTTTACCATATTTATGTCCATCATCTTATCTAAAAATATATGTGGAGAATCATCAAAATGTGATTTTCTTAGAAATATGGATACAGATTTAAGTGTTATTTATTCGCTGGTTTATTATGATATAGGTGATATTATATCTTTAATTAAATTACATTATCTTTCACATTTAGACTATTCAAGTCTGTGGATTTGCTATTTTTAAGCGAAATGAAAGTGGCTCTGTTACTTGAGATTTTCTTTATTTGTATATAAGCAAGTAATAACAAAAAACACACTTGGTATTGTTTCACAAATAAATATAATTAAATACTCGATGTACATTTCGCCTTGCGGCATCGTCAGGAGTTCTCGAGAAACTAAAGTAAAATTTAATATACTGTAACTACCTACTTCTAACAAATATGTAAATAAAAATGTACAAAAATAGAAAATTATGAAAAGGTCATGGCTTATCTGGAAAGACCGTTTTTACAAGGCTAGGGTTTATTAGCGGTGAATTTATGAGTTCTATTTGTTCATTAAGAACATTGCCTGGTTGTAAAAGTAAACTTTCTTTTATAAAAGAACCTTCTAGAACATTAATTTTTTTACTTTTATTTAAACTATACAGTACTTCTAAATTGTCTATTGAAAATTGATGTCCCGTGTCTAAAACATGGTTAGCTACACTTGAATTTTCATAATTTAATTTAACGGCTCGCATATGTTCTGAGAATCTTAATTTGAAATTTCGCCCAGTTTGACCTATATAAAATTTACTACAATCACTACAATTAATTCTGTAAATTCCTGATTTGTTTAGTTTAGGATTCGCTGTTTTATTATTCGTTAATTGACTTTTTAAAGTGTTATTATTATAGAAGGCTATTTTAAAATCCAGTTTCTTTAAACCATTACTAATTTTCATACTTATACTACCTAAATATGGAATTTTAACCCATTGTTTTAATGTCAAGTCCTGGGACGGGGGAAATGCTGATTTTAATGTAATTGATTTGTTCATTCTATTGACTAATTTATCTATTAGAGATGAGTTATAACCATTATTTTGTGCAATTATTTTAATAGTTTTTAATTCGTTAGTAAAGTTAAACGTGTTCATCGGTACTTTCAATAGTCTATAAATCATTGAATTAAACGCAGCATGTTTGACGTTAGTGGGATGATTGGAGGTATTTGGTATCAACGTATCGCAAAAGGTGGGTTTTCTAAAAATACTGTAATCTAACTTGTTGTTACTAATCTGGATTTTTAAATCAAGGAAATTTAAAGATCGATCAGGTGCTTCTTTCTCTATAGTGAATTGAATATTATTATTAATTTTATTAAGTTGTACTAAAAAGTTATCTAGCTGTCTATCTGAATCTGACCACAAACAGAGAATATCATCCACATACCTAAACCATGCTGATACCGGTGACGTATTTGTCCTGTATTTATCAAACAAGTTAACTTCGAAATGGTCCATGAAAATGTCTGCTAGTAATGGTGACAAGGGGGAGCCCATCGGAAGGCCATTGTTCTGTTTATAAAAGTTGTCACCAAACTGGAAATAATTTTGTTCCAAACATAAATTCAGCATTTCCTCTATTTCTAAAGATTTATCCGGGCAATATTTCTTAATTCTAGAATATACAATATTTTTTACTTCCGGGATGGGAATGGAAGTAAATAAACTTTTTACATCAAATGAAACAAGTTTAGTAACGTGACTTACATTAGTATTTTGAAGTTTATCTATTAAGTCTAGGCTATTTTTAACGGTATATTTAGGTTTAAATTCAATTAGTTCGGGTAAAATTTCATTAACCAATTTACAAATATTGTAAGACGGAGCTTGGACATAACTAACTACCGGGCGTAAAGGTATTTCTTCTTTGTGAATTTTAGGTAGCCCATATAGCTTTGGGGCTACTGGGTTCATGACACTAAATTTGAATTTTTGTTCAAATTTAGTGTCATGAACCCTTTAGGCGTTGCGCTGATTGTAGGCAGTGAACAAGACTGACCTGCAACGCTCGGATATGTAACGCTCTTCGGGTAAAGTCGGCTAAGGGAACAAGATAAATAAATATATCATATAGCGGTATTTAATTTCAATTAAATTGAAATTTAAATGAATAAATAAATTCATGTCCCAGAGCAGATGTGAACCGGAGCCGCCTGCGTGAAAGGCCAGCACTTAACCATTAGACCAAGGGCAGGAGTCGAAAGCCAGTATTCATATCGTCTATTTATATATATACATGCGTCCGAAAATCTCCTTAATAATGCTTGCGGCCGAGGCAAGACAATCTCGAGCACGTTAAAGTTTTTCGCGGACAAGATATACACACAATTTTTTGGGCAACCGTTAAATTTTTCAATCGATTTAATTTAAATTGATTATTTCTAAAGGTGCTAAATTAAAGTGGTTTACTTGGTTTACATGCGTTACCATGGAAATGAGACGAATATAATAAACTACAAATACTTGATAGTTGTTAAAATAAGTCGTAGAATGTGTAATTAAACATGTGTCAAAATGTGTATTTACTTTAACGGCCGCTGCCATAGCAACGGCCGCGAAATTGTCTTTCGCAAAATTGTCTTTCGCGAACTGTGTTGTGTTCGCGAATTGGTAACTTCGCGGGCGATTAACCAAAAAGTTTGTTGTGTGTGTATGAGACAATATCTCTCTTCATAAAATATAGTTTGATATTTTTTAAATGTAATATAGAACGAAAAAAAAGTTGTATTTCGTATTATTAACCTCGCCTTGATGAAGTTTACACTTCTGCTGTGTGGTTTTAAGCACACCCATTTTCTTGTTTAAGGCCCCTTCTTGTGCGTGCCTCGCACATTTCATATTCCTATCTTTAGTTTTGTAACCCTTCCTGTTTCTTTCGCTACATAACGTTTGAATACATATTATTATATATATAAGATACGGCAATTCACACTGTGGACGTAATTAAAGCCAGCTGAAAAAGAAAATGTCTGGTGGAATATTTTTTTGTATGTTAATTATTTAACCATAAAATCTGTTTGCATTGACCTACCATGACATTATTTCTAGAAATTTGTTATTCAAATATTATATTTAGCAAATGACTAAACCAGTTTTCTAATCACTTCTCCCCTATGGTTTTAAACGTTATTTGTTTCATTTTAAAGTCTCATCATAAATTCATGACCGATATAAAAACACATTTATCATTTCTTATCTTTATTTTATACAGAATGACTTTTCTTTTCAATACATATTCTAAAAATACATTTATTTACTTTAATATGGTGGGATGTGGCAATAAAACATATAATTCTTAAGTTATGTTGTTAATTGGTGCAAGTATAATATCAGCGCATTTCTTTAAACCATGAAATTATTAATTATAAGTTGCTTGTCTCTTACCCAATAATCATTAAACAAGGCTTAATTACTACATTAAATAAATTATAATGACAAATCCTTAATACATAAAAGAATAATATTACATATATTATTTATTGCACGTTGAAGTATTTCAGAAATGTTATTTTATTACGAAATTCAGTTTATGTAAGCGTCTGCATACTCTAGTACACAATAAAATAAATTCTAGAAATTTACGGAAATTCGCATTACAGAAATAACTCAGTTTTACAATGCTACTAATTATTTGCTTTGCTTCATACTAATTATTCTTTCTGTTTTCTAGCAGAGTTTAATCAATCTTATCCTTATGAAATCTTATTGCTTTTTTGTCTATCGAAATATCTATTATTTAACTTGAAGGTAATATTTTTTCGTCTAGAACTGTACTTACAAAAAAAATGATTGCAAATACAAAAACCAGTACCAATATTTGGAACAATTAATCTTATGCAATGCACTAAACAATCCACAAACAATCAATATCTTTATTAGTTCTGCGAAGTAGTGAAAGTCTAACTGAAATCTGAATGGTATCTAAAATATCTAGGTATGATAATCCTTAAAACTTCTCTACTTACTCAATTAGAATTGTAATTTCTAAACAGCAATTACCTAGTTGCCTAAATCAGTTGTAGTATGAAGAAATGAAAAATATAGGTTATATTTTATGTTTAATTAATAATTATTTTTTATTTTCTTACAATTTATTTTATTTAAATAGTTATAATATTCATTATATAGCAAACAGTGTTAAATAAACAAACAAAAATACACAACACGTAAGTAAAACAAACAATTAACACAAATACTTCGTGTTATATAGTTAATTAGCGCTTATCAGTGCAGAAATATTTTTGCGCTTTATAAAAAAAATTTTCAAAGACTCATCTATATACATTCAGGTTTACTATTATGACGTTTAGGAGAAAAACCGTGTAAGAAAATTATTAGGACTTCATTGTGTAAACCGCCCGAACACGGATATATACTTTTTATGATTTCTTGAAAGCTGCTCTTTTCTTGAGAGCGGCAAAGTTCATCAAAAGAAGTAAAAACTGTCTAAGCTAAATAAAACGTTAATAATAATAATATGGTTTATCTCAAAACACACAACATATTCACATATAACACACATTAGAAGCAAAACAAAATATGTACTGAAACCAGTGGCGGCTGTTGATCTTTTGGGACGGGAGAGCAGGGGGGGGATCTGAGTGTTTAATATCAAAAATTAAGTACAGAAAAAAACTCAATATGGTATTTAATTAATTTGTTTGAAAATTAAATCCATTCGCCGTTCCTTACGATCAGGAAAATGATAATAACTAATTCATAGAAGGTTGGTGTTGATGTCAGTAATTGTTTTTCTATGGAACACACTGCTAAGGCACATAGTCTGCTTTCCTGCATGGTATTTCTAGAAAATGTTTTTATTCTCTTCAGAATCAAGTAGAAAAACACCGTTCATTTTGAGCTGTTGTCGTCAGTATGGGGCAAATTATTGTCAATAGTTTCACAGATTCGACAAATGTAGTTGTTAAATTATTTTCATAGAAACATTGCAGTAATGTTAGAGCAGATGAAACTGTTCCAAAATCTGGTCTATTATACAAAACTACCAATGCATGCTTAAAAGCAATTGATTCCACATTAAAAGTCTTCACGGCCATCTGGAATTCAGTTTCGGGGAAAAAATTTTGATATGCTGAAAATAAGGGTGGTTGAAAAAGAAGAGCTATAGATAGGTGATCATTAAACAAAAAACGTTCATCAATATTGTTAATAATAATGTCGCACACTTCTTTAGCAACCATTTTGTGTTTGTCTTCATAACGGGGTCTTCGCTTCCGGTGTCGGGAATGTTCTTCTTCTTTTTCATCGTTATCACTATTTTTATAGTAATAATCGTAATCAGTTGAGTTCCTCACATGCTGAATTGACGATTTAAATGATGACATACAAGACTGTATTTTATTACTGTCAATTTGACGATGTTGTAATTGATTGTAGAGAATTTCGCAATGCGGGATGATTTTATTAAAAAAAATATAACCAGTAATTGAAATCATAATCATTTAAAATGTTTTTCAAGCCTACATCTTTCCTTTTTGAGACTGGTCACTAGATTCATCATCTATAATCCGCGTCAGACATGCGATAAGACCTTTTTTTTATATATGAAGACATCCACAACACATTTTGATTAAAAGTTCCGTCTGGTTGGTGCAGCCCGCGGAAGTTGATTTTTCACGTCATCCAGTATAGCAGTACGCTTTGGGGATCTTGGATTCCTAATACAGTCGAGCGAGATACGCCGTAGCCTATGTCAGACTGCGATTTTTAAACTCACATATTAAAAAAAACATATTATTTGTTATCAAACAAATCAGAAACATTACATACAAATTAGGTATTTATAATTAATTTATCTGTTAGAAGAAATTTGTCACGGGGGGGGGGGGCAGTGCCCCGTTGCCTGTACTTACTATATTAAAAACTATATTTACAACTTAAAATTTATGTTCTTATTCTAAAGCTTAATCATTTAATAATTTTCATAATTCTTAAACTATAAAGATCACAGCAATGTGTACGTATAGTTGAAATATTGATTTATCAAGTGTTGTATTTCTGGGTAGGCAGTAATAATATTAATATAATTATTTCAAATTAATCTTTGTTTTACATGTAGGTAGCTTTGTGTGTGTGTGTTTTGGTCGTGTCGTTAAATTATATTTATTCGAATTTAAAAAATTTAAAAACTTGTTTTTATTAATTTGTAGAATGTAATAAATTTTCAGTGACAAGTAGCATTTATTCGTCTTCTCTCACAAAAAAATCTTTTATCCCAGATATGTATAGCAATCATTGAGGACAGACGAACCTCAGGGTTCAGTTCTTGGGCCATTTCTATTCACTATATACACCTCAAAATTATTACTGTCTATAGAGCACTGCAATTCACATACGTATGCTGATGATACTCAGCTTTATTACTTCTTTCCCCCATCTGTATGGCAAGCTGCAATGCACGGAATTAACACCGATCTTTCTATTTGATGCATCTGTCAATCACAGCCTTCATATAAACCCGGAGAAATCACAGGTCGCGTCGTCCTTTTCGGTCCTAAAGGAACTTGCTTCAACATTGGCAGAAATTTAGAGATTGTTATTGATAATATACATTTACTCATTCAGATACAAGGACCAGATATCCAAATATATTACCACTGCTTACATTAATTTGAAGAAACTATACCCTTACAGGCGTACTCTTAGTGAATCGGTAAAGAAAATGTTGTGTGAGGTTTTTGTTTTGTCGCATTTTTCTTACTGTTCAACATTGTTTCATGAGGCATTGGATTTCTTTACCAGCTCCAGGAATCAGAGAATACAAGTCACCAGTGTGATAACAATAATTAGAGTGTTATCCCTCCCACTGGTGATTTGGTGAAATAGTTATTTACGAACCAAGTGCGTGAAATCATATTTCGCGAATGAGTGACCAGTTTAAAGCGCGAGCCGAAAGGCGAGCGCTTTATGGACACGAATTCGCAAAATGTTTCACGCACGAAGTTTGTACAATATTTTTTGTACGAGAACTATAATAATAATACATATTGTTAAATACGTTATCGTTTATGACACACTACTAATCTCTTGATATTAAAAAATTGAATTGGCAGTATTGATTATTTGAAGTGACATTTAATTTAAAATTATCAAATTCAAAAAATTCTATTTCATTTCCTTTTATTTTCATAGAAAAACAACGAACTGGGTAGCATATTATTAAGGTTAGGAATTTATGATTTTAAAATGTCACTAAATTAATCAAGTTCTAGGAAGTACCAACTTTACTTTTACGCACTCGTGTTTAAAGTGACTTTTTACGCACGCAAATCGAATTGTGAAATGACAGGTTTTGATAAGCGAGTACAAAAAGAATATTTTCTAAGGTTACACCACGTTACGTTTAACACTCTTGTCTGTTTTTCTACAAGTTTCTACCGAAGATGGCACCTTATTTGCCGAAATACGTATATAGATTTTTTTTAAATCTTTAATTTTTATTGTAAGTGATTTTTTCTTTTGCATTTTTGTTTCATACCATTTCAAACAAACTGTAGCGACGGCGGTCACAGTCTAGTCATACCTGTAACAGTAGCCGTGTACTATAACAATATTTTTGTACTCGCTTATCAAAACCTGTCATTTCACAATTCGATTTGCGTGCGTAAAAAGTCACTTTAAACACGAGTGCGTAAAAGTAAAGTTGGTACTTCCTAGAACTTGATTAATTTAGTGACATTTTAAAATCATAAATTCCTAACCTTAATAATATGCTACCCAGTTCGTTGTTTTTCTATGAAAATAAAAGGAAATGAAATAGAATTTTTTGAATTTGATAATTTTAAATTAAATGTCACTTCAAATAATCAATACTGCCAATTCAATTTTTTTTAATTAATATCAAGAGATTAGTAGTGTGTCATAAACGATAACGTATTTAACAATATGTATTATTATTATAGTTCTCGTACAAAAAATATTGTACAAACTTCGTGCGTGAAACATTTTGCGAATTCGTGTCCATAAAGCGCTCGCCTTTCGGCTCGCGCTTTAAACTGGTCACTCATTCGCGAAATATGATTTCACGCACTTGGTTCGTAAATAACTATTGTATCACTTACACATTTTTTCTAATAATTCTTTTCTTCTTCTTATTATTATTATTATATCATTAATTTTTCGAAGTTGTCCTAATTTAATGGTCAAAGACTGTATATTTCATGCATAAAGTCCACTTGATTTCCACAGGTATTTACGTATATACACATGTGTATTAATTATAGTTTATTATTTTCGATGCTACAGAGATAACGCATTTCTGACAACAGAAATCAATTACAATTAATGATAATTACTATTAATTACTAACATTGCGGATAAATCAACCTATTTCGTATATGTATATAGTTTGAAATATTTCTATTATGACATTAATCCAGTTCGTATGAAAAATGCCACTAGGTCATTGAAAACAATATTGGTCCTAGAATTTTATCTGTGTTTTAAATATCATAATCCCAAAGAATTCATTGATTATTTGGAATTCATTGTATTTCGTAATAGTAGGATTATATTTAACACAGAATTCACGGTAAAGTAATACAAGGAATTCAGAACAATAAGGGCTTACAAATACGTAAATTATTTTTATATTTTTTCTGCTGGATACCACACTTAATATTAAATTTTTCCGAGTTCGAAATTAATACTAATGTGATGCCCGTAAAATTGTGAAAATAATAATATTAATGTAATATGTCGCCTCATTCAAATAAGGGCACAGAAAAGGTATAATTACAAAAATAAAGTATAGGGAAAGGTTTCTTGATATTAATATTTAAAGTTAATCTTTTATGCAAACTTCAAATTGCTAATACATCTTTGCCAGTACGTAATACTCTAGAAAAGAAGAAAATATAAGTTTTTTTTTCAATATTCTGGAATATATAGAATAGAAGAATTCTTTTTCCTGGGGATGCACTGCATCTGGCGGTGATATGAGAAACAGCATAATATCACTCTGTGGATAATTTACTTGCAGATTCTACAGCTATTAGAGATAACATATTTTATTTTTATTTTTCCAAAATAACAAACGGACATAGTTTTGTTCATTCGTTCAAGTGAGAGTCATCTTAAAAATAACTTTGGAGCCAAGTAATTATTTCTGCGAGGGGTCGTTTTTATATTCCCGGGGCTAGACTTTTTCAATTTTAATATAATTTTTCATTATAGTGTTTTATAATCGTACATGCATTGGTAACGACTGACAATTTACAAAACAATTGCAGCAGTATTAGTAGCTCCGTGCAACTATTTTTTGTTTCCTAATCTCAAAAGAACTTTAAGGGGAACAAAATTTATGGACAATGACGAACTTATAGCGGCTATTGAAAGATATTTTGGAGACAAACCAAAGGAATTTCTTATAAAATGAATTAACGTTGTTATTAAAACGATATAATACTTGCATCCAAAAGCAAGGGGGCTTTATTGAAAATTAAATTTCTGTTGCTGTTCGAAACTTTTCTTTTCATGCCTAGTCCGGGAATATAAAAACGACCTCTCGTATAAGCAAGTATGTACAGGGTGTTTAAAAAAGATGCGGCAATATTAAAGGGGTTGATTGTCCAGGTCATTTTATACAAAAAAGTTTATAATAAACAAGGTCCGCAAACGCTTCGTTACCGATCTACAGCGTGTTGAAGTTTAATTAAAAGAAACAGTAAAAATTAGATTTCTCCAAGACGGCATTAAAGATCATAATGAAATTTTAGGCGTGTTATTTTTCAAGAAAAAAATAGGACGCCGCTGATTTCTCTAAAAATAAAAATATGTTTCTATTCTTTGTTTAATTGTGAAGAAAAAAGCTCTCTTAACTTTCTATCATACGACGTACCGTTTTTTAATAAAAAAAACACATTTTAGTGCATGTACATTTATTACAGAAATTTTTTTTAAATAACAAGGGTTTTATTCAAGGGCAAAAACAAATATTTTACCATACCAACAATTTTAGCAAGCAAAAATTACAATAACTTGTTTATTATAAACTTTTTTGTATAAAATGACCTGGACAATCAACCCCTTTAATTTTGCCGCATCTTTTTTTTTTGAAGTCATTGGTGTACGCTACTCCATTGGAAAACGTAGAAGACTTAAGAAATCGAATCATTGCTGGGTGCAAGTCAATTGAAAGCGATCCTGTTGTTTTTGAGAGAGTTCGCCAGTCAATGAGGAGAAGATTGGATTCTTGCATCCGAGCTCGAGGTGGTCACTTTGCACAGTTATTGTAATTTTTGCTTCTAAAATTGTTGGTATGGTAAAATATTTGTTTTTGCCCTTAAATAAAACCCTTGTTATTAAAAAAAAAAATTTCTGTAATAAATGTACCGGGTGTTTTTTTATCTTTGATATCATTTTTATTACCTGCAACTTTTTTGTTTTTAAAAATATCAGAATGAAGCAAAAATCATTTTGCATAGGTATCTATGATGCTTTTTACGTTTTAAAAAATAAAACAAAACACTAACGTTTTTCCAAGATATTAACCTAACTTATATTTTTTTAAATGGAAAGCTCTAAATATTTTCGGATATTTCGATTTTACATGAAATTTCAAGTATATTTTATAAAGCATACCCCATACCTATCTTCAACGGTTTGCGAAAAAACGGCGTTTGAACATGTAACAAAGAAAAATTTAGTTTTGTAACCCTGTTCTTAAAGATGTCGAAATCAAACAGAAATCATTTTTCATAATTATTTAGAAAGTTTATTTTTAATAAAACAAAAGATTAACGATTAACAAAGTAACAAATTATTAAAAAAAACAATTTTACAGAATTAAGTTATTCTAAAAATGGCATGTTTAAACGCCGTTTTCTCGCAAACCGTTGAAGATAGGTATGGGGTATGCTTTATAAAATATATTTGAAATTTCATGTAAAATCGAAATATCCGAAAATATTTAGGGCTTTCCATTTAAAAAAATATAAGTTAGGTTAATATCTTGGGAAAACGTTAGTGTTTTGTTTTATTTTTTAAAACGTAAAAAACTTCATAGATACCTATGCAAAATGATTTTTGCTTCATTCTGATATTTTTAAAAACAAGAAAGTTGCAGGTGATCAAAATGATATCAAAGATAAAAAAACACCCGGTACATGCACTAAAATGTGTTTTTTTTTACTAAAAAACGGTACGTCGTATGATAGAGAGTTAAGAGAGTTTTTTTTCTTCACAATTAAACAAAGAATAGAAACATATTTTTATTTTTAGAGAAATCAGCGGCGTCCTATTTTTTTCTTGAAAAATAACACGCCTAAAATTTCATTATGATCTTTAATGCCGTCTTGGAGAAATCTAATTTTTACTGTTTCTTTTAATTAAACTTCAACACGCTGTAGATCAGTAACGAAGCGTTTGCGGACCTTGTTTATTATAAACTTTTTGCTATAAAATGACCTGGACAATCAACCCCTTTAATATTGCCGCATCTTTTTTAAACACCCTGTATATCTAGGATTAACAATTCAACAGTATTGTAATTCAATTATACATATCTAATCATGTCCAAAAATATTCAAAACATTTTTTCGTAAATTTGTTACGACATTACGTACAACATTGTTAGTTTCTAACATGCATTTACTTACTACAGAAATAATCATATATGTTCTCTATTATAAATATGTTTTACCTATGTACTAAAAATACGGTTAACATTAACATATTTGCAAATCCCAAATGTCAATTTTTGACATTTTATGCGAAATATTTCAAGCGTTGGTTGATTATTGTATTATTTCCACAGTATAAACGATGCTATTTAAATCAAACAAATTACGATTGTTTCAATATTCTCTATCTCTTCTTAGCTACTAATAGAGTATGTAGATGGCATTTTGATTCTTATTTCATACGCTAAATAAACATAAGTTTTTACGGTTTCACTTTTGCGTTTAAGTTACGAGGGTAACCCTAAAAATTTCCGGAAATTATCTGCATCGATCGACTTAATTCTGCCTTTGGTGATGAATCACCGTCCAAAACCACCGTCTGATTTGCAGAATTTAAGCGTGGACGTACTAGTGTCAGTGACGAATTTCGTGATTGACTACCTACACTACATTCGTCTGTAGTTCCAGCAAACATTAGCGCTATGCGAGAAGTGATTGAAGTGGATCGACATGTGACATCGACAGTTAAAAGCATCTTTGGGCATTTGTAAAAGTCAAATACAAACTGTTTTACATGGGCATTTGATAATGAAGAAACTTTGCAGCCGTTGGATTCCAAACAATTTAACCAAAGCTCAAAAAATGACTGAGTGCGAATTGGTGCAAAAAATGCTTCAAAAATTCAATCGCGATGCTTTTGCCAACATATACAGTATCGTAATAGATGACAAAACCCGAATATATTCATACGAAACAAAAAAAAAACACAATCGAGTGTTTGGTTGTTCGAAAGTGAACCAAAATCAACAAAAGCTGTTCGTTCAGGAAGTACTTCAAAAAAATGAGAAATGAGTTTTTTCTTCCGTAAAACTGGGGATGTTGCTACTGTTGCTCTTGAGAATTGAAAAACAATAAACGCTGATAGGTATACAACAATTTGTTTGCTGAAGTCTTCGATGAAATCAGAAAAAGCAGCAGACACGGCGCATCATCTTTCAACACAACACCAGTTCCCACACAGCACATGGAACAGTTGATTATTTAAAAGAGAATAATATTGAATTAATGACTCATTCGCCTGACTTATCGCCTAATGTCTTCTTTCTGTTCCGACACCGGTACAGGTCGTTAAAGCATTTAAAAGGCATGTTTTGGAGATACCCATTTCAGATCGGAATAAATGTTTCTACAACTGGTTTCTTCGCATGCTAAAGTGCTTAAAACTTAAAGACGAATATTTTGAGAATCATTAGTGTTTTTCTTTCGATAAAATATCTAATTTCTTTCTTTTTCCGGAAATTTTTAGGTTACCCCTCGTATATGAGATAGGTTGAGTGACGTTTGTATATTGTAGTTACATAAATTAACGGAAGAATGGTAAAGAATGAGAAAGACATTACATACGTATATTACTGGTACGGCTTCTCAAGCACGGTCTTTTTTTTTCTTTACTTGAATCTAATGGATTGCTATTGATTCATTAAATTGAAAGCGTTTTATATTGCGCATCATGTATGTATACATTTAAAAGGAATTGTTTGAATTATTGACTGGACTTTTGTTTATACAGCGTTTATATTCCCCTTTACTTTGCCTTTGGGAAAAAAAGATATATTGAAATTTAAATTAAAGTCACACAACTATTTTATTTACAAAACATTGGATCTTACTTTATTAATAGAAAATTAATTTAAAAACATTTTAGTATATGAACTTCAGGACGACAAATTAAAAAATTTCAAAAGATATAATATGGAAATATCTTGATTGATTTTAATCTTGAATTGCACTTCACATAGACCGATTGATATACTAAAGGAAATAAATACTTGTAGATTTCCAACTGAATCATTGAATTTTATTTGCAATTGCAGTAAATACGAGACAGGAAATGTAAAGAGATAAGTATTCATAATGAAAGGTTACTCCATATTTTGTTTTTCCCAAATTTCCTGTACTTATTGTATTACACACAGGCAAACAATTCTTTGTTAATTATTTATGGGCATTGTTGCGAAATATTTTGCTAATTCTTTGATATCAAATTAAATAAACTGCGTCTTAATTGTGTTTGTGCATTGGAAAGTTTTGAAACCTCACTCGTTCTTTTCAAATATCAAAATATTTATTAAAACAATTACTTAACGAAACGGTCTTAGGATGATCCGTATAGAATAAGCTAAAATAATTCATTTCTAAATCTGTATAAGTTGTCATGATATGAGAGACGGCTTATGACACTCAGAATAAGTATGTACTTACCAAATAACAAAAAATACATATTCTCCAAAAGCAATATTGCAGGGCAATGTACATCTTACTGCCGGTCCCTATTATTTGTAGTCTGTCCATCGATATAACGATTTGACCTTTTAGTATTTAAGAGAATTATCGGGGAGTATCCGATACCTCTTGCCCCAGGTATCGAGAAAACTTGTAAATGAAGTAATGGACCGTATTAGGAGAAATCAGATTTTCTTAAGTAGAAAATGTAGTATGTTTCGTGTAATATAATATAATCCTGCGTTTTCAATTTACACTTCATTTGTTCTAAAGGAAACAATTCTAATTTAACAGATAATATATACATGTGCCTGTATTAAAGAACATTGTAATGGTATTTTAAATATTAACATGAACACGGCTTTAAATTTAGTACAGTTAATAGCGGCGGACGATTATGGAATGACCAAGGTTGCAGCTAGTGCGTGATGTATACCTGACGAAAGTGAAGGCAAGAGAAACGTTTTATTTAAATATATTATCAGGATAACTATATTAAATTAATATAGTTATCCTGAATGAAATAAAGATTTTCCATTGTCACCGGCGTTTCGTTCACAATATGTGTTTCCAGTCGGTAGAAGGATAAACATATAAACTATGTTTCCTTCATTTCAAAAAGAGATAATAAGAAATTAATATCTCATACTTGCAAAGACCGTTTCAGTTTGTATAAATACATAAATTCGAAAAATACAAGGAAGGCAAGAGTCATTAGTCGAACTGATGAGCGAGTGCGAAACTAACAGTTAGTCTTCGGCGGTGGCTTTACTCTTTTCCTTGATTTCATTAATTAAATAAATTAAAAAAAAGCAAGTAATTTCAATTTTCATATATGCCGCTAATTCAAGAAATCCGTACCTATGTATGTATATGTATATATGCGTATGTACTATTTATGCGTATATATATAATATATTAATAATAATAATTTATAATTTAATATATTGTATTGTGTCTGCTTCATTTACGTATTCTGGGTCGTCTAGGATACACCAGTATTGTTTATTCTGTACCATATATTTGCCGCCAATATATTTGTCAAAAAAATATTTGTCGAGTATATGTTACAGTTTTATTAATAGTTATTGGTGTTTTAATGTTTGAATTATGTAGTTAGTTTATGTTAAATAATTGACAAAGATAATATTTATATTATCGAAACGTTTTAATTCTTATTGTGTTTTTTTGAGTTCATTTTACAGCCGCTAAACCACGAAAGGAAACTGTATATATATATATATATATATACATATATATTTAGTCTATTTTTTAATTCGGAGGAGTAAAATGAAAAGGCGCGTTTACACAATGGAATTTTGCAAAATTCCTTTTCGGCGGCAGTTTTAAAACTAACGACGATTTTATATAAATTGTAGTCAAGTAATTAATTAAAAATTCATTTAAAAAATTGGATAATTTTAATTTGAAATAAAAAGGAATCATCATCGTAAGTGAAATGCTTAAATGAAAAGTTTTAAAGGTGATTTGTATATTTTCAAAGTTAAAAAGAAAACACAGATGGTTCTTATTCTTATATGATTATTTACAAGCGAACAAAAATTTAGACAAATATTAATTTAGCATATACATATAAAACAACTATATAATTATTCACTATTTTTTATTATTATATACAAGTAAACAACAATGTAGACAAATGTTAATTATAGCATACTCGTATACATATGAAACAGTAACAATTTATAATTATTCACTATCATTTCGTAAACCTGCAGTCAGTCCTTTATTAAATGCCTGTCGTCGACTTCTTATATTGCCATCTACCCAAACTCATTGTTTGGTATGACCTTCCTTTAGCCATGTTTCATCTAAATAATTGGGCGAATTTGGCGATGATAATCTTTAATTGTCATCATATATCTTCTTCTTCACCTAATTATATCATCACGTTCTATCAAAACACTCTTTCGATTTCTCTATCATATACCTACAATAATATATCATATTTATTCTAACATATCAAAGCATGTAAAATATAAATTTGAGTACTTATATACTCAATTTTTTTTTGCATATTAATTAGAACATTGGCACTGACCTAAAGTTTATTATTTTCATCAATTTGTATAATGTTGAACGGCTCATCTGTGGCAAATCATCACACTGTTTGATTTCATTCAGCACTTTATCAAGTGTAGGAAGCTCATTTTTATAAAAAAAAATTGTGAATTATTTGCCTTATAGAATTCTTGACAGTTTCACCATAATCGGCAATTAAAGAGTGTCTTCCAGAACTTTGCTTTGGTGGGATAACTTGTCCTTTCTGCTTATATTCTTTTATGGTACGATAGACAGTAGACCGTGCCTAAAAACAAGATATCATACCTAACATACCTAGTGATGGTAATGTATTATAATACTAACCTATAATATGTTATCGATATTCTTGCGACAATAGCAGTAATCCTCATTCTGGGGTTATCAGCACGTAATTTTTTGGATATATTTACTATATTCAGCTTCTCAACAACAGATAGATGTCCCTAAGATCACAAATTTTCGCCTTCTCAACGGGCATATTTGCGTTCCAGAAGTGCTTACTACTTCCTCCATATCCAAGAGAAACGCTGAGAAAATGTTTTATACGGAGAGTATATCAGTCGATTTATTCTTAAAAGAAGTTTTTTACTATTATAATGCAAATTGAACAGAAATGCACTGACAAAAATAAACGATGTATACAACAACAGCTGTTGTAACAGTATGGCGGCCGTAAACATGTAAAATTTCCATACTGTAATTCTACCTAAAAACTGACAAATAGCAAGCTTCCTTTTTAGCGCTTCAATTTAAAAACACTCCTCCTAATTAAAAAATAGACAGTGACACCAATGATTTACTTTTATAAGTACTTAACTTATATTATTTATCTTAATATATCTGTCTAGAAAGCATGACTTGCGAGATTAAGTAGGTACTACGTATAAGAAAGGAAAAGGTCCACCAGTACTGCCAGTCCTTTGTTGTCCAAGGCTTACTCGTATGTAGGTAATACTTGCAGCATTATTTACGTCAATCCCTTTTATCCCTGGTTATAACTGTGGTAATTGATGTTAGAATACAATAAATATCAGATAGGTTTTGCAAAAGGTTATTGACAAAAAGAATTTTAAAATAGGTTTGAGTTTTCATTTAATCTACTTGATAGGTACCTAATTGAAAAATACATTGTATTTTAAATCTAAAAAAAAATGTGACCGTACTAGATAAGAATAGACGAAAATCTTACTAAATTACAAAGTTTTCAGAAGTTTTTCCTAAACTAAACAACAACGCTAAGTAGTATTTAATATACATATTAGTATTCATGTCAAGTAGGCCACTTTTCTTAGAAATGTACTTACATTTTTTCCTTATGTTAATAAGTTTTCCATTCAAAAATCCTGAGATATCGTCAAAATTAGGTAAATTATATAGTGATCGTTTTTTTTATTGATGATGCAACTCAGTTTTTCCTCATTTAAAATAATATGTTGGGGTTTTTTAAGTCTATACGTAGATAGTTTTTTTTTTATTTATATAATCTTAAGCCAGTCACTTTTCAGGTAAACAGTTCGTTGCGACAGATTCCTTGGTTTTTAACAATTTGGAATTTAAATAAATCTGCCCAGGTTAATTCTTACCTGGAGCATATTTTACCTGCGCTCTTGCTATTGCTAAGCGTTTGTGTACGTGCACGTACGAGATAGAAATACCTGCGGGTTGCATACTTATCGGTTGGCTCCAGCGTCTAAGCTGCCGTCTAAGTGCAAGAACGAGATAGAAATACCTAACCCCGCGGGTTACATACTTCTCGGCCAACTTCAGCGTCTGCTATAGGTGTTTTCTTTCCAATTATTTTAGTACATTGTTAAATTTTAAAAGACATGAAACCAATACATATGGCAAACTCATTAAAAACGAAATGTTATAATAAATTTGCTCAAATGGATTGAAAAAAAAAGATGTAAAACACCAGATTTTTTTATAAAATAAAGATAAAAATACATAGTAACAACTGGTTTATATTTTTATATATATTCAGTACGTTTACCATATAAGAACAAGATAAAGTTTTCATTTATGAGATGTTTCATATTTTCAAAGGAATCAGTTTTCATTAGTTTTGTCGTTAATTTATCGGGATTAATTTAGTAAATTCTCTCACTGAAGACTTCTGCTGTATTTGTTAGATTTCATTAAAATAAGGAAAACAACTTATTTTGACGTAAATGAATTGTACGTGTTATTTCAAAAACTGCGTTATTAATTAATGTAATACTCTCATAAACTACTCTATACAAAATGCTCTATAGCCTTAATGTGTGCCCATGCAAGACAGCAACAAAACTTAAGTAGATCGCTTAGAAAATCTTATCAATACTTGTTTTTTTCTATTTCAGATGAATCCTCAACATACTGTTCCAACAATTAACGATGACGGCTTCAGTTTATGGGAAAGTCGTGCCATCATGACATACTTGGCTGATCAATACGGAAAGAATGATGCCATCTATCCGAAAGACCCAAAGAAGCGTGCAGCAGTTGATCAAAAACTCTACTTCGATATTGGCACCCTCTACGCAAGATTCGCTGATTATTATGTGTGTATTATCGCTATCGATTTGTATTAGTAATGAATTCGACAAAAATAATATTTATTTATCTGTTTAGTATCCAGTTATATTTGGAGGTGGCACTTACGATCCAGAGAAGTTGAAGAAGTGCGAAGACGCAATGAAATTTTTGGATACCTTTTTCGAAAATTCAGACTATGCAGCTGGTAACAACTTGACGTTAGCGGACTTGGCTCTCGTTGCAACGATATCCACCTACGACGTGATGAATTTCGATCTGTCACCGTACAAAAATGTCACCAAATGGTTTGCCAGAGTGAAACAAAACGCACCCGGTTACGAAGAGGCCAACGGAAAAAATGTTTTGATTTTCAAACAGATGGTCGATTCACTGATGGCGAAGAAATAAACATATGTGTTTTGCAATTTGAGTGTTTATATTATGTGAGAATTCTGATTTCTTTTCCAAATAAATACATGCTTTAGAAGATATTTAAAACATATTTTGTAATTGGTGCAATTATATTATTCAATAAAAACATATTTTTACACTTTACGTTTGTACCTATATATTATGTGTAGGTAATTATTTCCTCGTATATTTAAGTACCTATTATTGCTAACTTAATGCAAAAAGTAAGAAACAGGGTGACATCTAGTGTGAACAAATTGCTGAAATACGAAAAGCCGGTTATTTCAAAATTAATTGTTATTTACACATTATTTTCTACACGAAATGTTATTCTTTATTAGATCACAAGTTTGAAAATATACGTTTTCAAAAATAGTTATGGAGTTTTGATCAGTATTGAATTTACATAATTAAATAATTGTTTTATTAGTTCATGAATACAAATGCATGTGTAGCACCTATTTATAAACTTTCGAAGTTTAGTTGAACTTTTCAAAGTATATTTAAAAGATCACAGAGTCATGGAAATATGTACGATAAATGGCAATTTCGAACTTTAAAAATGTTAATTATGACATGAACGTATTCAAACAAACATAATACATAACCTTAAAATGAATTAGTGCTTAGACTGCTTCGTCTTTTTGACTATTACATGTGTCTCGAAAAAAAAGTCCACCAAAACTTTTTATGCGTAGGAGTAGTAAAACAAATCGATATGAAATATAACGGTTATTCGTACGCAACCAAAATAAATCTGCAAAATACATAATTTAAAAGATTTTGCAATAGTTGTTTTTGGATCAAAGTAAAAATGTTACTTCCAGTCCGATTATAGAAGAGTTTAATTTTAAGTATGTACTTTGTGATTTTAAAAAATTGTGTGGAAAGCATAAGTTGGCAGAAAATTATTTAGAAAAAACCTCCAGTCTAAATTTTGAACTTTTTTTTATATAAATTTGTATATTAATATGTAATTACTACTGCATGAAGTGCATCCATCTCGTACTAAAAATCAATGCTTTCATTCAGCAGACACAACAGTTGCGCAACTGTTCAGTGATCATGTGCAGTAGACGAGCGCTCACTCTGAACATGTTCAGGAGCGGTCGCCATTTTTGTGAGCGGAAAATTCTATGCTCACTTAGTGAGCGTATTCTGTACGCATGCGCCATTGATTCATTCCAAGACCGACCTAATACATTCTTCTGAAGAAAGTTACTAGAAAAGTAAGGTACAACAAATTAAAGGTATTGTGCAGTAATAAATATATTATAATATTGGAGTTCACTCAGTATTTTATTCGGGGTTGGAAAAACCAGCCCTTCCACTAAAAACTACGTCAAACCTTAATGCAGAAAAACAATTTATTATTATTGTTTATTCGGTTTAATCTCTATAATTTTAACATATGGCAGCAATGAAAAGTATCAGATGACAGACGATGACATAAAGGTGAGCGGTCCTGTCCAGCGAACACTCAACTGTTGTGAAGTGAACGGTTGGAGCGGGATCAGTTCCCGATCCGCCTGCTGAATGAAAGCAATAATAAAATATATAAATATGTAACTAAAATATGAAAATTAGAGAGACATCTACTGTGTATGTGCATAACTAAAATCTTCCAGACTAATCGAAGGTTCACGCGCCATCTATGGATGCGCTGTCAAAATATTGACGTTAATACAAATTGTCAAAATTGAAAATGACATCTGCATTAGAACATCTTTACAATATTATTACAAAATTTTAAGTTATCGCATAGGACGCTTTAATATTTTATTTGTAGCTGGTGTAGTATCAATGAGAATGTTACGTATTGCTCTTATTTGTATTAGTGGTGGTGGTGGCAATTGAAGTGTGTTTGCGTGGTGTACAAAGTAGTGTAGGAAATTTGACGTCCTCTCGACCTGGTGTCACCTTGGGCGCAATAATCACAAGTAATTAAACTTTTATGACAGAAAAGTGCTATATTATAAGCTCATTTCGCTTTGTAGGTTCATCAGTATGGCTGCAGTCACGCCAATGTTGGCAAATAAATTTGCCAAGATAGTAAATGCAAGAACATTTTCGTCAACGAAAGTATTGGCTGCCAAACAGATGACAGTGAGAGACGCTCTAAATTCGGCAATTGACGAGGAAATGGAACGTGATGAGAGAGTTTTTATTTTAGGTGAGGAGGTCGCCCTTTATGACGGTGCCTATAAAGTAACAAGAGGGTTATGGAAGAAATATGGTGATAAGAGAGTAATAGATACACCCATAACCGAAATGGGCTTCTGTGGTTTAGCTGTCGGAGCAGCTTTTGGAGGTCTACGGCCTATCTGTGAATTCATGACGTGGAATTTTGCTATGCAGGCAATTGATCACATAATTAACTCCGCTGCTAAAACATTTTACATGTCTGCTGGTAGGGTTAATGTGCCAATTGTATTTAGAGGGCCAAACGGTGCAGCTAGTGGAGTAGCTGCTCAGCATTCTCAGTGTTATGGTGCTTGGTACGCACATTGTCCAGGTTTGAAGGTTGTTTCACCATATAATTCTGAAGATGCCAAAGGATTGTTGAAAGCAGCAATAAGAGATCCTGATCCAGTTGTATGTTTAGAAAATGAACTGCTGTATGGTGTTCAGTATCCAATGTCAGATCAAGCATTATCAAAAGATTTTATTTTGCCCATTGGAAAGGCTAAAATAGAAAGACCAGGTATGCTTCAGCAATATGTTAATTTTAATATACTTTTTCTCATAAATGAATAGTAGGGTTACATTGTATGTTTCTAACAATTCAAATATCTAATCTAAACTTAAATTACCAGAAATTAATATACATACTATTTCATCTATCCATAATAGTTTTATATTATCATACAGCAATTGCCATGTTGATAGACCCATAATAAATTTATGCCTATTTTTAACTTATAAAACTACTTACTAACTATTCATATCGAATTCTAACTGTAAATTCATTCTCACTGCTGTCCAAGTTACGTCTGCTTACTATACATAGATATAACCAGTTTAACCAAAATGAAAATTATTGGAGTATTTATTAAATTTTGCATGTTTATTGTCATTCTACTAGCTAGATCATTTTCTGTTCTTGTATTTATATAGTACCGCATTCTTACACTTCAACTTTGATGCCTTATTTGATAATTTACAATTTATTTACACATATTTTCATAGATTGTAAGATATCAAGGGATTTTTATCCTATGTAAGAGCAAAATACAGTATGTAAGTGATGGGGTTACTAATAAGAAAAACCTTTTTTAGTATTAATATTTTTGCAATGATTCATATTAATTTAAGTAATAGCTGAAGGAACCAGTCTTTTTAAAAAATACAAAGGATATTCTAACCATTCCTTGTACACCTTTTGTTTCAAATAATTCTATAGGATCTTTAGTAGGGCAATGCGTGTTTTGTATTGGGAAAATTCACACCTGTGATCTATCTTGTAGAAAATAATTACTGTGTTGTCATCGTCCTTAATTACTTAGCAGTAACATAAAAACACTTCCAAATAACTGTTAACGAGTTAAATTTTTATGTCCAATATTTCAATAAATCTGTGTTAAATTTGTAAGGCAATTTTTGCGTTCAAAAGTGCATTTAATTATTGAGAATTCAAATTAATTTTGGCGGGTGTCGGTAAAACAGAGCTCGATGTTGTGACGTCACGGTCATAACACGTTTCTTTTCACGTGTGCTGATCATTGGGTTTATATTGAAAATAGTGGTGTTTGTTGTTCTTGAGAGAAAGTAACATCGTTCAAATTCCAAGTGCGACAAAGAACGAGATACTGATATCATGTGGGTACGGGCAACTTTTATATGATTCGTATTAAGCCAGATTACTAATTTAATTTTAAAAATCGTTACGTCTAGGAGTCACGAATGTTAAGGTATAATTTAAGTAAGGTAAATAAAATGCAACAATGAGAATTTATTGAAAACACTCTAAATACAATGTAAATAATTAAGTATCAGAATAATAGTACTAATTACGTAACAAACTGGATTAAATAAAATTATTTAAAATTAATAATGTAGTAATTCCTTACAACATGTATGAAAATACATTCTACTCCAAACAGTTATTCAGGTAACAAATACTAAATAAATATAGAGAACATCAAAAAAAAATATTTCTTATGTACTTCATTTCATTACAAAAGACAATTATTTGAGGAATATTCTTTCAGAATTTAAAAAATGAGATTAGTTTAGAATATTTGTGCCGAATTCTATCTTTTACCTCATTTATTTGCATATTTCTATGGAATAATCTAACGGAAAAGTAATATTTTAATAACATTTAACATTTGTGATTATTAAGTGGTGACTGATCCAAAATATGATCATTTAAGCTGGGAAAAAGGGTTGTTTAATGTTTAACTGTTTTTTGAATATTTGGATGGTGCAAATTTGTCTAGTTTCAGAACAATTATCCACTTTTGACGCAATGTCGCATCAGATGGAAAACTACAAACCATAATTTAAATTAAAAAATTAATTAAAATTTTTATTAAATTATAAAAGCAATGTCTAATGAGATTATATTTCAAACACTTTTCAAATTAACTAATTACATAATATACTTAATACATAATTTTTAATGATTTGCGCAATAAATTGCAATGGTTATCTTGCCGATGAAAAGATACCCGTTTTCTGACGGTTTGTACCGGGTGTTTTTTTATCTTTGATATCATTTTGATCACCTGCAACTTTCTTGTTTTTAAAAATATCAGAATGAAGCAAAAATCATTTTGCATAGGTATCTATGAAGTTTTTTACGTTTTAAAAAATAAAACAAAACACTAACGTTTTTCCAAGATATTAACCTAACTTATATTTTTTTAAATGGAAAGCCCTAAATATTTTCGGATATTTCGATTTTACATGAAATTTCAAATATATTTTATAAAGCATACCCCATACCTATCTTCAACGGTTTGCGAGAAAACGGCGTTTAAACATGCCATTTTTAGAATAATTTAATTTTGTAAAATTGTTTTTTTTAATAATTTGTTACTTTGTTAATCGTTAATCTTTTGTTTTATTAAAAATAAACTTTCTAAATAATTATGAAAAATGATTTCTGTTTGATTTCGACATCTTTAAGAACAGGGTTACAAAACTAAATTTTTCTTTGTTGCATGTTCAAACGCCGTTTTTTCGCAAACCGTTGAAGATAGGTATGGGGATGCTTTATAAAATATACTTGAAATTTCATGTAAAATCGAAATATCCGAAAATATTTAGGGCTTTCCATTTAAAAAAATATAAGTTAGGTTAATATCTTGGAAAAACGTTAGTGTTTTGTTTTATTTTTTAAAACGTAAAAAAACTTCATAGATACCTATGCAAAATGATTTTTGCTTCATTCTGATATTTTTGAAAACAAAAAAGTTGCAGGTAATCAAAATGATATCAAAGATAAAAAAACACCCGGTACATCCATAAGCACAACAAGATTGAATCATTCATCAAAAAAAAAAAAAGTAAAAGCACGTCAAACTTAGGCTAAAACTATAAACAAATAAAGCAGATACCAGCTAGTATTGTAATTTTAAATTAGCAGCTCTCAGTGTTTTGCCTGAACTCAACTGATCGCGCATATACTCATCTCACTCTAGTGTTGTTCGCAAAACCTCTCGCTCATCTACACATCTAATTAAATATAAAATCATTGGCTTTAACACAAGCAAGGTGACATTTCATGCAGTGTTTCAGAATATACCCTTCTCACAAATTCAAGTGTTGTTTCCACATAATGAGATTCACATTTGAACAGCTTTAGTATCCTGTTAAGTGCTATTATAATTTTTAAAATGGTTGGAGCATTTTGGCATAATAGGTAGTATTTCCTCTCTAGATGTCAATCACATTTTAATACTTGTTTTAAAAACTACCAGTTTCAAAAGTTATCGTTTTACATGTTTGAAAAAAAGCAATAAAATAAAATAAATAAAATTACATATTATTGTGAAAGATCTAATTTAATTTTCATGAATCTAAAAAGAATGCCCCTTTTACATAAAAATAATCTATGGATTCGATTAAAAAAATTTCTGGAAAATTTCAAAACAACTTTATATGCTGATGATAATAACACTGCTGCGGCTTCCACGATGCGATTACTAAACTACCGATCTAACGGCGTTAGATCGGGAGATCGGGATTCATTAGAGTTTAGTAATCGGATCGTGAAAGCCGTTGCAACTATCAAGAATTGTCCTGATGCTATACGATGTGCTAAAGAAGCATGAATTTGTCGTGCTGAATGCTGAATTCAACAAAACGCTGGCCACTTTAAACAGTTCTTTTGGATGTTGTATTGTTAATAAATATCTTTACGCGCCAATATCTTAGTTATAAATTGATTTGAGACATATGTTTATATGGACTTTTTTGTTTATTTTATGTTGGAGAACAAGTACCTACAATAGTGCCGTGCAATTTCGAAACACCCGGTATATACATAAAAATAAGCAAGAGTTTCGACGTAATAATGACATTCATTCTTATGACACTCGTTCATGTCAAAACTTTCATATATCTAAGTATTCATTGAATATGTCTAGAAATTCTCCTCAAATTTTGTGTTTAAAAGTTTTTAAAGCCTTGCCTCAGAGATTTCAAATTATAATGAATAAGCGTGTGTTTAAGCGTAATGTTGGGGCAGTCTTGATAGAAAGCTGTATTCTATTGATGAATATTTTGATTTGTATAGTGAACAAGCAATTATACAGCTTAATAATTCTTAATTGTAGGTTTGTTTTTGATGTCTTTTATACTCATTGTGGAGGATTGTAATTATGACAATGTCGATATTCGTCTTTGAAATTGTAATGACAATAAATATATTATTATTATCTAATAATTGACCTTTAACCAGAAATTATATAAAATTATTATCACTAATAACGCTGATTCCATTTCATGTTATTCATTTTCGAATGTTCATATAAATTTGACGATGCTTTTCTTTCAGGCAAACATATAACAATCGTAGCACATTCCAAGGCTGTAGAAACGGCGCTGCACGCAGCAAAGGACCTGGCCGGGAATGGGATAGAAGCCGAAGTGATAAATCTACGCTCACTAAGACCATTAGATATTAATACCATCACTGCCTCTGTTGCCAAAACGAACCATCTAGTCTCGGTTGAACAGGGTTGGCCAACGTGCGGCATCGGCGCCGAAATTCTAGCGCGCATCATGGAAAGTGAATCATTCTACCACCTGGATCAACCAGCGCTACGCATTACTGGCGTTGACGTGCCTATGCCGTACGCGAAATCTTTAGAAGAAGCGTGTATACCCAGACCTCCAGATGTAGTGAAAGTGGTGAAAAAATTGCTTAAGGTTAAATAGAAATTGGACTGGAAGAACTTTGTTAATTTTTTTTTGCCGCCGTGAAATTGTAAAATATACTGTTATACACATTTATAAATATTTAGAGCGTCGATTGCCAACCATAATCGATTTTGTTGATATTATTGAACGAGAAACAAAATATTCAGTTTCGTATACATAAGAACAGGAACCTCATGTACAGTTTATTTATACATGTAAATTTATATATGTATTGTATATACACACATTTATTGAACATTTTACTCTTATTGTATATATAAATAGAAAAATTTTCCGCAAAAAATGCCAAATTACCGAATATTTGTTTTATTTTCCTTTTCTTTTACCTCTTATCCTGTTATACCTTGTCTCAGAATAAGAAGGAGTGATTCAAATATCGCGCCAAAATGATTTATATTTTTAAGGTATCTCATTGGTTCTTGCGTAGGCAAGTTTAACATGGGAAAATAAGTTCGGCAAAACGTCATTTTATGTACAACATAAGTATGAGTGATCAGACGGCTTAATACCTAGGGAACAAGTGATTAGGCTGTTGAAACTTTGAATTTGATGAATCTGTCAAAAACAATGCATGGCAGTGCACAGTTTCTTTTTTAAAATAGAACGTTCTACACTTAATATCATTGCAAAAATAACTATAGATGCCTCATCTATAGTTCCAAAAATTAACGGAGCAGTTCTACACAGATTCTTGAAACTCATAATTTCAAGTAAGTGTTAATCAAATAACTATTTGTATTACCACATGTTCATACCGCATGTGTCAATTTTCATTAGCCATAGGGGATTAATCCATACAGTAAGTGGCAACATAGTACCCCTTCTTTCCTCTCCAATGCCAGCACGACCGATGCATGCACGTAAATAGAAGTTAGCGTGGTTAGCAGCAGGGGTAGTGCACTTCATTTACTACACTTTATCAGTGTTTTGGTTGAGGGAGGGTCCCTTAGAGGGCAGCACTTTATACAGGATCGAAAACATAGCTCTCAATATAGTTGGCTGCATTAGTGAATTTTGTTAGAGTTGTTGTTGTCATGTGATTTTTCTCCGCCATTTGCAATGTTGTGAGTAACTGTCATTGTTAAATACGCTAGTTCTTCTCCACAAATGCATTTCCAAACATCAAACCGATGAAAATATGGATGCTTAGGCGTTACCATCCACCTCACAAGCAAGTCCCAGTGAAAGACTAGAAATTCAGTATGTGTCATGTATTTGTAAGTGTCATTTATAGTATTAAAAAATGTAACAGTTTCTTAATCATATTAAATATATTGCAGTTATAAGGTATAATGTTATTTTTGTATATGATTTACTAAATATATATAATACTTATAGATAAAAATACATTTGCTTTAATCTGTTTCATCAGTAGTACTTAGATACAAAAAAGATTTTACGATACTTCACTATTTACGTATATTAATATGTTTTTCATGTAAAATTAGCATCAAATATTTTGACGTTTAATGTTGCAGACACATGTTAATGTTCCAGCAAATATAACGCCAAAAAATATTGATGCAAATTTTCACATGAATTTCATACTTTAATAATTTGCAAGTCATTTCAAAGATCCCGCTCGTTAGAAAATTATCATTCTCTACAGATTCCTACAATGAATTCTACCAAAAGTACCCGGAAGGGTGCAACAGATGGTGCTGATGTTTGGTTCACTTTTTAGTGAGAGAGTAGGCCATCTATCCTCTCTCTTTTATCTATGGTTAGCAGTACCTATTCGACCACCGGCTTGGGTGTTTCTAATGCGTTCAGAAATAATATTTACGATTTGCAAGGATTTGTTTTTCTTTTCAGTAAATGCAGAGAATTATTAAGCTGCGTTCACGCTGCATGACACAAACAAAAGCGTAATTTTAATAAAATTAAAAAAGGATTCTGAAAATAATAATAAACTATACTACATTTGATGTTTCCCGTTCCAGTAATAAGACAGCTTTTATTGCAGACTAGATCGCAACGTGTTCGCAGCTAAACACTGAATGTAAAATCTGGTCGGGAGAAGTGGAAAGATCGGAGAAAATCGTTGTGATGTCGGTTGTTGTCGGCACTGGTGACGGACAGTAAGGGCACCATGTTGCCACGTATTATATGTATACGTATAGATCGCACGCAAACATTGAATCCCTATAGCTAATGAAATTTGACAAATGCGGTATACATGTTATATTCCGGATATGTCAGATGTAATAAGAAACCTGTACCTAACAGGAAAAGGTCAAAATATCTGGTGAAGAATATCTGGGAATAATAAAACAGTACAGATTATGACGGTCGTTCAATATTTAATTAGATGAAACATGCTTGGATGAAGGACACACAAAGAGAAAAGTTTAGATTGCTGCAAGTATAATGAGTGCATGACAAGCTTTTGTTAAAAGCCTATCGACAAGATTAAAAACCCCTACTGGTAATGATACGCAAGGATCTGAATTGATATATGTGGGGGACTATTGTATGATTCATGAAATGAACGTTAACATTTTTGAAGGATGTTATAGTATTACCCCAGTTGGAAAGGGCAGCTGCACAGGTTACCTCCATATCATTGCGAGCGCAATCCGATTGAAATGATTTGGGCCCAACTAGAAGGTGAAGTTGCTCCAAAAAATTCCCCTTTCAAAATATCACTTGTACGAGAACTTTAACAGAAGCAATTATAAATGTTACAATAAGTAATTGGAAAAAATGTGCCGACCATGTAATTAAAGTACCTATCAAAGAAAATGTGAGACATAGATGGATTAATGGATGATTGTGAAACCATTTATTATTTATGTCTGAAACAGTCACGATGTGTGACTTATTAATGTCCAGCACAAGGGAATCAGACTAATTTATGCTGCATTTTTTTTGTAATTATAGTCTCAATTGTTGTATTTTTAACATGATGTGAACACTAAATTATTGTTAATTTCCAATATATAATATAAATAAAAATTTGTTATAAGTAAGTACTTTATAAGAGTATAAGTGTAAATTATTCAACTAAAGTTTTTCTCCGTATTTTCAAAATACATACACACAGGTAGTGAATAATAATTAGCAATGTGTATCTTTGCAGGTTGTGTAAGCAACTTCAGTCAATATAAATTTTTATATTTATTACTGTTGTATGTAAGATTCACATTTCCAAGAATGGTTGCTTGAATTTACCTGCTCAAGGTTTGTAGGTAACAGTAATACGAATGATTTATTTGTATAAGTTCTTTATTGATATTTAAAATAGAATAACTAATAAGCAAAACTTCTTCTGCTAGTTCTTAAGGACGTCTTGATAAAAGATTTGATTCATTCTTGCTCTCTGGTACAAATATTTAATAATAAATAGACTTGATTCACAATTTCTGAATTTTTATTCAAACATAAGTCATAAATTAAATACATTTTATTAAAAAATAGATAATTTATTTATAAATCATGGATAAATACAACAGAAATGAAAAGGTGGCAATAGTAATGTGGTACCAGAAAAATAATAGTTTAAGGCAAGTTAGAGCAGGGTTGCGATATTTAGGGAAATTTCCCTAGATCTACGGAATTTTATGTTCGTTTAGGGAAAAAGGGAATTTTAATATAAATAGGTCAAAATCTAGGGAAAATTTAATACAACCGTCTGTATTTAAGCTACCTATATTGTATCACAATTCATTTTAAAAAGTTTTAAACTTAAACCACAGATAAGGGAGATTACAGATAGCCGGTGTAATGGCTATTATTGGCAACACATTTTGGAGACGACCGCTAGAACCTAGCGGTCGTCTCTAAAATGTGTTGCCAATAATAGCCATTACATCGGCTATCTGTAATCTCCCTTATCTGTGCTTAAACCACTGATTACATATTTTTTTAAATAGTAGTCCGCCATCTTATGGCTAGTAGGAAATTCAAAGGTTAATAACGCGATAACATCTATACACATTCCGAACCGGTGCTCTACCGATTTTAAATTTTAAGCACGTTTGCAAATCGATCAAATTACTACAATATAATAAAATAAGGTAAATCCCTTGGAAAAAGTCCCTGCTCTGAAGTATAACTATAACAGCTTGTGCTGTTTTTTATTTTTCACATTTTAATTCAAGCTTTCGAGAAGTAAATGTGAATGAATTTTTTAATTCACTAATAAGTTTAGTTTTATCTGTACAGCTTAGTTATATCTATTTAATGTAAGTATATGTAGATACAAAATTACTTTTGTTTTATTAACGAGGTTTAGTTTATCTGATTCTTACTTAAAGTGTTCGGTTTTTAGCAAATAAGATGTATTTGTTTCATATAACTGATAACTTTCATCGATTAGGTAGGCACTATTCACTTGAATCAACATCGTTTGAATAATATTTCGAGTTCTCTGTCATATCTTTATCAAAACGTCATTGTGATAAACGACTTGTCACTTTACTTTTAACGCTAGTGTTAAAAGTTAATTACTTTTAACACTTGTTAAGATATTTCATTTTTAATTGAAGTATGATGTGTTAAAAATTGAGTTTTTAATAGTGTTTGTAGAAACAAAAAAACAATATTATACACTTCGGGGAAATCTAGGGACATTTTGACTAGAAATCTAGGGAAATAAAAAAAAATCCGATCGCAACCCTGAGTTAGAGACATGTTACCCGTCAATTATCCAGACAGGCCTATACCTTGTGCAAAAACAATTCTGAACTTTTTTAAAAAATTTCAAGAAGATGGTTAAATTGTGTTCTAAATTCTCACAAAAAAAGAAATAGAACCAATCATGTTCGAACAGAAGACATGAAATTAAATAGGTATCCTGTGTTACGTAGAGGAACGGTCTGTAGGATCGCTTTTAGATGTAGCTAAACATTTTGGAGTATCGTACAGTTCGGTATACAAAACTCTGAAAGAATTTAAATATAGGCCATACAAAATATCAAATCATCAAGAGCCTTTCGAAGAGGATAAGATAAAACGAACTGAGTTTTGTGAAATAATGTTTAACATGTTAAATGAAAACCAAGAAATTTTAAATAAAATAATTTTTACTGATGAGGCTACATTTACCGTAAACGGTGAAGTCAACTCTCAGAACTTTCGGTTTGTACCCTACATTTATCCATGAAAAATTATTTCCTACCCATTAATCCATTAGGTACTGGTCCCGTACAAATCCTAACGCTCAAAACCTGACCCGAACACAGTACCCTCAAAAAGTTAATGTCTGGATTGGAATAATAAGCGATAGACTTATTGGCCCATTTTTTTATTGACGGTAACCTCACTGCAGTGAAATATTTGAATTTGTTAAGAGACCATATCATTCCATCAATTGAGATGATGAATGTTGATTAACCCTGGTTCCAAATGGATGGGGCCGCGCCACATTCTACTAACGCTATCAGGAATTTTTTAAATAACTTATTTCAAAGACGGTGGATTGGTAGGTTTGGTCCCATACTATGGCCTCCAATATCAGCTGATTTATCTCCAAATGACTATTTTCTTTGGGGTTACCTAAAAAGTAAAATTTACAACAATGTACAAATACGCAACTTGAATGAACTAAAAGAGCGTATACGTACTGCATGTAATGGAATAAGGCCAGAATTTATTAGAAATACACTTCGTTGCTTTCAAGATCGCCGTGCTTATTGCCTTGAAAGACAAGGTGGACATTTCGAGAACTTGTTATGATGTTAGACTTCACATTTAAGTTCGTTTAATTGTTATAATAAACTAATTATTTTGTTCCAAGTGATATTCTGCATTTTATTTATTAAAAACATAACCTAATTCTTCTAAGCTTTATTTTGCTCTGTATCGCGCTAAATTTTAACAGTTTCGTAATAAATGTAAAAGGTTTTATGTACGCTGCAAAGTTTAATTTTTCCTTACAAATAATTTATGGTAGAAGTAAGAGAAACGGATCTCCAGAATATTATTTTATTTGTATCGACGTTACGGGGCCAGTGGGAAATGGCGAGAAATCCTTAATGTAGCAATTATGATGTTGACGACGTGATATTATTTCGAATTTTAAAAATGGAAGAAAAATTGTACAAAATTAGTTATTTACGATATAATTGTTAAAAGTGCTATTTTATTTTGCGAGTAAGATTTGCGACACGAGGGTGATTAGGAACTGGAGCAATTTAAAATAAGCAAAATAAAATAACATTTTAACACGTGTATCGTACAGTGTTTCTGCTACAAACTCAATTTTTATTTTAAAATTTTAATAAAAAGTTTAACGAAAATTGACTGATAAAAATCTTGTGACAGCTCCTGCTTGTCAAAATACGAGTGTATAACTGGTTGTCTACTATACAGTGACTATATCGCTAATGCATTGACAATTTTTTTTTTATCATTACACATAGGGAAAATGCTATGTGTAATGATAAAAAAGAGCCCGGTATGTATGTATTTATAATGGCAATCCTCCTCAAAATGCTCAGAACAAAGTCTACTACTTTCATTTAGTAAATGAAACACAAAACAGCTAAAATCGTAGTTAAAAATAATACAGTTCTTCTAACCTCAATTGTCATGATGTCATATTAAATTGTCAACTACACACAACTACATTTTAAGCTGTGTGTTCCATGTTTTGGCGGGATATTTTAATCACTCCTTCTTATTCTGAGACAAGGTAGTGTTTACGTTGAAAAAATTTTTAGTCGGTGGTTTATTATAATTTTACCGGATCACAAATGTGTATTTAATATTTATTTACATAAAGTGATACTTTTCCTGGCGAGACGAAATTTGAAGTACGAGGTTGCGTAGTGGCCGAGTACTTTAACAGCTGAGTCAGGTAAATACACTTTCTTGTGTATTGTATACTATTTTTTCTAAAATCGAATAATTAGATTCTAGAAAATAAAGTAATATTGACAATCAAAATGATCAGAAAAATCGAATCGGTTCTGTTTCTGTTGTTTCCTTAGTGACTAGTCAACAAACGTTTACAACAATAAAACTTTATCACTTTTTGAAATTTTCGCTGGTTCTTTCTTCGAGTTAATAACGGTGTGATAAATATGAATGTAAAAAGTAGTGATATAGCACGCTACAGTCCATCGAACATAAGTGCTGGTGCAATGGAAGATTTTCTACCAAGCAAATATAAAGACATCAGAAAGCATACTCAATATATTTGAAGATAATAATAGTAATAATTATAAATCCTCTACTTTGTGAAGCATTTTCTCCGTATTAAAATACACTTTGTTACTGAAGAAAAACGTTAATATTAAAAAGTTTCCCAGTTCGTATAGTCACCAATTTGTTACAAAGAAGCTTATTATTATATAACTAATGTATTTTTCCATTAGATGGGTGATTAAAATAAAACTTATAATTGTTAAAGTAATATAGTGTAATAAAACCTTTCAGAAATATTGTCGCATTGTTTTTTGCAAATTCAACATATACAGGGTGTCCAGAAACTCTCCTGACAAACGAAGACCGGAGATTCCTCAGATAATTTTAAGACAATTTAACCCGATTCACCCTAGTCCGAAAATGCTTCCTAAGGGAGGTAGAGCTCTTTGAAGATGGCGCCTTGTAATTAGTTTTTTTTTAATATCTCCCGAACGCTTCTATTTAGAAAAACAAAAACTGGTATGCTTATTTATCCTCCAGAGATGAATCGATTCCATCAATCGCGAATTTCTAGTACCGGTCATAGGCGTCCGTTTTGGGTAGGTACACGGTTATTTTAACGCATAACTTTTTTGTCTTTAACTTTTAAGCATTTGTGACACTAGATTATTAAATTTTCAGGTATTGTAGTACTAAAAGGTACTCTTACTTTAAGTCGGTAGGATACACCGTTTTAATTAAATTGAATTTTAATGACGAAAAAACGAAAAATTTTCAAATCGATTTTTCTAGAAAACGGTGTATCCTACCGACGTAAAGTAAGAGTACCTTTTAGTACTAGAATACTTGAAAATTTAATAATCTAGTGTCACAAATGCTTAAAAGTTAAAGACAAAAAAGTTATACGTTAAAATAACCGTTTACCTACCCAAAACGGACGCCTATGACCTTAGGAAGCATTTTCGGACTAGGGTGAATTGGGTTAAATTGTCTTAAAATTATCTGAGGAATCTCCGGTTTTCGTTTGTCAGGAGAGTTTCTGGACACCTGTATATTATTAATAATAAGAATCGCCAAAGGTGTAAGAACAGAAAAAAAAACTAATTGCTTGGGTTGTATCTAGTTGTTTAGGAAAATGTTTTATAATTCTGGTGTTTTTTATGTGAAGAATGTTTACTTAATTCACTTTAATTCAGAATTAATTTTTATTGACAATGGTTTTTATTAGAATACCTATATAAACATTTGCACATGTTCAAAACATTCTAATCTTTTGTAAACGTGGTGAAATAAGAAAAGATGCCTGTGGTTAGATACAAGAACTCGATATATCCAAGCTCATGTGTATATTTCGACGGTCAACACAAAACTAAAAATCTCGGATCCAAATGACTGGTGCTGCCGCTCTAGATGTCGGATCCAGTTTGGGTACGCTGAGTGCTATGTAGTGGCGCATCTTTACGTATTACTTCAATCAACGCCTATATTACTTAAATTTGTCTTTTTTCAATGTTTTTCATTTTTTAGAGTATACCAGCTATCTCAGAATTTCCCGGACAAGTAATATTTCCTTTATTTAACTCAGTGGTTCCCAAACTTATTTTGCCTACTGCCCACTTTGAGAATAAATTATTTTTTAGCGCCCCCATTTTTTCACCTACTCAAAAACCACTATAACTTCAAATTAAATTAATTATTGTGAGCTATATTAGCGGAGATTAAACATTCATTCTAAACGAGACTTTTACTATGGGTTATAGTAAAAGTCTCGTTTAGAATGAATGAGTTAACTTGAGACCTGAGCGTAGTAGGTAGTACACAACGGCGCTCAGGTCTCAAGTTAACTTTTACGGGCTACACCTGCCAATGAGAATGATTATTGAAACGCAACTTTATAGTATTCAGACAAAGTATCTTTTATTCAAAATTCAAAATAAAACAAACATAATCGATTCTAATATAAAAACTAATGTGAAGGATGAATCTGATGCTGTTTAATAAGTTTGTTGATATCAGGTTCCAATTTACTCAAGAACAGCCGCAAGTCACCACGTTCGGTAACATGCAAACGATTTCTCTTTTTAGTAAGCAGCGTTGCTACAGCACTAAATCCACGTTCACACAAATATGACGATGGGAATGCTATCAAGAATCGTTGAATGATTGACCACAATCCAGGGTACAATTGCGGGATCGGTTTTTGTAGCCAAAATTCTTGGTAGCCATTTTTGAACTTGATTTTTATTTCCTCGTTCGTTGTCAATTCTATAAGTTCTTCTTCCAGATGTGGTGATATTGCTGTGTTGACATTTGAAAACGGATCCAACACCCAGTCTGGTATTTCCAAGTTCAAAATATCCTGGTATCGTTCGGTGAAGTCAATGTGGAGCTTTTCCAAATGTTGGCAGTAGGCAAACAAGTCGTCGTTACTGCAGGATACTGATAAATTCGGAAAATTATGAAACTCACGTCTGCCCATATTCTTTTTGTGTAGAAGCAGTTTGGCTGCGAAAGCAGCAACGACATTTTTTGTTTTAATTAAATTTAGTTCATCGCCTTGCAGTTGGAGATTCATGTTGTTGAACAATTTATACAGGTCTGTCATGTAAGCTATATCATTTTTTGATGTAATGAGCTTGTTGCGCAATTCTGTATCTTTAGTTTCCAAAAACTCTATCACAGAGTCAAACAGGTTGTAAAATCGAGTCAGACAATTGCCTCTTGATAGCCAACGAACTTCGGTATGAAACAACAAACGGTTGAAATCTTCGTCATTAGTAACACAAAGCTGATGAAATAATCTATCATTCAAAGAGCAGTTACGGATTTTATTGACTGCTTTGATGACATATTGCAGTGATTGAAATAGTCGTTCACTTAAATTTCTAGCAACCAAATGTTGTCTATGAATAACGCAATGTACAGCAAGGACATCTGGAATTTTATTTTTTACGTACGCTATGAAGCCTTTATGGCACCCTGTCATAGCCGGAGCGCCATCCGTAGCAACTGATATAATATTTTTCAAGGGAATCTCTTTCTCATCACAAAACTTTTCCAATGTATTGAATATGGTTTCGCCTTTTGTATCGGTCTCTAAATTTCTAGCAAACAATAGTTCTTCACATATTTTCTCATCTTTAATAAACCTCACGTAAGACAGCAACAATGCTTCATTAGTTGGTAAAGTGGACTCATCGAGCTGAATTGAGAATTGACTAGTCCTCAGATGATTGCACAATGATTCTTCTATGTTTCCGGCCATTTCATCAATTCGTCTTTGCACAGAATTATTACTCAAAAGAATTTTTCCGATAATATCTGCGGCCGGTTTATGAAGCACAGTAGTTATTACTTCCTTTATTGCTGGCAAAATTAACACTTCTCCGATGTTGTGTGGTTTGCCTTTTTGAGCAATTAACAAAGAGATGTTGTACGAAGCTCGAAGTCCGTCGTCATCTTGCTTAGCAGCCGCCGAAAAGAGTTTTGCTACACTTGGCCGAGTATTATGCTTCTTCTCTAGGTCTTGAAAATATGCTACATTCTTGTCTTTCTTATCTGGATGCATTTTATTCAAATGATCTTGAAGTCTTGAAGGCTTCATTGCTTCATTCGAAAATGTTTTTAGGCATAGAAGGCACAAAGGCGACGATGGGTTTGTAGGATTTTCAATGAATCCGAATTTAATATATTCCGCACAGTATTGCCGTCTCTTCTTTTTTACTTCCGACATTGTTTTGTCTTGAGAAATACGTAAGTATAAGTGTTGAACTTAAGTACTGCTTATCTATTACGCGCGAAACCGCAAATGAAAATAAAATAAATATTACGTTGTTTATATAGGATTGCATAAGCAGCACGCACCGACAGGAATAAGACAAACATGCATAAACTCGTTTATCTCATTCGACGCTCAATCGTACTCAACAAGTAAGAACAAGTATTCTATGAACCAGCCGATTGATACAGTTGCCTTTTTATTTGTTTGTTTGTGTCTCTTTTCGTTTCGAAACGGAGCGACCGATTGATATGTTTTTTATTTTATTTATTCAATAAAACAGGACAGATATATGAACTACTCGGAGAGAAATATCGAACCGAGTTGGTTTGAGCAATCTCTTAATTAATATTAGTTGATGTTCACAAGCTGTAGTCGAGAGTAGGGATGGGACATCGGTGGGTAAACATCGATATCAAACATCGATGTTAACATCGTTGATCAACATCGATGGTTGCAAAATATCGACTACCAAACATCGATGTTTTTAAACATCGATAATTATATTTATAGATTTATTTTTTGGCAGTTTAACAAAAACTTTATTATAACTTAATTAATTTACGTCCTTAACAAAATGATATAAAAGATATCACTATTCAAAAAAAATAATAAAAGAAATAGGTATATACATTTATAATATGTAGTTAACTTTAGAAACTACTCAAAAAAAACTATATAAAAAAACAATATTATGCAATTACGCATGAAACAACCACATGACTTAAATCGTCTGATACTTAAAAAATATATACATTTACGTGTATCAAAGCTTTTTAAGAGAACGATTTTTATTTGGGATTTTATAGTCTTGCATTTTTTTTTGACTACGCTGGCAAATACCGAGATACATATGGATATGGTTTTATATTTCTGATGTGTCATCTTGCATTTAATACGTGTATCGTCGTGTATGATTGTACGCACTAGGGAATTTCCCGAAGAAGTATACATCGGTAATGTCTATCTCCCTTCTTTTTCTATGAAAATACGTTTACCTCCTTCACTTATTCTGCATGCATACATAATTTAACTTTTATTCTGCACATTAAAAGTACTATAAATTTATGTATTTAATTATATATTATTTAAATATTTATACTGAGTAATATTTAAAAGAGCCTAAAATGAAATATTCGAATTTATATGATATAGCACTGTGTAATTTAAATACTTCTTTTATTCGTAGACAATTTTACATCCTCGTAGCCTGTATGTGAGCTGTTAATTTGGAAACATTTTTGTATTTGTCAACAGAGGACGCTGTTTTATTTTGTGATTAGTGCAAATACATTTTGTCAAGCTTAAAAGTTCGATGTTCACTATATTTCTTCTAACATCGATAGTTTATCGATAAATCTAAATTGCAAACATCGATGCAAAAACATCGCACATCGATCCTAAAATATCGATGTTCAATGAACATCGATGTTTATCGCCCATCCCTAGTCGAGAGTCGAGAGCTCAGTCGGTGTCTAAGAGTCCTCCTAGATTCTAGATGAAATTACAAATCGCCCCCTAAGCCTTTACACAACGCCCCCATTTTTTTTCTGGGTCTCTTACCGCCCCCCTTTAGACCTGCAGCGCCCACAAGGGGGCGTTATCGCCCACTTTGGGAACCTATGATTTAACTAGATATAATTATGAAATAAAAACTGTTTTATACGACATCAAAAACTCTTTCAGAAATCGCCCTTGCGCTAAAGTATTTAAGAGCCATCACCCCTACTCTCTCGAGTGCCATGAACAGAGTGCGGACACGAAAGGTTGATGACTCATCGCCCATGGGCGCACTATTAAATGTTGTATTTTTAAAGGTTTTAATTTTATTTATATAATTGGATAACAAGTGGCAGGTGATCTATAAAATACAAAATACCTTATTATTTGTTCATTTTCTGCGTCTTAACATTTGCCGAAGGCCACATCCGATAAGTCACTTGGAATACTTTTGAAATTATTAATAGCCACATCTAATGTGGTTAGTCCATCTTTTAATTTGAGATTTCGATTTTCAAAATATGTGATTAGTTCAGGCAAATTTTCAAAGCGTTCCTGAAGGAATAACAACTGATTTTTTAAATTTGGGATTTGTGTTAGTTCCTTGCACTCAGAAATACTTCGGACTTCGAGCATCGTCATTTAAACATGTAACGAAATTTTGTAAACTATCGAAATTCTCTGCATAAAAACTAGTAGCTTCCAACCATGGTCCCCATCTAGTTATTACTGGCGAGGGAGGCAGTGACAAATATTGAAGTTTTTCCCTGTAAAGAGCTACTCTCGATGGTGCTTTTCTGAAAACATTTTTAAAAGCGGATACAAGTCTATCAATTTCCGGATACCTGTCTCTGATGATATATTCACAGATTCTGTGGAGAGCATGTGCTACACAAGTAATATGCAGCAGATAAGGATATGTTTCCTTTAATAGTCTGTCTGTTTTTAACATATATGCGGCACTGTCACTAATAAATAAAAGTATTTTTGCCCTGTACCTGTCGTCCGAATGAAGCATTTTGTGCAAATTCTCGTTAATGATTTTAGTAACTGTTTCTGCATCAACTGTATTTATAACTTTAGATGCTATTACATATGCTTTATATGGAATAGTTGGATGTAGTATACCAGCTATACAACATTTACCACACAGTAGGGATGGGCGATAAACATCGATGTTCATTGAACATCGATATTTTAGGATCGATGTTGGATGTTTTTGTATCGATGTTTGCAATTTAGAATTATCGATAAACTATCGATGTTAGAAGAAATATAGTGAACATCGAACTTTTAAGCTTGACAAAATGAATTAGCACTAATCACAAAATAAAACAGCGTCCTCTGTTGACAAATACAAAAATGTTTCCTAATAACACCTCACATACAGGCTATTGGATGTGACTATACTATCCCAGAAACATTTCAGCATGGACTATACTATAGACACAAGCCTCAAGACAAGCATTATGCGTAATAAATAAGGCAGCTGTCAAAAGAATTCAAACATTATGGTTAGACATAGCCACTCTCGCCACATTATTTTTAAAATTCAAGGACAAACATTAGCTGGCACTGCTTAAGAGGATATGAGTGAAGGAGGTAAACGTATTTTCATAGAAAAAGAAGGGAGATAGACACTACCTGTATACCTCTTCGGGGAATTCCCTAGTGCGTACAATCATACACGTATAGATGCAAGATGACACATTAGAAATATAAAACCATATCCATATGTATCTCGGTATTTGCCAGCGTAGTCAAAAAAATGCAAGACTATAAAATCCCAAATAGAAATCGTTCTCTTAAAAGTTTTGATACAGGTAAATGTATATATTTTTTAAGTATCAGAGGATTTAAGTCATGTGGTTGTTTCATGCGTAATTGCATATTGTTTTTTTATATAGTTTTTTTTTGAGTAGTTTCTAACGTTAACTACATATTATAAATGTATATATATGAGCCACGTTTCTTTCATTAATTTTATGAATAATGATATCTTTTATATCATTTTGTTAAGGACATAAATTAATTAAAGTTTTTGTAACTGCCAAAAAATAAATCTATAAATAAAATTATCGATGTTTAAAAACATCGATGTTTGGTAGTCGACATTTTGCAACCATCGATGTTGATCAACGATGTTTGATATCGATGTTTACACACCGATGTCCCATCCCTACCACACAGCGTCCTAATATATCGACAGTTCCGTCGGCACTTATCCATAGGTACTGATTTGAAAGATGTCTTCTAATGCATTCTGCTGTTTTCGTGAAACACATAGAAACATAATATTTGCGTAAGGTGGATTCATCAGGAATATTTCGACCAGTATATTTTTGAAGAAATGTTTTGAAAATGGGATTGTCAAGTTTCTTTAATGGGATATTAGCCGCCATTAAAGCTTCACAGAGTTCTTCGTTAAAATTGTCAGCTTTCAACAGGTCCAATTTCTGTGTATGTTTTAGCGATGCTAAGTGACGTTGTACGTGGCCTTTTTGGGCATTCTGTAACGATATTTTACAGACTATGCAATAAATTTCTAAATCACTGACAATGCAGGACATACAATCATTATGACCCTTAATCCAACTTGCCATTGTTTTACGATGCCATTCTCGACGTTCTTCCATATCATAGTAACATAAACAATGTTCTAGATCTAAATAAATGATAACTAAAAATGTATCCGTATGTTATTGAAACTTAACAAATTCCAATGCACACTTACGTCGAGATAATTGGAAGGAATAGATTCAATGAAACGGTATTAAACAAGAACTATTACAAAAATTACGAAGTACGTAATTAACAGTCAAAACAATGAAGAAACGAAAATAACGTAAGTATGAATAGGTATCATATACCGGGCTCTTTTTTTATCATTACACATAGCATTTTCCCTATGTGTAATGATAAAAAAAAAATTGTCAATGCATTAGCGATATAGTCACTGTATAGTAGACAACCAGTTATACACTCGTATTTTGACAAGCAGGAACAGTGAGCTGTCATAAGATTTTTATCAGTCAAGGATTCGATTTTTATACTGAAGTAAACTGCTACTTCCGGTCTACCGATTTTACTGAAAAACTAATCAGATCTCAAGAGGGAGATTATACACGTAAATACAAAATTTGGAATTGATATCTCCAGCGGTTTCAGCGCTATCGTGGTCACAGACAGACAGACAGACAGACAGACACACAGACAAACACACACACACAGAGACATTTTTTAAAAACCACTTTTTTGGTATCAGTGGACCTCAAAACGTGGACATCTGCAAAAATCTCGAGGTCGAAAATTTTCATCATCACAATACTTCCTTATACTATGTATAAGAAAGTAATTATACTATGTATAAGAAAGTAAAAATGAGGTGTGGCCACCAAACGACTTTCTTATACGTATGAGCATTTCAAACTATACAATTTTTAGAATTTTTTTATACAAAAATTATTCAAAATCCTATTCTAAGTACTTTCATTCTCTTAATAAATCGCTATAGAATGCATCCTTTGCAAGATATTCGAAAAAAAGTGCTACTCGCTAAGAGTAAAAGTGCTACTTCCGGTCCGAATTTTGAAATTTCATGTATACAAAAAATATTGCAAATTCAACTCTAAATACTTTTGTACTCTTAATAAATATATATACAATGCATAATTTACGACATATTTGCAAAAAACCGCTATTCGGTAAGAGAAAGTGGTACTTCCGGTCCGAATTTTGAAATTTTTTTTATACAAAAGATATTTAAAATTTTCATGTAAATACTTTTATACTCGTAATGTACCTGCCTAGAAAGCATGACTTGCGAGATAATCGCAAAAAACCGATTTTCGATAAGAGTAAAAGACCTACTTCCGGTAGGAATTTCGAAAAACTTTTTAAATAAAATTGTTCTCAATTTTAATTTTAAGTACATATGAATTCTTTATAAATTTGTATAAACTTAGTATTTGACGAAATATTGGCAAAATTCGATTTTTATACTAAAGTAAACTGCTACTTCCGGTCTACCGATTTTACTGAAAAACTAATCAGATCTCAAGAGGGAGATTATACACGTAAATACAAAATTTGGAATTGATATCTCCAGCGGTTTGACCGCTATCGTGGTCACAGACAGACAGACAGACACACAGACACACACACACACAGAGAGAGACATTTTTTAAAAACCACTTTTTTGGTATCAGGGGACCTCAAAACGTGGACATCTGCAAAAATCTCGAGGTCGAAAATTTTCATCATCACAATACTTCCTTATACTACGTATAAGAAAGTAAAAGTGTTGCCTTAAAGCAGTTTTCACTATTTGGAAACAAACAAAAATTGTATTGTAGCAGTGGAGCGAAAAACTCGAAGACCGTCTAGAGACGGTCTTGCCGGTTAGAGGGATATTGCGGTTTACAATAAAAGACATATTCTTATATTTGGTTTTATTTTTAGTACTTATCATGTGTGTTTTTTAAGTTAGTGATTTACTATTTATACTGTCATTGTCGTTGAATCTACTGTATCTCTGTTGCATATACCAGGTAAAACTACAAATTCGCGAAAATAGGCTCTGCTAATTATTTTATGAAATAACATTCAATATAAACATTTAGAGCAGCGGTTTACCTGTCGTCCGCAAAGATCCTTCATAAGGTCCGCCGCACAAACAAGAAATATTTATTTTAAGAATATGCTAAGCTAAATTATAATGGGTAACAAAATACAAATGTAAATGATAATATATTATTTATTATAGATTAACATTGTTTAGTAGCATTTAATAGTTTAGTCTTATAAAAGTTAATTTTCTTTATTTTTAAAAAAATAACGTCTTTATCTATTTCCAAATTATAAGGGTGATTTTACGAGCCATTAAAAAATATATAAGAAAGGCTGCAATTGGTTGCAATAATGAAAATGCATAGAAAAAGCATCAATTGAAGTATCTCTGTTGATAGCGAAAACGGGAAAACCCCATACAGATATTACCTGCTGCAAAAAAGACGACATCTATAATGGTAAGTGAAAAAGTTGCTACAAATCTAAGTTTAATAGCCTTGTTAATTGATACTGTTAAGAAGCGAATTGATTATATGTCCGCAAATATTGGATCATTGGCTTAATATCAAACGCAATGGTGATAGTGTGGGAGTTCTTTCTTGTTCTAAAACTTATAATCCAGAACAGAAATTTCGCAAATATAATAGTGACTACTTATTAATTGGTTTCACATGTTTAGATGAAGCTCATGCACAACAGCCGCAGTGCATTTTCTGTTACGAGCTTTTGTCCAATAAGGCTATGAAACTCTCAAAACATATACACATGTATATAATACTACTATATCGCGTGTAGACAAGGAAAACTTCGCTCCAACATTGTGAAATAAAACATATGGTGCTATGCTGTTTTAGAGTCGCATTGTCCAAACTGCGCATGCGTTACAAATAATTTTTCAAATTTAGGTCTGTTTGTTTATCACATAGATTCATTACTATAAATATTTAATTATTATTTGTACATCGTTAAACAAGTATAAATAGTTTAAAAATCGACAAACCTCTTTATAATTAATAATTGTGCCTTTTCAAAAGTGGAAAAATAATTTAATTTCCCTTAATGAATGAAGAAATATCGTCCTGGCATCATGTGCAAATCACAGACAAACAAACGATCATATTGAAGAAGTATATTTGTCAAAAGTTGTACGAATTGTGGTTATATTATCGTAAATATTGTAAATTAATTAAGTAAAACCCGCAATCAGTTCAATTGCATTGCAACTGTGTTTCTTTGAATATATTATAATGGGATATCGTGAACAGAAAGAAAAAGACCTCTATAGGTCATGTACAAAAATTTGTGATATAATAACAACACCTAAATTATTCAACTCAACATACAAGAATAATAATGAATTAGATATTGTGGTATTCTTGTATTCTAGAATTACTCTCATCTATATCGGAGCAATGTACAGAAAGAACACAGTAAATTTGACATGAATTAGGTAATTACATACCGTGGGTTTTTTTTATCACTGAACATAGCACACGATAACACCTATGTTCAGTTTTAAAATAAACAAACGCATCAACGCATGGAACATTATGCAACCAACATTGCGTTATGTAACAACAAACTAACGTCGGTCAATTATTTGTTTGGACAAACGTCAAAATCAATGTCATAACCATATTAGAAGTAAACACAAAATTTAATTCTTTAAAGACTACTTTTCTGTCTGAATATCGAAAGTGGCAACAGTCTTAGAAAAGTGGATGTGGTGATGTAAGTATCATTTAATAAAGTATTAAAATATATTGACCATATTTTATAGATTGCAGAACCAACTTTATGGTATTTTGGATATGTTTATTGTAAATCATACAGTAGCACGTAAGTCGACTGATGTTATTAGCGAAAACTGCAAAGGTGAAGAAATAATTGTGCAAGTGGATCAAGATATCGACTATTCACAAGATAACACAGATATTGTAAGTTGTCTATTGGTATTTTAATATTAATTTTTAATATTTAGTCTTCTTAGTTGGACTACAGTTCTGGTTTATTTATAAGCAATGCAAATGAGGACGTTCAACCTGCTCCAAGTACCTCAAGTAATTATATTGAGGAAGGCGCTATAAATACAGGTGATTTTGGCACAGAAAACAAGAAAAGGAAATGTGAAGCTATTAAGGACAGTACTCCATCCCGCAAGAAATGAAAAGATGATGAATATTTGAAACATGCAAATGATGCTTTAGTAAAACTTACTTCTGCTTTGGAGAATGAGCCAACTCAACAGCCTGAAAACAGCGAGGAGGTATTTGGTAAATTAGTAGCTGCCAAAATTAAAGAAATTAATTGTCTTCGAATAAAAAATGAAGTTCAATTTAAAATTTTAAATGTTATATATACATATTTAAATAAATAAATATTTTTTTGTATTAGACTTTATTTTTAATATTAATTAATCATAACTGGAATAAACATAAATCAATGTTCTAAATATTATGCTCGGCCACTGCGTGTTCCTGCCAATCTGCACTCCTATTGTTGGTACAGAAATAGTTCCGGAATTCATCTCTAATATTTCTGGCTTCAATACCTGACTTATTACCACCTTGTTTTACAACTGTTGGTAAATGTTTGGTATTGCTAATGTTAACATCTGTCACATACCTTTCACTTTGTTACCAAGAAGTTATGAAGTACCACACATGCTAAAGTTATTATTTCTACTTTTTCAACATCTAAATTTATTGGTTCTAATAAAACTCTAAATCTATTAGATAAAATTCCAAATGTGCTCTTGATAATCGGTAATTAAGTATTTTATTGTCATGACTTAAAAATCTTTGCGGATATGGCTTCATAACTCCTTCTGTTAAAAATGTATATGAGAATTAATCACCATACTGTTAAATAATGCGGTCTTAACTTCCGGTAAATTGTTTCACACACTTCTGGAACAAACCTGGAAATAATGCTTTCATGAACTCGTGTTGAATACATTTGAGACTGGAAACTTTCACCAGTTGCTAAAAACCGCAAAGTAATTTGCAACCTGAAAAATCATAAATCTATTGTATTTGATTTTTTTAAATATTAAGAATATCTCACTTGCTATGGGCTGATATACTGTCTTGCATAAATGTATCTTGCTTTGTAATATCAGCTCTAAGGTAATCTAATAATTTATGAAACAGAGCATCATTCATCCGTAAATAATTCCTATATAAGTCAGGGTCCTCAATGCGTAATTCATTAATTAATGACAAAACATCCCGGCCGCCTTAAAAGCCGGTCCATATCTTTCTTTTTTGTTCGCGTTTCTTATTTTTTATATTAAGAATGTTTGTTATTATAACAAGAACTGCAGCTCGTAATAAATTCTTTCTTGTATTTGTGTCCATTTGGAATTTTTCCAGAAAAATACACACAAATGAAATTTTAAGGTTACAAAATTCCGGATACCCGCCAAACTAGTAATACATTCGACGCATGCCCGGACCTTTAAAATTTTGCGTCGTTGCAAGTGGGCAAAATAAATTCTGCACAGAAAGTAGTACAGAATATTCTGTACAGAAAGCTGTGCAGAATCTTGTACAGAAAATTGTACCGTGTCAAGTAAGGATGTGGCGAGTTTTAATTTTCTTTCTGTGGGTATTTATTATACAGCCATCAGAATCAAATTTCCTACTAATCGCCTGAATTGTTCCGATAGATGGTATGGGCTTCTCAGGATATTTGACAGAAAACAGATCCCGCACTTTCCTTAAACTGTTTCCAGCTTTATACCAGTTTAAAATTTCTATTTTATCATCTTTTGTATACATTTTTTAAATTAGGTGAATACAAATGTGAAATATTGAAATATTCAAAATGTCATTTCTGTTATGACATTGATTTTGACGTTTGTCGAAACAAATAATTGACCGATGTTAGTTACATAACGCAATGTTGGTTGCATAATGTTCCATGCGTTGACGCGTTTATTTTAAAACTGAACATAGGTGATATCGTGTGCTATGTTCAGTGATAAAAAAAACCCACGGTACTATATTATTATGTTACATATTAAAATATTTGAATTGCTCATAATAAAAAGGCTTCTATTAAACCTCTTAGAAGAGACACATACCAATCTTTTTGCCACAACTTTCTAATTTTTTTGATATATATCTAATAGAACATACATGTGTTCATAGAAAGTTGAAGAATTTTGACATGTCCACCACGGAATCCACAGATCCCATATGATATGAGATATTAATATGCCGAGATTGGGTATTTTGAGAAGAGATTGGGCCAGTTATTGGAATTTATGCTATGATGCATCACTGATTGTGATTTATAAGATAGTGAAGTGTTTTTTTCTAATGTGTACTTTGCTAAATATGTATCGTAATATCTGTCACTAAATTGTAATCAAGCACAAAGAATGTATTTTATATTTAGATTTCCAATAAAATATGTTTTAGTTTAAAACAACTTGTAGATGGTACAGTATAAAGATAATATTCATTTTGGATTTTGCCAAAACAATGTGTGATGACTTCTTCTGAACTTTTCCCAACATTGTGGAAGTAAATAGTGCAGTGTTTTGAACAGCAAGATAGGCACGGCATCAAAGAGTATTCCTGTTTTTATATTGTTACATTCTCTAAATCTTTTTTATCGTTTTATAAATTTGTATGTATCTATTAATTTATACAAATATTTATATTTTATAATAATTTTTGTTTTGTTTTAATTCCAAGAAAGTATATACAAAATAGATTTCCGAACATAAATAAAATAAAATTTAGTCGTAAGTAGAAATTGAACTTTGCTCATTGATGTAATTATTGAATCAAATACAACATCAACATACTTTTTTTTACAAGCATTCCACGACTTTTGCTAAAACATTCATGTTTCAGTGTATATCTCGACACAGAATTAAATACAGGAATTTAATTAGTTTTGTACATTGTTGATTATGCGACATATTGAATAATGTACGTAGACAAATATAAAATAGATGTTTTATTCTTACGTATAGCCAAAATATTAAATACAGTAATTTTAGTAATTTTATTTGCATTCTTAAGCTTAAAAATACAAGCAAAAGTATATGTTGAAATATAATACATTCTGACATAAAACATACCTGAATATATTCGTTTGTGTATATAAAACATTAATTTATGTGTTTTCTGTAAGTCAAAACAAGCAGTATTTATATTCAATAATTGCATACACATCAATAAGCACACACTCATAATTTACACAAGATCTTCTGTTCAAAATCTTTTCAATAAGACGAAATGAAACGATCGGTATTTACATTTAATAATATAATTTCACATATACCAATAAACAAGTACAAATCAATGTATTAGTTATAAGTTCACAAGTTTTTCTGTTCAAAATCTTTTCTGTTAGTCGAAATCGAAGGACCGGTATTTACATTTAATAATATAATTTCACAAATTCCAGTAAGCACGTAAAAATCAACGCAGAAGTTGTAACTTCACACGTTTTTCTTTAATAATTCACTGGAATCAGCCTTCATATCGTTTATTTATTGTAGCTCGTATTTTCTGAGTAATTCTACAAATTCACCGATGAAGTAAACTTGCACAAAACTGAATTCAATAAAAAACAACTTTGCGTATGCTTTCAGTAATATCATAGATATAGATGTCAATTTAAATCAGAGGTTATAATTATGTTTTCTGTTTATCTGTCATTTCGTAAATTTCAAAATGGACCGTTTGAGTCGACGCATGTGCAGAACAGGCACTACTCCAATTCTATCTCTCTTAGTTGGGACGAAAAATTACACATTATCAATATATACAACACACGCAATATAGTAGTATTATATCGTGGGCTTACTGCAAAAATCCGTCAAGTCCACTTTTGTTAGTTCTGAAGAAATCGAGTTTGAAAATATTTCCTTCAAGGAAAATTCTATAGTTGCTCATAATAGACTTGCAATTTTGAAAAAATACCAAAACTTAAAAAAAACTAGAAAAGTTGAGGACTTAAGGGTTTCTGGCAGAATAAAAAACGCCATTTATTTGAAATGTTTTATTTGAAACAGATTTCAAAGCACGGAAAAATGTAACAAATCTTCCTCCAATGGAGTGCAAGATCAAGTTGTTTTCAATCATGGTCATCTTCGTCACTGTCCGTTGCAGGTATTTGATCAACGGCAGCTTTCGATGTGGGCAATGACTTGTACCATCCGTGGTATTCCTCAGGAATGTCTCCTTTGCGACACAACTGTAACAAACTATTCTTCTTCTTGGGTGTTATTGGAAGAATTTTTGAATACAGGTCCTTCAAGCTGATATTATCGTGGAAAGTTTTTGAACGACCTTTACCAAACACGTGAATTTCCTTGTACTCTGAAGAATGATCGTACCTGTACTGGATTATTCCGGGCTTGCACTTCTGATACTTGAAGCATTTTACCTTCAACCAATTGACTTGTTGTCCTTCACTGTTTTTGGTCCTATTTTTTATTAAACATTTCGACAATTCATTCAAATTTTTGAAATCCTTGAAAAACATCTGACAAACTTTGTAATTAGGACTCTTTTTGTTTCTCACACGTTTAGATCTCGCAATTCGGAATATGTTCAGCCAGTCTTGAATTGTGTAGACCGGAACATATTTTTTGGCCGTCTCTATAGCGCTATGCATACTATCGACTTCCATAAATGTGTGTCCACTCTCCAGAAATTTGTGTTCTATAGTATCTAAATTCGTAACTTGAGCCAAATATAGAAAAAGTGCAGCTATGTTCTGGTTGCGGTTTTGTCCGCCGCACGTATCAGAAAAGAAACAAAGCTGTTTTATTTCAGGTTTCAACTCCAAAATATATTTCAACAAACAACTACCGATTTCTGAGCTTCCGCGCTTTCCGTGTAATTCGTTCCATCCGTAACAAAATGCATCATTAGGGTTACAGAGCTCATAGATAGTGAAGTTATACATACATACTTTGAGACTATAGTACATAGAACTCACATCACTTGAAGGTATCTGCAAAACTGATTATAAATCAAATGTACAGCACATGAATGTCTGATCTGCTTGGCACCTTTCTTTATCAATGGCTTTGGCCTGATTGCATTCTTCCTTTCGTCTAACGTGTTGCTGGTAGTCTTCTTCTAAAGCCTGTTTTTCTTCCACATTTTTTAGAGAATTGTATCTAGTGCAAAGCTGGCATTGATCTTTCTTTGGTTTGTAAAATGACAGATTATAATCGTTACAGAAAACCCTTCTATAAGTGATCTCACTGACGGGCCTAATTGTCTTGCATGCAGTCTTCTTTATAGAGACAATACATTTTTGTAATGCTAAGCTGAGAGTCGAGGTACAAACGTTTTGTGTCTTTTCTAGAGTAATGAGACTCTAGAGTCGGGAATTTTTCTATGTGATCTTTTACTCTTTTTAAGCTTTCCGGATCGGTTTTATTGTGTGGAGTTCTCTTTCCTCTTTGATCTTCCCCGACAAACATTTTACCCTCTCCTTTTCCTTTGTAAGCTGTATCAATCATATCCGCAGAAATACACAGAGTTCGAATAAAAAATTGTTTACACACTCGTACTTTTTGACTTTCGGTATTAAAATAGAGAATCATAGAATATTTTCGTTCTCTCGTCGATCCCTCCATCCTTATTCGTCTTCTAGTCGGCTTCGTACGTTCTGTATTGCCCAGAAGAAATTCTTTTTGTTTTAGATAGTCACTTTCCCAAAAATTTTTACAGAATGCAGTTCTGACATCTTCAGAAAAAGTTCTGCTACAATGATATCGGCATTTTTCGCAGTCTACTGGCTTTGGTTGCTTCGCTTCAATTCTTTGCTTTTTCAATAATTGTTTTTTCCATTTGGAAGGATCATTTTTCTTCCACCTACTACGCTTTTTTTCGCCATTCGCATTCCCGTTTATTGGGGCTGAGACTTGTGCATCTTCTGCGTCACTGCTTGAGGAATTTATTCCTCTATCGGTGGCTTCACTATCAGTTTCAGACTGATAATCGGGATCGCGAACTGCACAATCCGAATCTTCTTCAAACTCAACAAATCTAGTTGATTCTTCAGATACATTAACAAGTGTATGAAGATTAAGCAACTCGTTTTCTGGATCATGTTCGATTTCTCTAGAATTTGATGTGCTTGGCAAATTTTGAGAAGGTATTTCAAAATCTACTATTGCAATTTGGTTCTCAATCGTATTTTCAGTTCGACGATTCTGGATCTCGTTAGAGCCAACATTCTCGTTGGGCACAAAAGCTTCAGATGCATTAACAATAATTCTTTTAGACGTTTCAATGAGTTCTAATGTTTCATCGAAGACTACTGAGTCGACATTTTGAAGTGAATGAAGATTGAACAACTCGTTTTCTGGATCATGTTCGATTTCTCTAGATGTGCTTTGCAAATTTTGAGAAGGTATTTCAAAATCCACTCTTGCAATTTGGTTCTTAATCGCATTTTCAGTTGAACGATTTTGGATCTCGTTCGAGCCAACATTCTCGTTGGGCATACAAGCATCTGAATAAAAAAAGAAAATAGGTAAAAATTGTAAGAATTCGATTATTATTAGGTATTATAAGGGAAACATGTCCGGTTCATGAAGAAATAAACGAATTAACAGCAGAGTTACATTATTTTAGTAGTCTAGGAAACTTACAAAACTCATAGTTGAATAGGACCGTGGAACACTAGACCACAATCTCTAATAAAATAAGAGACTACATGCGACTTGAGGATGAACCGCAGAATTGAGGAACCTAACCTTACTTTTCAAAAAATGCGATTTATTCTATAATTTTTTTATGAAATACGTACCAATATTGCAATTCTCCGTTTCCAATGCCATTACAACCATTCGGGCACCTCTGGATCTATTTTTATTGTTCATTTTATAATTATTTAACTCGTCAAAACTAAATAATGCACGCCGATTATTCTGTCAAAACCCGTTAAGTGCACTCACACGTTTGTTGCTGCACTCACCAAAAGAATAATAACGGATGATTATTACAGCCAAAATCCTCTAAGTTGCCTTACAAGATTTTAGCTGTCTAATGAGTTGTGGAATAACTCAAACTAGAATATAGCAAAATCTGTTAAGTGCCCTTAGCCGGTTCTTGCTGTAAACATATTGTTCTAAGAGGTGAAAAATTACTTACAACCAAAATCCTCTAAGGGCACTTAACAGATTTTTGCTGTTGAGAATTAAACAGTTTAAAAATAATACAACCTACACAATACAGTTAAAGGCACTTACAGTATTTTGTCTGTTTAAATCATCAAAGAATGGACTTGCAGGATATAGTGTATTTAAATAAGAGGACGAGATGATTCCTTGGACTTAAATGGTTTCGTCAGTAAGTTCTACTCGCAATTTTGGACTTAGCTGTGTATTTAGAACGAAACCGGCCAAAAGTGGACTTGACGGATTTTTGCAGTAAGCCCACGATATACAGCACGTGTCAATTTTACTTTCTTTTTGGCATATCTTGCATGCCTTACTTTCTGAAAACAGGAAAAGAACTATATAAGTTTAGGTGTAGTCACATTGAGTGCATCTATTTTATTACATTACATAATATAATAATTTAATATATATACTCACGACCACGTTTAATGCCAAGCTCGACACATTTTTTGAACCTGCAGTGCTGGCACTTGATTTTTTCCCTGAAATTGATGACGCATTGGCCCTCGCCCTTACATTTAAATTTCTTTATGTTAGTATGTTTACTGAAGGACGACTTGCACGGACCGCAGGATGAAACGCCGTAATTAACCCCGCTACTTTCTTTTTGGCATATCTTGCATGCCTTACTTTCTGAAAACAGGAAAAGAACTATATAAGTTTACGTGTAGTCACATTGAGTGCATCTATTTTATTACATTACATGGAAGACAAAAATAAGAAAACATTTTAAAAGAAATATTTCACATCTCGATATACAGTCAGCAATAAAATTGAGTCCGACACTAAAAAACACTTATTATTAAAGTAAGCATTTTATTACACAAGCATATTTATTATACTTTTATACCTTCTTCATTTCCCCAGCCGTCCTTAAGTGTTTTTGGAATATGTTGCACCAGAGTACATCTTCCAACCACGAGGACGGCTTATTCTCCCTCTGCTCCCAAAAAAAAAGTTCCCGTCGAACGCCTTTTCTGCCGCCGACAGCGGATCTTTCTTATATGGGTTGCACCTCCGGACCCGCTCCACTATTTCGTTATAGGATAAGTCGTCCATCTGCATTTTTGTAGGCGACAGGAGATGCATTTTCATATACCTTGGCTTTTTCTTATGCCAAACGCGGATCTCGACTTGGGTCGCACCACGTGTGGTTGCTATTCTGTTTTTACATCTTATTTTTAAAAATATCCCTGTACGATTTTGAGCAGTGTATTTTTAAGGTTACTACATATTTAAATATAAATACCTTTTTTGTAGCTTCTGATGGTTTTCGGATTGGTGTAGAATGGGCATTGTTATTACGCCTTATGTCTGTCAATACATCAGCTTTATCCCTAAAACTGTCCTGATTAAGTAATAGATATTTCAAAATTAATATAACTGCATTACTTTCCACCATCTTTCAATATTGCATTGAAATCACGATATCTAACCCCAATTCTTTTATTCGCTTTCTTTCACCTGGTCCGACCTGTCTCTTACATAAGAATGGATAGCGGGAGTATAAACTGCCGTGCTTTTAATTTAAATATTTCCCTGTCTTAAAGATAAAAAAATTGGGATAAAAAAGGCTTCCTCATTTAGATGAACAAATGTGAATACCTCCGCGCTCAAACAATAAAACTCCCCATCAGCTTCCAGTTGCATTTATTACACAAGCATATTTATTATACTTTTATACCTTCTTCATTTTCCCAGCCGTCCTGGGGTGTTTTTGGAATATGTTGCACCAGAGTACATCTTCCAACCACGAGGACGGCTTATCCCCCCCCCCCCCAAAAGTGACTTTCCGCGGTGTTCCCGTCGAACGCCTTTTCTGCCGCCGACAGCGGATCTTTCTTATATGGGTCGCACCTCCGGACCCGCTCCACTATTTCGTTATAGGATAAGTCGTCCATCTGCATTTTTGTAGGCGACAGGAGATGCATCAATCAGTGTGCTGACTTGTTGAGTGTTGGTAACCAGATGTCGCTGAAACATTGGTCTTCTATGGCTGAGAAACTATTGATCGTATAGTGAACGAAGGTCTTGTTGTTCAGGTTAAAAATTGCCTTCCGTATTCAGTTCTCGTCAGGGCCGTAGCCAGACTGAAATTTTAGAGAGGGCGCAAATACTTTCAGGGGGGGCTGTACTATTTTTGAGAAAAATATGTTACATATTATAAGCACCCCTACCCTACCCTATGTATCTATTTATGTATCTAAATTGACATTTTTTTTTAATTAATATTTTTACACTGACAAAAATAGTGTTCATAAGAAAGTAAAGCTTTTATGAAACTTGTTATCAATGAAACAAATAATACATGTTAAACAAATAATATTACTTATACAATTTAATGTGAATACTTCATTTCATAATATAAATTATGTAGGTACTATATAAAACATTAAGACATAATTGTATCGTTTTAGAAAAGCTGTAGCTTTCTATGCTTTCTTTCATTAAATATTTTTAAAAAAATATCCATTTTAATTTTTGCAGTTCTTTCTTTTTCGAATGCCAGAAAAGTTAAACCCCCCAACCTACTTTGCGTCATAGACCGCCGCTGAGGGCAGTCTAGTCTAGTAAGCACTGAAAAAGTTGATTCACATACCGCTGTACTGCAACCGAATGTTCTGGCCGCAGCTAACATGTGATACGTGTCTGAAAATGCAACTCTTTGTTCATATAGCTCCCTGAATAAATCCGCATTTTCTTTTTTTTCTAAGTACTTTTTAACCACTTGCAATTCTTCTTTGCTAGGTACTGTTACTCCCAATTTTTGCAAGTACTGTACTCCTTCAAAATCCAGATTTTCTGCGGATTGTATCGCATTTATAAGTACAGTATTTTCATTAAATCTTCTTTCCATTTCCATCAAAATGATATCTATGATTTCAAAATACTGACTTTTTAATAATACAGCAGCATCGTGACTGTTCTCGTTACTTCTTGCACCCATAGTTTCTCACTAAAAAATTTTTTAGAGTGACATTTTCTCTTCTTCTACGTTTAGAATTTTGAACATCTGGTGTTTCAGAATCCTCACTGGTGCAATCGTGATACATCTTAAAGAATTGCTCGTCATTTCTAAGGTCTTTGATTGCTTCTATAACAGATTCAATAATTGATGCAGCTTGGCTTAAACTGGTTTCACGAGCCTATAAAATATTATCTGCTGGTTCAATCGTTTGCAATATTTTTACCATTGAAATACAATAAAAACGAAACTGAATTTCTTTTAATATTTGAAGCAAGCCAATTGCCTCTGCTTTTTCATCGCCTTGCAAATGACTATCAACTGACAGAGTTTGTAACATTGTAATAATTGTTTCATAATTTTTTTGTATTGTGTTCGTAACATGTAAATGACCCGACCAACGTTGTTCCAGGAGTCTGCATAATGCTCGTCCTTTGTAGGCATTTGCAACAGTATGTTGCCGAAAAAAATTATAAAGCATTTCACACTGCTCAAAAAATTGTCTGATATAATTCACTTCATTTATAGATTTTATTAGAACTAAATGCAATCTATGGTTGCAACAATGAACATATGGTATTGTTCTTTTCAGCTTGTTTTGAATAATTGCTTGAACTCCACCTTTCTTACCACTCATAACCGCTGCACCGTCGAAACATTGGCTGAGAATATTTTCATGCTTTAATCCATATTCATTAAATGTTCTCAATGTTAAATCAGCAAAAGACTGGGCGTCTAAATTTGTTACTGTTTTGACTGTTAGAAGAGATTCAAACACTTTGCCAGACTTAACATACCGAATAGCAATAGCAATATTTTCCCTTCCATTCTTGTCTTTGGTTCCGTCCTCCAGTAGAGTGAACCATGGCACGTCTGAAGAATTAACATCTGCAACAATCATGTCTCGAAGACATTCTTCAAGAATCTGTAGAACTTCATTTTGAATATCTGGAGACAAATAAGTAGCGTTTTTAGGAATGTGGTTAAAGCATTCAGCTAGTTTTTTGTCTTTTTGCAGCGTATATTTAAATAAATTCATAAATAAACTTTTTTCCTCATGTTCCTCTATACTGTAGGTTCCTCTCGCTGGAAGCTCATTTACTGCTAAAAATATCATTATTTCTGCTATTGACTGTATGTAGTATCTATTATGTTCTAATACATTTTCATTGACTAGAGTAGATACAGATAAATTATGTAATTCACGAGCGCGTTTTTCATTCCATACAGCCATAGCTGCTTTATGTGAAGAAGAATTTTCATGTTTAGGCAATCCTTTGTGCAGGTCTAAAGCATGTTTCCAATTACAAAAACCATTTTTAGTAAATGTATGGTCTTTAGAAGTGCTACTGCGAACGTGAAATTGTCTACATGGATAACAATAAACACTGTCTGTTATTTCTGAATATTCAATCCAATCAAATCTTTCAAACCAGCCTGTTTGAAAACTTCTATTTTCTTTACTTCTTGGGTACGTTTTTAATATTGTTCTTGTTATTTCTTCACCTTCACGAGCAATATCAGATGGAATTAATGTATCAGAATTTTTTGATGAACAAGCACTCGACGTCTCGCCAGATGGAGAATTTGACGTTATTTTTTCTTCTGTCATATGTTTTCCTTTGAAAATTAAATATCTATCCATTTTATTACCTAAAAAATTAGAAAAACATACCATAATTACCATATCACTGTATCTTGCATATCACATAAACGGTGAATTTACGTGTAATCGGTGTGAAAATACCTACCGTAAAATGGTCGAATTAATCTCAATATGCTTCCAAAACAGGACAAAACGTTGATTTCTCTTAACTCTTAAGGCCTTCCAAAATTTTATTCTAATAGCACAGCTAATAGAGATATTATAGCACTTAACCTATAGTGATGTCTGATCATGAAATTGGAAATTAAAGGATAATAATTTATTATTTCAGTGAATTATTTTATTGCATATAATAGAAATGAAAAAACGTATTATAAAAAAGTGTAATCCATCCTCCATTTTGCTAGGGGGGGCGCAACCAGTTCTACGGGGGGGCTGAGCCCCCTGTAGCCCCCCCCGTGGCTACGGCCCTGGTTCTCGTAGATGTGAGGCTTCGGCTTTTTGCTCTTCTATGGTGTCTTTGCTGGCCCTTCGCATTCGACGTATTCTCTTTGCAACGTTTATTTCACACACTACCCCCCGCGAATTTTAGTTAATTTTTGTGGCGCGTTCGGTGCAGGTTTTAAAGATATTTAGCTTAACGTTTTTTCCAAATCTTAAGGTTCTCATCGTTTCTTTAATGTTTTCTGCGATTGGCGAAACATTAAGGATAAAGCAGACTCTAGAGGTGCCTTGTAAACAGGGCTCTAGAATTTTTGTTAAATTTGAATCCCGATATCGAATATTTGTGTGTTTGTTTCTTATTGAATTAATTACTGACGATAAAAAGGCCAGATTTGAATTAATATATTTTGTTTCTTCCTTTCTTTTCTGTGTGTCGTTTTCATGGAGCTCCTCAGACCCAGCTAAATCTGCGAAATTTACCAAAGCTTTCCTCTTTACATTTAAGTTGTTATGCTCCATTTCTATACATATTTCGAGCAGCATGTGCGCTCTAGAACTGTGGCGATTTTCTTTTGTGCACGCCACAGTTCTGTTTTGCTTTATTTCCATCAGTGTTTTTTGAAAATCATCAAATGATTGGATTTCTTCATAATGTAAATTTGAAATATATACATTGCCACCATTGTACATGATATTCAAATTCTTTGACTTGGGTTTTATCAAGTCCACCAGTGTTTCGTTATATAACTCTATGGCACTACACTTTACGTTATAATGCCACCTACTTTTAGAATTTTGATTCATTTGCAGAAATAGTGAAATAGCTGATATTAAATATATCTACTAGAAAGCAGCAATCAATCGACTTCCGTCATAAAGCAAAAATAATGACGTCTGCATTGCCAATTTCATAACAACGAACATAATTACTTTATATATTACTAAATTTAGAATTTCAATGGTATAGAATACATTATATGTATATAATAATAATTACAGGATTATTTTAATTATTAATATTAATTAAAAATGATAATGTTGACGTTATTTTAGCCAGTTTTAAAAAAATATTAACATCGGATGTTGGCTTACATGAAACATCGTTTACACGTCGCTAGTGATTTTGAATTTTGAATTCCTTGCTGTCATTTGACAGTATTGTTTGACAGTATTATAGGTTTTGGTTGCTGTTCTTTATGTTTGTTATTGTATTGTAGTATTATTTTCAAAGTCCATTTTAAAACTAACGATGCTTAAGCCATTCAATAGTCAGTCAAAGGCGCTCATTAGCTCTTTAATTACTTACATACAAACGTAAATTGAATAACTATTACCGTTGACAAGTGTGCGAGGGGTATGTATACATATTTGTTGTAATGATATCAAATAAATATTAATATTATCATTTTAGAGGATTGCACAAGCTTTAAATATTTCCATTGAATCTGTGAGTAGTATTTTTAGACACGTAAACAAAATGATGCTCACCTAAGTCCTAAAAAAACGTTTCAGGAAACTGTATGTGATTACTCCTGCAATAAAAGCAACAATACGCAATACGATATGTGTAAAAACGCTATGTTGCTTATACAACTCATTGAAAATAAAAAGAATATTATAATGTTAATGGTGTTTTTTAGAACAACACTTTACATGGGCTTCGTTATTATCACTGCCAGTGGACCATCATATCTTTGATGGCTCTGTTGATTCTTTTGGTAGAGTACTAGTAGATATTGGTTTCAAATATAAGAAAGACTGTCCATAGAGAAGATTAAGGAAAAAACACATGTTGTTCTTCCTCGAACTAATTTTCTATAAAAATATATGAATAATTTACAATCTAAAAGTCCACTGGAATGTGTCTATTTGAATGAGTCTTGGATTTTTGAAAATGGTACTGTAACCAGATCATGGCAGGATGATAGTTATAAGAGTGTATGAAAGTTGACGGCTAAGATAATACTCTGCATTAAAATAATTGACACGTGTCGAGTACTACAAATTTTGCTTTGGTTTTAGGTTTATAGTCATTTATGCAGGTACATGTAATGGTTTTATTAACAGTGCCTCTTTAGTATTTTTTCAAATACTTGTAATCCTGATTACCATCACGAAATAGATAGAAACAATTTCTTAAATTAGTATGAAAATGAACTGCTGTGTACGCTAGAAGTTATCATAGCATTTATATGATAAATCTCCTAATAATTCTTGAAACAAAGGTCAAATAAGAGAATGGTTAAGAGCCATAATATACTATCATCATATTACTACATATTCAACCCGATAGAGCATATTTGGGGAATATCCAAAATATATTATAATAAGGACATGGGAGAGCAGGATTTTGAGGAAAAATGCAGTTAAGATGTGGAATCAGACCCAGAAATGAGGATACCTGAAATTTAGACAAATACTCTTAGATACACTAGCAGTGAAATCAAAAAATGATGCGACCGAGAATTGTTGCTTGGCAGAGAAGAAGTAATACCATTTATTATAAATGTTCAAAATCTAAAGACAGTAGAAACAGTGATAATAAACAAGAATGTAAAATCTATTATTCTTTTTTGATAAATTTTTTATATATTACTACAATTAATTTGTAAAATTGAAAATTAATAACTTGAAATAAAAAAGACATAAGGTGTCTTTTTTTTACAAAAGTAAAATATTTTAGCCATATGTAGTTATTGTACAATAGTGAGTGTGTGTATTTTAGACGTTAATAATCTAATTATTGACGTTTAGAGTTAGTTTAGTATTTATCCATAACATGTAATTATTAATGATGTAGTATAATGTGATATATTGTTTGTGTAACATATAAAATTACTATTTATTTTTATCCGGTATACTAAAAAAGTTACATATTACCATTAGTTTTATTATTTTATGTGCTCGTCTTTACTTATGACAGAGAATGGCATATTTCATAATATGTCACGTAAATGTATAAGAATATGTTAATATTTTGAGCATATTTTCACTAGAATTTTAGTTTCAAGTCAAAGATGTATTAATTTATATAATTGTTACTACCAATTAAATTTGTAAGATAAATACATAAACAGAAAATGTACAATATATGACAATAAATTGGCTAGATATACTGATTTTAAAAATGTGTACTAATTTAAATTTTGTACTCAATGTTATCGATTCTAAGAAAAAACACTAAATATAAAAATAAATATCTACCTTATATTACTTGCCTGCAGCATTTGTAACTTTCTTTTTGTTGGATTTGTTATGTTCTAAGTTGAAGAGTGTTATTAGTAATAATTTATTACAAATTTGAATAAGTGACGAGTTAATTTGTGTTGCTGTAACATACTTTGATACAAGTTAATTGTAAAGTACGACATTAATATAAATTAAAGTCAGGTTTAAGAAGATATTTTAAATAATGAAGAATTATTAAAAGAGCTTGCTTCCTAAAATATACACATTATATAACCATTGTTTAAGTATTAAGAAATAATTACACAGAATAAAAGTACGAAGAGTTTTGTTTTTTATTTTTACTATTTTATTAAATGAAATTGTGTATTCAAGATGTAGTTTTATTTCTATACTCACAGAATACTTTATTTTTAACAAAAAGTCCTTAATTTACATTCAGATAATTCGGTAAATTTTGATGTCAATATAACCTCAAAGTAAACTTCAGAAATCGTAAATTTTGTTCGTCGATCACAATACTAACATTGACATACTACAACTGTTACATCATGGATTTTGATGACGAAGGTCGATTGTTTGGTGCTTTCTACCATACATATATGATAGGTATACTGGAGGCGCGTTAAGTTCCGTTGCACGTCATCGATGACGTTTACATGTTGTCATAACTGTATTAGAGAAACTAAAAAAGTTACTTTGTTAAATTATACTTGAGGGCATTTATTTCATTAGCTTAAATAGAAGATTTATAAATTGATCGTAATATACGCATTCATGGCAAATAAACACATAATTTCCTTTTCAATATTAAATTTCTTTATTACATATTTTTAATAGACTAATAGTTCAATTCGGTGTTGACAGATAAATCATATCTGTCAAAAAGACGTGCGTTGTGTATATTCTTCCTGTCAAATTTTTCATGTTTATTTTTACGTTGATATAAATTGTTTAAAAACAGTGCTTCTTAGAAGTGTATTTATTATTTATTTGCGTCCATTGAATATATAATGCCGAAAGGTTTCTGTAAACAGTCGAAGCTTTTTAAAAACTTTTCTATAATCATCTGATTAACGAGAATAGCGTAAGTAATGTTTATTTTAAATGTTATTATGGATACGTTATAAAACATTTAAGGATTTTCGACAATCTAAATCAATATAATAACTAAGTTGAGAAAGACTGAAGTCTTAGAGCATTTCAATTACTAAATATATTACGTTATAGTTATTGTATTGTGAATAATTTTTTTCTTTGGTTATATCAAATGTCACTGACAGAAATAAAAATAGATCCGGCAACATATACCGCGCGATCATTTAAATTCTAAATTAGAGCAGGCTGTGAAATTTAAATTAAGTTGGCATATACGTACTAATTTACAATTTGAATTGTCAAAGTGACGTTTCAAAATGTTAATTAATCAATAATTGACATTCTGGACAACCTAATAAAAAAAATCCCGCCTGCTATAATTTAAATGATCGCGTGGTACAAGGCGAGTCGTCATGGATCTAGTATGACGTGCAACGGAATATAACGCATTTCCACCGTATATAACTTTATTTATCCTAGAAAATATAATAAATTTTAAAAACCCCTGGCGCTTCTACCTACGCCTATGAAGAATGGATTTTACTCATAAATTCCTTTCTTGATGGGCATTTTTTGTTGTCGTTTTGAAGTAGTTTTTAAGTAAACAACAGATGTTGCAGTTCACCATATGAATAATGCTATTCAGTAACCCAGTTGGTCATTATAGTATTTATGACATGTATGACAACTACGCTATTTCAGTGACGTGTGTCAATGTTAGTTTATTACTCTGTATATAAATCCAGACAAAATGATGCAAACATCTATGCATGATACACTATCAGCAAAAACTGCAATGTTTTCTTATGGAGTTAAAGATTACTTGAATATATAACAGACTCATTAATTTTTAATATAAATAATTTATTTTGAAAAATAGCTTTATACATTCACAAGTACTTAAGGATGACTTCATGGAAGTAGGTCATTCACAATCATCTTCATCTTCTGTTGACGCTCTCTTACTATCATCACTATCTGAAGATAATTCAGGACTTTCTCCACTTTCTTGTAATTTAACATATCTAGAACATAATTATTAAATTGGTGTATCTTAAATATATGTAAATTGAGAGGCAGAAAAAAAATTCAAATAATTTTATTGTCTTAGATCGATATCTTCTTTTTAATACAACTAATCTCATCCCCCCTGCCAGTGTAGTAATATTATATAATAAAATAAATTATTATTTTCAGACACCTTGTAACTGGACGTTGACCACAATTTTATAGAAAAATTACCACAAATGTATATGAACTCTGACATTTGTGTTCACAATTGTTCAAAACAGTTCTACAAATATTTAGTTGCTATTACTCTGGAAAATTGGAAAATATGTTTTTCATTTCAAAAATCTCCAAACCAACAATTTTTTAATATACTAAAAAATATATTTATTTTTTAGACATCGTTTTGAACAGTTATTTAAATCTTCTACATTCTTTAATTTGTTTAATCAGAATAGATTTTAGTTACCCTTTGAAACTACTATTTAACTTTTGTTCTTGCATCGAAACAGTTTTGATTTATTTTTTGATATTTTGACTATGTTACTTACCTAAGAAGGTACTGTAATTAGTAAAATGTTTGCGTCAGAAGTGTTTTATTTGTTAATGTGTCCTATGTTTACTTACGATTTGAGTTACACTGTATAACAATTTGACTTTTTTTATGTTAAATTTGTTTTTTGTACATGCTTCTTTATATACAGTAGTTTACACGACTTACTTTTGACAAATTTCATCAATTTTTGTTTTAGCAACTTCCAAATTTGTTGTTAATTTCGATTCCAATTCCTTATCTTGATATGCAGGATCATCATTCGTAACAAGATAATGACTATGAACATTTAGTAAATCCATTTTTCGACGTTTTTGCAATAAATCTCCTAATTTTTTAAAACACTCTCGAGCTAGAAACAGTAGAAACTGCATGTCAAATTTCATTCGAAAGGTCATAATTTATAACATACCTTCCTGCTTTAATTTTATATCATTTAAATTCATATTTTTCTCTTTGACAACTTTCTTTAAACACTTTTCTACTTCATAATAGGTGGGAAAAACAGAATTATTTTTGAACTTCTTGTTGATTGCATGATTGATTTCAGGATACTCAGAACCAACAAAATCCAAACGACTATACAAAATGTTTTGGGTATTTGCATCTTCCTTTTTATATTTACAGATTTTTTTATGAAGATTCACAGCTCGTTCTCGATATCTTAAATTAATTACATTAGAAATAGAAAAATGTGTACCAGCACCTCTAAATTGGAATAATACCAGCTTTAAAAAATATTTTAAATATTAAATCAAGAAAATATTTTAACAGAATATGTAACTATTACTAATACAAACCTTTGCAATTGAATATAACTGGAATCATATTCTTTATCAAAATCTACATCTTCTTCTTCAAGTTTAGATATTTTTTTAGATACTTTTCTTAATGTATGTTCCAGTTTTGCAACAATAACTTGATGTTTATCTGGTAATTCTATGCCTGTCTTCTGTTGACGTATTTTTGATTTTAAATGATAATAAACATCATTGAATGATGAGACAGCTTTTAATGAGCTTTCTTTACTCTCTGTAATCTTTTCATCTAGAAATCCTTTGAAATTTTCAGACTGTATATACTTAGTATCCACTTTGTTAAATAACTTCTCACAGAATGGAACCTTTGACTTAAAAAGATCTTTTGTTTGTTCACTTGTAATTTGTGACAAACAAACACTAATAAGTACTTGCATTTTTTCACAGGTTTTGAATGTTTCTATATTACTTTGTTTTGATGTACTAGCTCCACTATTTTTGTCAATATTATGATCAGAATTATTATTTTCACATATACCATCCGAGGTATTTTCAGATTTACTTATAACTACTGTATCATCTTCAGAGTCTGTAAGGTGCTCAATATCTTCATTATTGATGATAATTTTGGCTTTCTTTTTTTTATGTTGTATAATATCTTCTGTCTGTTTACATTTAATGTTTTCATGAGGTAGATTCTTTGCAGTCTGACTATTAAAGTTTTCATTAGGTAAATTCTTGCCATTAAGATAATCTTTAGTGCTTAAAGCTTTGGTAATAACATTTTCATCAGAACATAATGCATCCTCATCTGATTCTATAATAATATCTTCTGTTTCAGTTTTAGACTTAATTTCTTTACCTTCATCATCATCTCCAAGTAATGAAATAACAGATCCAACTTTACGGACCTGAAAGAAAACCAGTTTATATATCTATTCAGCAAGGTTTATAAAGACATTTCACTTTTGTTGGAATTTCAGTGAGTTCGTCTTCATCTGAAGATATTGATATTACTCCTGCCATATAAACGGGAAAATAACCTAATGGATTTAATGAATTAATTTTAATTTAAAACATTTAAAAACTAATTTAGATTAAATTCTGTGAACGTATGTTCGAGCGATTCATTAGAATATAACACAGCAGCTGGACACTACCGTAGAGGTACCTTAACTACCAAAAACAAATATTTAGTGGGTCATAGCACACATAGCCGTGAGAATAGAAGCAAATTGGCCAATACCTACAAATAGGTTAGAATGAAGGATAGCTAATGTCAAATGTAAACACTAAACCCTGACATACTCTAGTTGTTTGATCCACCGACGACCACCGAACCGATAGTCGGATACTCCTGATGAGCGTTTGCGACTTGGCTACTTTGCTTATGAAATAATAGATAGAGCCAGTGGAGTTTGATAGTGGATTTGTGAATAGTTGGAAAAAATAGCAGAGTTTTAATGCAAGATATTTTTGTTTTTTTTGAAATTTGGAGAAAACCTTTTATCGTCAACTTATGAAGAATTTAGTAATCTACCCCCCTGAATAATCAAACTTAGAAAAAAATTATCCTGATTAAAGAAAATTAATTAATGTCAAAATATTTAAAACGAGTTTCCTCAAAAATCCTTTGCAGCAGATTTGTTTGCTTTAGTTCACGTTAAAAAATTAATAAAAAGCTACCCCGCTCTGCACTTATTTTTCGTGCAACTATTCTTTACTTTGTTTTAGATGAATATAAAATAAATTAAAATTAGGCAACCCACATTGCAGTGGATGTTATTCTGGTAAATATCATTGCCACGGTTGCAAATGTGAAAATATTTGATTATAAATGAATTTTTATTCGCTTAGATGTTGAGTTATTAAGAGTGGCGTTTACCAGCAAATAGAAACTTATATTACTCGCGGGACGGGTGGACGCAAGGGGGTGTGAGTAGGTGGACGGTATTCGGTTCTGTCACAGCGCTTCGGTTTTATTCACAGATTCTGTCATAGGTAAAGGAATTCTATAGATGGGAAACATACTGTATCAAAAATGAGTACTTTCGGAACTACTGCTGATGTTTTATAATAAGCAAATTTTCGCTTGCCCATAACTGTTATATTATTACACACTCGAATATTATAGGTATATATGACATTTAAATGCGAGTGACAGTTTGTAATTAAACTGTCACTCGCATTTAAGTCTGCAATAGCCGACCGATTCCGATAGATTTTCGTCTTCGATAGGACCGGTCTGTAGTTGGACCTATGCTGGTTGATGAGATGTTGACTGACAGCACTGGCTGCCATTGCATATGTTCAAATTACAGATTAAGACGAATAAACAATAGTAATAATTTGTTTTCCTGCATTGTTTTTTGGTCTAAGAAAGTGTAGTTTATTTATTTTACCTTTCTGGTAACTTTCTCAACATTTTACGTTGGTGCTGGAATGTGTTAATGCGCATGTGAATCAGAGTACGTTCACTTGTGAGCATGGAGATTTTCCCACTCACAAAAATGGGGACCGCTCCACAACATGTTCACAGTAAGCGTAGGTCATCTGCTTACCTCAAAATATCAGCTAGTGCCTTTAAAATAGTGTTGACACGAGATAGGAAATCAATGTAAAATAATTCGGCCATTATGTGGGTATCTGTAAGATACTCAAATCAGTACGAATCACATCCGTGTCACCATCTGATTATACAGGGTGTCCCAGATAGTGTGCTCACCATTGGGATCTCGTAAACGGTAAGAGATAGAGAGTTGGTTAAATGAGACAAAATGTACGTGACACCTGGGTTTACTTTTTTAAATAAAAAAACTTTTAAAAAAATGAACGATACGTGCGCTATAGGGGAAAAACTAAAAATCGGCAATTTTAATTTCGTCGTTTAACTTATTTCATGTAAAAGATACCGAAATACTATTTTGACATTATGAAGGTACTTTTTTACGCAGAATTCAAATTTGGTATTGCAACCTCTGAAGCTTTTATACGTTTCTAGATTTTTATACAAACTTTCTTATTTTAAATACAAATCGTAGGCGGCTTTGACTGTATCAAAAAGAGCATAATTTGCTGATTTCAATGATGTATAACACTTTGGGTTTATTTGTAGAAATAACAAAGTTACAAGAATAATTAGCATATTTTTTTGTTTTATACTTACCTATTCCTGGAAACAAAATACAAAAATGACTGAAAAGTAAATAAAACACTAACTTCATATACCTAACTATTTATTTACTACTAGTAAATAGATAAATTACATTAAATGCTCAAAAAGTCCTCCATTGTTATTGATACATAACTGAGCTCTTCTTAGTGTGGAATTAATCACTTTTTCTAAAATACGTCCATTTATCCGATGAAACTCTTAAAACACAAGCTTGCAGTTCCTCCACATTATTAAATTGTGTTTTATACACCTTATTTTTTATGTAACCCCAAAGGAAAAAATCCATTGCGGTTAAGTCTGGGGAACGTGCAGGCCATGAAATGGGTCCTCGATTACCAAATCTATTATTTAGGTAATTCGTAATAATGTGAGCATTATGTGCTGGTGCCCCATCCTGTTGGAAATACATATTCGCAGTTAGATTAAGCGGAATATCGTCTAGAAGATCTTCTATTTCACCTTGAAGTAAGTTCAAATAGCGTTCACTCGTTAAATTGTTATTGAAGATAATAGGTCCAACTATTCTTCTGCCGATAATACCGCACCCGCACCACACATTGAACCCAAAACGTTCTTGATGTCGAGCTTCATGTAGAGCATGGGGATTTTCTGTCCCCCAATAGTGAATATTATTTCTGTTAAATAACCCATTGTTCGTAAATCGAGATTCATCTGACCACAACACATTAAACAGAAATGTAACATTGTTGTTATTCTGATTAATGTACCAATGACAGAAACGAGTCCGCCTCTCTGCGTCTCCTGGTTGGAGTCCTTGGCTAATGTGGATTTTGTAAGGATGATATCGATGCTTTTTTAATATTCTATGGGCTGATATTCTAGGGATTCCGGTGTTGTTTTCTATTTCTCTTGTGGAAACTTTTGGATTTTCACGCACCTGATTTAATACAATAACTTGGGTTTCCTCATCTAATCTTTTTCTATTTCTTTTCGGTGTACTAAAGGCTCCGTATGTTTTTAGATTTACTTCTAATCTTCGAAATAAAGTTTCGTGTGGTTGCCGTCGATCTGGGTACAACTCCAAATAATGATTAGCTGCATTCCTTGAATTTTTGTGAGCCAATATGTAACTTTGAAGCATATCATATTTCTCTTCATTATTAAATTTCTCCATAACGTGAACAACAATAAACAAGTAATAAAACGAACCAAAACAACAAATGCGGTGATTTTTAAATAAACGAACAAAATAGCAGACTAAATAACACAAAAATAAACGGATACGTAACTTGCTTGTAAATAAATTTGACAGATACTACTTATTGTCTTAATAATTCAATGCTGCCTCTGATGTATAGCCTATGCATTCATAAGGATACCAAAAATTGCACAAATATCATTATAACTTTGTTATTTCTACAAATAAACCCAAAGTGTTATACATCATTGAAATCAGCAAATTATGCTCTTTTTGATACAGTCAAAGCCGCCTACGATTTGTATTTAAAATAAGAAAGTTTGTATAAAAATCTCGAAACGTATAAAAGCTTCAGAGGTTGCAATACCAAATTTGAATTCTGCGTAAAAAAGCACCTTCATAATGTCACAATAGTATTTCGGTATCTTTTACATGAAATAAGTTAAACGATGAAATTAAAATTGCCGATTTTTAGTTTTTCCCCTATAGCGCACGTATCGTTCATTTTTTTAAAAGCTTTTTTGCTTAAAAAAGTAAACCCAGGTGTCACGTACATTTTGTCTCATTTAACCAACTCTCTATCTCTTACCGTTCACGAGATCCCAATGGTGAGCACACTATCTGGGACAGCCTGTATAGGCTCCCCAAAATATTTACTAAATAAGTTCTAAACACTTGTATTAAAAAAAAAGTAGTGCTTTTTGATAAAGAGTGTTACTTCCTGCACGAATTTTGAAAAAGAAATTTGAGATATTTTCAAAAAGTTTGTTCAATAAGAGTAAAAATATTATTCTGAAATGTTTTTAAACTGAAATTATTTTAAATAGAGCTTTAACAAATTTGTATACAATGCTGCTATATGATTCAAACAAATAAGTGTTACTTCCAGCTTGAATTTTTTTCTTACACTGCTGTTGCCGATAAAGTGCTCATATTCTAAGTAAATTTGTGTATAATCTGCAAGATATTGAAAAAAAACAGCTTTTCATTAAGAGGCCTACGTCTGGTAAGAATTTTGAAACCTTTTTCTCTAAAGTTGTTCTCAAATTAAGTTTTGAGAACTCAGTACTATTTTAAACTCGATAGTTGAGATATTGACAAAATGATGTTTGCACAGAAGTAAACTACTATTTCCGGTCTACAGGCTTGACTCAATATCTAATCAAATCTTGAGAAAAACATTATATCTCAATTATATTCTTAAATAGCAGGGTTGGTTGGTATAGCTTTAACCATTCGGTCGCTATCGTGGTCACACACACAGAAAGAGACAGAATGACAAACATATTTACATAAAACACTATTTCTTTATCATCTAACACATGGATTCCTTCAAATACCTTGAAGTCAAATATTTTCATCATCAAAATACCTCCTTTACTACTTATACGAAACAAAAAGTGTAATATGTTGCATTTTCTTTATTACTACAGAAATCTACAACAGTTTGAGATAATTTCTTATACAATGTACTAGATGCACCATCAGGTTTGGTAATCACTATAGGTACTCCATTATCTGATCCATTAGCTATTTCCTTTTCCAAGGGCATCCTAATTATTAAATCAATTTTCATTGACAAAGCAAACTCCTCCGCTGCATTTCCAAACAACTGCACAGTATTCAGACAAGCAGGACATTTAACTGAACTCATGTTTTCGACAATTCCAATAATGGGTACCTTTAGTTTCTGGAGCATGCTTGCTCCTCGTCTTGTAACATCAATAGCAGCAGTTTGTGGTGTCGTAACAAGTACAACTCCATTTATTGGAAGATTTTGAATAAGTGAAAGATGTGTATCACCTGTACCTGGTGGAGTATCAATAACTAAATAATCAGTGTCGCCCCAACTAACTTGTCTCATAAGTCTTTCTAATGCTTGCATGACCATTAAACCTCTCCATATAAGAGCTGCTTCTTGAGCAATTAAAAAACCCATTGACATACTGAAAGGATACTGTTAGCTTTGTTCATTCTGAAAATTTATATTCTCACCATTTGATGCCATAATTTTCTAATGGTTCCATTAGATTTTCATTGTTTAATAATGGTGTATCATTTAAATTCATCATTAATGGTATTGATGGTCCAAAAACATCTGCATCTAACAGACCTATACTTTTCTGTGGATAAACAGATTTTAAAGCAACAGCTAAATTTACTGCAAAATTGTTTGGTTATCCACTGTGAGAAGAAACGTAAAGAATAAACCTGCAGTAGTTGTTTTTCCAACACCACCTTTACCAGATGCAACCATTATAATATTCTGGACACCTGGTATAGGCTTTACTTTGGGTAGTCCCTTAGCCATTATTTTAGCTTGCCTCTCATCTAATTTGCTTTTTGTCTTACTTTGACTAGAACAGAGTTGAATTCTCGTCTACAACCAAAACTTATAAATATCAATTAAATGTATATTAAATAGCTTACTCGTTTTTTAATTTGTATAAACAATAAACATGAAATTCTTCTTAACATATTCATCTTGCTCTATCTAAAATAAAATTATATATGAATATTTGATTATTAAGCATCTCTACAGTTACCTATATATCTTTCATGAAAAATGTAGCTCCATGAGAACAAAATTACATAATATAATAAATACTTAGAGATGTGAATGTCGAATCAACGTTTTACCTGGGTATTACTGAAAAACGTATACAACGCATATTAATGTTCAACGTACGGAGATAAAGAACGAAAGATGAGGTAAATTGAATGTCAACAAAATACTACGAATTTCTAAAAATAAACATTACTTTATTCTCCTATCTTAGTAATATCAACAATAAAATGTATTTATGTTTTAAATCATTTCTAATAATTATTTTATTTTTAAATTAAAGAACTAATAACAATAACACAACCCTATTTAAATTACCTAGCTGTCAACTTATCTGTCAAACAAATGTCAAGCACAATTTTATTTGTGGTCTATCAGCAAGTTGGATTTCTACAGACATATTTCAGTGAAATTTTGATCACTGGAATTTTCAAGTACACATGAATTACCACCGTTTTACTCGTATTTATAGTGTTAATTTTATTGATAAGAAAAGTTAGCATTAAGTAATGGGTTACAAAGCGGCCGTGCAGGTTTTGAAGTAAGTTTAAGTTTCATATGGTTATATAAATATTAAATTCTCTTTGTTCAAAAATTTCAGACAAGCGGACGTTTTGAAGGCGAAACTTTGTAAAAATAGTGATTTGTTAAATGATTCTGAAATATGGGTCAACCAGCAGCAGTTGCAAACGATATATCATCAAGTGCTTGTTTTGGATTTAGAGTATGCTTTAGATAAGAAAGTAGAACAGGAACTATGGACACTGGGATTCAAAAATCATATATCCACTTTGCAAGAATTAGCTAAAGATAAAAAAGTATGTTTTTATAAGTGACTAACATGTTTTAACATCAGGTATTTATTTCAGAATCCAAAGAGACAAGATTCCCAAGCTTTACTATCTTGGTGTTTAGAGGCAGCTTCTGGTTTTTATTTAACTCTACTGCAAGAACTTTGTACAACATTTGATTTAGATTTACCATTTCGTAGAACGGGTACAGTATATGGACAATTTAAGAATACATATAACAATTGTGAACAAGTGACTACACCACAATCGTCATCATGCTTATATATTTGCCAATATTGTCTAGTTCATCTAGGAGATATAGCAAGATATCGTAATCAAAGACAGCAAGCAGAGAATTTTTATAGGTAAATAATATTCCATAATACACTTAAAAATATTATATATTTACTTTTTAGACAAGCTATATTAGTTTCTCCGACAAGTGGGCAACCCTATAATCAGTTGGCTTTGTTAGAGGCGAGCCAGGGAAACAAGCTTTCAACAGTATTTCATTATATTAGAGCAATAGCTGTAAAAAATCCTTTTCCTGTTTCATCAACAAATTTATCAACGACACTATTGTCTGCCATGGACAAGGATGAGTAAGTCATTTAATATAAATTTCATATTGATTATTTTTCCTGTTTAATAATATTTTTAGACCTATAACAGAAGTTCAGACAAAAATGTCTGTTAACAAACTAGTACGATTATTCTTACATATTCATGGACTTTTACGTAATACCACGGATTTATCTCAAGCTGAAATTGGTGTGAAAAGTATTAATGCTACCCTTACGGCACTTGTGGCTACACAAAGTTTCACTGTTGATAAATTAATAAAGATGGTAGTGATAAATATGTATGCATTATGGAATATAACTGGAATTGACGTAATGAAAGTCGAAGAATTGACAAAAGATGAACAAAAAGCATGTCAGCTGATATTGGACCTAATTGCCGGATCACTAAGTGCTTTTTTGCTGCCAATTTATACTTTGAAAAGTGACGAAACACTTTTGGATTATTATGCATTGCCAGCAAGTATGTCATAGTATATTATTTAAGAAGCATATAATAATGGTTGTAAATTGAAATTTCATGTCAAATATTATCTGATTATACACTTTCATAAGTAAAATATGATTTTTATATTTAAGTCTTTGTCTTAAATATAGACATTTTATTAATATATTTTTTTTGTTAAATGTATTAAGAAAAATTGAGGTTACAACAAAACAAATTTGAAAGAAAATGTAGATTTCATTAAATATATATTATTATCACACATATTTTGTATTTTACAGTAAAATTAATATGTTGTTGGATTGAGAAATCTCCCGAAACACTTCGCGAATCCGTTTTCACAAATCGTCTGCAGATTTGGCCTAGCTTCTGTAAACTGTTAAACAATATGCAAGTCCATTTGAAAGAATTTAATCATCAACCATGTGAGTAAATTTAGTTTGTCCACGTTCAATAGAGCTTATAAAATTTATATTTTCAGATGAATCTGCACCTTTATCAGAAGATCGAGAACTTCAGGGCTTCTTACCACTAGCAGAGTCCTTCAAATCGCTGAACTTCAAGTTTGACATGTTGCATTCAGAAACACCATCTGAGAAGTATATTCGAGCCAAGCGCTTGATAGATTTTGGCATTTGGTTAACTTCTTATAAAGTTAATAATAGCAGTCTTATTATAAGGTATGTTTTCTTATGAGTAATCCGTAAATTCTGATTTTTACAATATTACTAATTTTTAGAAAAACAGAAACTGACGGAGCCACAGTATTTGAACCTGGATGTTTACAACCTGATCCAACAGATCAGCTCCTAGAATTGATGAAGTCTGTTAATGTAACTGAACTAGTGGAACCGAAAAAAACTAAACGTATGTATAAATCAAATTTCACATAATCCCGTAAGCGCCGTTTACAATACAAATGTGTATATGAAGACATAACCGCAGTCAATAATAATAAAATTCACATATCCTATATAGGTTATGTGCATGTGTAAAATTCCCTCCAATATTCCGCGGCGCGTCAATTTGAGAATTGTTAATGGTCTGAAGTTTTCGGTGTTTACATTATTCTACCTTAATTTCCAAATATGGGTTTATTTTTTAATTCTTTCTTTATTGTTTAATGATTTTTTTTCCAATTTCAAGCAAATGTCTGTACTCTAAACTTTACTTTCTGGTGCAGTTGGTGAAAAAAGAACGGGAATCTTGAAGCCTCAGGGGTCTTTAGAGAGGTCAAGAGAAGAACGTGAACAAGTACAGAGCGGAGATCCAATTGATTTGCATGTGAGTGGGATAGTGTCAAAGACTGATCCTGGGAAGATGAAAAGGATTAAACAGAATGTAGCCCTACAATCGATATTTAAAAAAATGGAAGAAAATAAACAGGTAAAAATCAATACTATTAATTCAAAAATGTTAACAGCTGCTACTGAAATTTAAAAGCCGTCTATACAGTAATATTTATTAGTGGGCTTTGTCCTGTTTAAATGTTCTTGTATTAATTTCTTGTTTAAACTGTTTTCCTATGTTTAGTATAGGTAGCTATCATTACATTTCATGTTTATAAACATACAATATTTTACTTTCCGAAAGTGCACTGTATGTTTGTTACTCTGAGTATTATTATGAGTATAGACCGGACACGAGAGGCCGATGACTCATCGACTATGGGCGTATTTTTAAAGAAGTTTTAATTTTATTTATATAATTGGATAACAAGTGGGTGGTGATCTATAAAATACAAAATACGTTATTATATATTCATTTTGTAGTTCAAGTCGAGTAAAGGAGTATTAATATTTACGCCTATGAAGAAAGGAATTTAAGAGCAAAATCGACTTTTTGCTGTGGTTTTCGGAACGTAAACAGATGTTGCAGTTTATCATATGAATAGTGCTATTTAGTAACTGCATAATGTTATACATTATTTCTTTTGTCCGTCGTAATTTTGGCCCCGTACGTCCGGTCTATAATTACGAGAAAATCTATTATCACAAAAAATTATAAATAACCGTCGAAGTGTTGTGTAGTGTAAGAAGAGACTGTCCGTGTAAAAATCATAAAATAATTTTTTAAAATGCAAATATATTAATAAGCAATTGATTGAAGACGGAGATACGTGTTGAAACTCCATAATTTAAGTAAAAATTGAAATAAATTCAAATTGAGTTCAAAAAAGTTTTATTTAATTCACAACAATTGTTTCACCCTACCAGGGCTTCATCAGGTGATGAATATTATAATATAAAATAAAACTGTTTTGAACTCAATTTGAATTTATTTCAATTTTTACTTGTATATTAATAAGCTTTAGGGGAACCAAGGGAAAGGTCAATTTACAGTTTCTAAAACAGCCATAACTTTTCATCTTATTGAAAAATCACTGCTAAAGTCATCCCTATATTGTTATAATGTTGCAGGTTAAATTTAGTGAAGAAACTACAGATAAAGAGAATGAAAAAACCAAAATCAAGCAACAGCAGCAGATTCAGCAACATCAACAGCAGCCTCCACAGCAACCAACACCGGCATCTTTGAAACCACCGCCTCTTGCTGCCACTTCCATCTTACCTCAACAGCAATATCGGACCCAAACATTTAACCAAAACCATCCGGGACTTTCAACTACCCTCCACCAAGATTTCTTCGCACCTAATGTACAAACTATGCCAAAAATGGGGGAATTACCACCTCAAAATATTTATTTTCAAAACTCAGAACTGAAAAATAACTTAGCAAATACACTGAGTAAAATTCCTCAGACTATGCAGTATGCGGTATCGGCACCCTCTCAACCTGTATCTATGAGGATGGTACCTAACATGCCTGGTCAAAACAACAATCAATTCAATGCGATGCCGTTTAGGCCCGGACCTTGGTCGAACGACGACAGACAACATCCGCCGGGTAATTGGTGGCCGAGTCAACCACCACCACCACCGATGTCTCAACAGAAGGACGCTTTTCCACAATCATCGCAACCGCAACAACCACAACATACGCCACAATCTCAGCACGATAATTTTATAAGCATGCCGTTCGGGAATAATTTGTCGTTCGGGCAGACGCGAGCGCCACCTATGAATGTTGATTACAATCAACAAGCACAGAACACTGGTGTTTTTAATATGTGGGGCAATACGCCTAGGACAGCACCGATGAATAGTTTCGGTTCCGTTAATCAGAGCATGTCCATGCGACAGGCAATGCTAAACGAAGCAAAACATATGGGGCCAATAGGATCAGGAAATACTACAATAGGAAATAATGTAAGTGTTATCATTATACAGATTGTCGTATTTAAAAGTTAATATGCATCTTCAAATACACACACATAAACATGTACCTATGTATGTATGTATACAACAGTTCAAGAATGTGGCTCTCGGTTTACCCACACCACCATAAGACCGGTGGTGTGGGGAGACCGAGAGCGCGAACACCATGCGCACATCGCATTCGTTCCGTATCTTTAGAGCGTGAACTTACATTGTGTCTGAGCAAACTCGCAAATATTAAAATAAAATGCCCTTAGCTGTCAAGGAAAAAATACAGATTGTGTTATGGTATGCGAAGGATAATTCGTACAAAGACGTGCGAAATTTATTTGTATAGTTCATTATAATATTTTGTTTCGTTTTAAATGTGAGAATTTTATTTTAGTTACAATTTTTATAGTTTTGTTTCAGTTCAATGTTAATACATTATACATCAATTATCAAAATAGCGGAGCAATTCCTTAAAGCAAACGTCTGCATACTAGCTTTCAACGTTTTGCACTGAAGCCTCGGTCTCGGTACCCGGTGTCCCGGTATGAACTCATCTGTATTCACCTATTATCGTACCCCTCCATTTCATGTTTGCATGCACATGTGTGCGTGTCTGTGTTTCCCTATATCTACTTTTATTTCAGTCAAACGGTATATCTCTCTTACGAAAAATGCACCACGCTATAACTCTATTATTAATAATCCGATTTCAGTAATTCAAAAACTACATAAGACAGGTGTATAAATACCACAAAATAGTATGATTTTAATTTTTTTTATATAAATAATTTTTGACAAACGATAGTAAATTTTTTTTTTAAATAGCATCACTTTATTTTCTTTTACATTTTGGTAGAGATATTTTTTCTGAATACAATGGTGTGATTCAATTTGGTTTTGTAAAATATTCTTGAGAAATTATTTTATTTTTTAAGAAAAAAATAAGTGTGCCGTGGAATAAAAAACAATTGAAAATGTCATTAACGTCAAAAATAAAACATCGTAACAAATCATAATTATTATAAATATTGCTCCAAATGCCTCTCATCTTGCTAAATACAAAGCTGACACCTTCTAGTTACCCCATATGTAGCATTCAAGATTAAAAAAGCAGGTATAGTAGAATCGCTCTCGCAACCGACATGCGCCACCAAAATTAAAATGGCGTCAAATTTGAGACGTTGCGAAATTTGATCTGTCAAGTAATATTAATTTTGACACTATAACCCTAAATAATCCATTAGACTTGTGGTTTTAGCACTACCGATAATAATTCTAATATGTAACTATTAATTTGATAATAATTTTGCTTAAGTAGTATTGAAAAGCCGAATATAATGACTATTTTATATTTGTATGAAGATTTTCAGAGAAAATTGAACTTGTGAAATTCATTTAAACATTCAGGAATGTATTTAATAATTATGTTCGAGTTAGTTTTATTACAGAGAATGAAGATATTTAGTAGCAAAGACAGTTGTACAGCAGTGCTATATTGCTTTTCCATTAAATGCATCAAAATTAAAGTATTTTTACATGCAATAGCGAGAAGGTCAGAAAAGTATTAAACTAATTATAAAAACATTTGTTTGCCAGATTCTTACTGTTCACTATGATTATTACCATTATCACTGGTGTAATAAAAGCAACTTGTTTGAAACATTTCTCGTAGGTATATTGTCACGGTGCCTTTAGCGTTACGGTCGCAAAGGCCGCTAATCCCGTGACGAGGGGTTGCTCAGGGGCGAACACTCGCTTATAATAATATAATAAATAGCAAAAGGCAACCTACCTTTTCTTCTCCGCCGGACTTGGACTCTCAAGTGGCGAGGAGATTGAGTTGTCTGAATAAAATACTACTTCTAACACACTTATTTATTAAACACTAAGAACAACTAGGAAACACAATAATAAGTAACTGCGAAGGATCGAAAGTGATCCTCCTATCGGAAGATCACTTATGAATTATATTCTGTTCGGAATATGCTTCTTTTATTACCTCGGTAACGCCGAGTCCGTCATTACCCCGCTGAATCCGCACATTCCCTCCGTTCGATCAACTTCCGTTGAACTGATCGAACGGACAGACAGGATGTATCGACTCAGCGCTAGGTAAATCAGGATTCAGGTTACCGCTGTAATAATTCTACTACTATACAGAGTGTTGATTCACGACAATATCATTGATTACAAGATAATTTTTACATGCTAATCAAACATTTTTGATTAAGCTAAACACATCATTATTATTTACTTAAGCTTTAAACTAGTATAAATTGGTTGTTGTTAAAGATTATATTTAATGCAGAATTCAAACATATTTTAAAGTATTTCAAATGTTGAGTATTCGTAAGCTGAATCTTTGCTACTGATCAGAATTTAATTTACCAAGCAACTTTAAATTACAATACAATAATGAACAAGTATTTTTACTCTCCCAATTTATAATGTACTACATTAATATTATTATTCTTATATTTCTGACAAGGTATAGTTCCTAAGAGGAACATATGTCTCATACAATTTGTCAAGCCTAACTTTTACTAGTGTTTCTCTATGTTTGAAAGACAGGTGCTGAAATCAATCATCCACATTCCTCTATTACAGTCAACGTGGTTATACCTTCTTAAATTTGAAATTTTTTTAAACAGTATTACATTTGTGATCTTCAAACAATTGTTATTTTAGTTAGAGGCACCTACTTCTTCGATTAGACAGAGTTCTTTCTTCAACTGATCAATATAAGTACAAATTATCTATCGTAATCTTCTGCCGAAGCATTATGAACAAATATGATAACAGGTTCCAAAATCTGTCTTTGACTTGTGATATAGATACTGAATTTAATCCGTCTCCAGTCCTTTATAAGCTACATTCGTTTTATCAGTTACATGATTATGCTAAATAACATAAAGCAATTATGAGTAAAACCAAACATTTCTGTTGAATAAAAGTTACCTTCTCTTATAAAATTTGGTTTAGATCAATATATTTGACATATTTCTGAACAGGAAAGTGTGCTGATTAGTTTTTAATGAGGTTGTTTAAGAAAAGATTTCCTTCAGAATAATAATAGTCGGCGTTTCTAATGCCTCTTATAAGTAAATTGGAAAACACGTTCTGACAATATTTAGCTTGTATTCTTTTACGTCAGATAATCGTAGGTTATAAAATCCAAACTGCAAAATATTCATGTGCCAGTAAAATTTCAAACACTATTAATAGCAAGGTCATTTAATTATGTGAAATAAAAGTTCTTCGCTCAGTTTCTTATACATAATCTTACTCTTTGCAAGTTATAGTTACCTGCTTATCATACGCTACGCTTGTCAAGTGTCATCCGCTCCGTGAAAATAAAAATCTGACAATAATGCTAGCCTAATAAACAGAATAGCCATGTATTAAATAAAATATAGATATAGAAAGGTAATATTTAATAATTTTACCTATAATATTTAATTTCTAACTGACTTTCATGTAATAGTATTTTACTAGCCGTAGCTGTTTATCCTAAAATATTAATTAGTTGGTTGAATTTTATTGTTCTAAAATTGTTCCGGTTGATTGGAATTTGTAGTGGTATTGAATCAGCGTTTTTAGTTCGTATTTTTGCCGTGTCGGTTGCGAAAACGACAAGTATGAATAAGTCTCTGTCTTCAAACATGCTCATTCATTAAATGTGTGTTTTTTAAAGGATTTTATGAACAGTGTCCTTTGACGTGCCAATGTTATGTGCGATTTCCCGAGTTGAAGTTCTTGGATATTTTTGAACACTGAGAATGGCATCTAATTACACATTTTCACAAAATTTGCGTCCGCGTTGCTTCGGTTTCTTAAAAGGTCCGTAATTTGTTAAATTTCGTTCAATTCTTCTAAATTTCTGACGGTCAGGAACTTCTCTAACGGGAAAGCAAGCTGCGTAAATATTTGCTGCTTGACCAGAATTTTTCTGACACTCGAAGAATACTTGCACCATATCAGTTAATTGATTGTATCCATAATAAAATAGCAAATTGATCACAAAATAATAATAAAAATGCATGAAATAATACAACCAACAATAAATGGAAACAAGCTGACAATTTATCATAAATGACAGTTATTGTTTTGTGCGCTATCATTGGATTCTGCAGGACACTTGAAAATTTTAGAAAAAACAAAATTTCTTAACAGAAACGTTTTACAAAATGAACTTGAATCACACTATTGTATTCAGAAAAAATATCTCTATCAAACTGTAAAAAAAAAATGATTGCTATTTTAAAAAAAATTGACTATCGCTTGTCAAAAATTACATTTTAAAAAAAATTATAAATTATACTATTTTGTAGTATTTTTATACACACCTGTCCTATGTGATTTTTGAATTACTGAAATCGGATTATTAATAACAGAGTTATAGGGTAGTGCGTTTTTCGTAAGACAGACTGTATATCTTTTAATGGATGCCCCTGCAAAAGTGAAAAATCCGGAATATCTCCAAAACCGTTGGAATTAGACACAATGATACCCCTATAAAACCGAAATAAAATAAAATTTTGCGTCCAGTTATGTAAAAATTGCTATACCATTCTATTAGAAAAAATTAAGTTATTTACGATTTTAGAGTTTGAAAATTATTTAAGGCTGCGGTTTGCCCGTGTTATATGTCCATAAGGAATATCGGTACCATTTTAACGAAAAGTTGTAAATCAAGAACAATGAAATTTTCACACAGTAAATGTTAAAACACACTCATCAGGTTGAGTTATTTTGAAAATCCTAGTGCCCTTAGTTTTTTCAAAAAAAATCATAAAATTAGTAAATTTGGAAGAAACAGAACGAAATTAACTCAATTTATAAAAGGCACTATGCTGATGTCGAATTCGAAAAAAAAATGAATTTTAATTTTTGGTTTCGCCTAAAATGGTACCGAAAAAATCCATTAGATGGGTGTTTTAATTCGAATTTAGGAACACTTTCTGTATTAATTTTTGTTGTATTACTATCTTTATTATAAATACTTCTCTGTTTGTTTCTCTATTGATCAAGGGTTATAATAAAAACTGCAAAAAATCCATATGCAATCACAGCTCCATCTATGGACCCCCGTTAAGGTTAGGCATCGAAGACCGCACCGTTAATAACCCTGTAATTTAAACGCCACAATTTTCTAATAAAAAATGTGCTCTCTTTCATGCTTAAGCGGATACTGAAAACCGCATTTTTCAAAATATCAAGTTATCTACGATTTTAGAGTTCGAAAATTACAGATCCCTATTTAATAACCCTGTAATTTAAACGCAACAATTTTCCAATAAAATACGTGCTTCATTTCATGCTTAAGCGGAAACTGAAAACCGCATCTTTCTAACTTTACAGTTTCGGAGATATCTCCAAATTTCGAAGATGTTGCAAGTGTAATTTTTTTCGAAAAACATCGTGTATTCCGAAACGGTACTAGTTAGACCCAATGTATGCCTAACAAAGTACAATTTAAATTTAACAAAGAATCCAAATGTACCGGGTGTTTTTTTATCTTTGATATCATTTTGATCACCTGCAACTTTCTTGTTTTTAAAAATGTCAGAATGAATCAAAAATCATTTTGCATAGGTATCTATGAAGTTTTTTACGTTTTAAAAAATAAAACAAAACACTAACGTTTTTCCAAGATATTAACCTAACTTATATTTTTTTAAATGGAAAGCCCTAAATATTTTCGGATATTTCGATTTTACATGAAATTTCAAATATATTTTATAAAGCATATCCCATACCTATCTTCAACGGTTTGCGAGAAAACGGCGTTTAAACATGCCATTTTTAGAATAATTTAATTTTGTAAAATTGTATTTTTTAATAATTTGTTACTTTGTTAATCGTTAATCTTTTGTTTTATTAAAAATAAACTTTCTAAATAATTATGAAAAATGATTTCTGTTTGATTTCGACATCTTTAAGAACAGGGTTACAAAACTAAATTTTTCTTTGTTGCATGTTCAAACGCCGTTTTTTCGCAAACCGTTGAAGATAGGTATGGGGTATGCTTTATAAAATATATTTGAAATTTCATGTAAAATCGAAATATCCGAAAATATTTAGGGCTTTCCATTTAAAAAAATATAAGTTAGGTTAATATCTTGGAAAAACGTTAGTGTTTTGTTTTATTTTTTAAAACGTAAAAAACTTCATAGATACCTATGCAAAATGATTTTTGCTTCATTCTGATATTTTTAAAAACAAAAAAGTTGCAGGTAATCAAAATGATATCAAAGATAAAAAAACACCCGGTACATTAATACATACTGTTCCAGTTAAAATAACAATTGGTATCTACTTCCGGTACAACCAGAAGTCCGCCACTACTAAAAATATTTTCCTTCGGTAAAGCCTATAATTCAGTATAAGTTGCCATATGAATGAAATTTCTAACTTAATTCGTACATAGAAGCCTGACGGTTGCAGGACCCTGTATACAGGATGTCCCAGAAATAAAAAGACGGAGTAGCGGGTACGTAAGGTCAGAAACAGGCCCAAATATACCGCAATAACGAAGAAATTAAAAAATTAATTTTCTATGTTGTTTTTTAGATAAAAAAATTACATTACGGACCTGGCACAGAATGTATGTTTATAAATACACGTAAGAATGCTCATTTGTAAATAGAAACGAACACGCATTCATAGAAAAATACGCTTTTATTTGTATAAAACGGGAAAAAACCGTTAAATCGTACTCATTCATATAAAACATATTTTTTGCCCGATGCGTCTAGATAACGCAGCTATGTAGTCGGTTGTTGACCCAGATGGGAGACCCACTTTATTGCAGACAATAAAAGATTGTTTTTATTTTTAAAATAGGAAGGGTGTTGCTTTTTAATGTGTTTGTAGTCGGAAACAGCTGATTATTATTATTTTAGAATATTCAATAAATCGTAGTTTATCTAGCCTTTATTACAGTAAATATCAAGAATGTAATTATTTTTTTCTAGCAGGTGTAAAATTAAAGTAATTAATGGTTTGATATTTATTATGAAGTATCTATTCCTCCTCCTTTTTTTTAACACAAGTAATGTGGTGGCCCTGAAAAGGACGGATTGTGAAAGTGAAGCAGGTGGATATTTAGTCCAGGGTCGGCGTAAGGCCAATTGAATTCTTTATTATTTTTTTCTGCCGTCTGCGCACGAATAAAGACTTGCTATTTTGAGGGTACGTTTTTACACAATCTAGCTTCCGATTTTTGTTACTCCGTCTTTTTATTTCTGGGACACCTGTATATGATCAGTGCAATTAAAAATCATTTGTTGAAACGGATTTGTTAGTCTATTTTAGATGACAATAGTTAAATTGATTGTTTCAGATACCAAAGCACCCTGAGAATATACAACATCCCACGACTCCGGGCTACTCGCTGTTTGACACAAACTGGGCCCCATCGTTACCAATTAGACAGACGGACAATGCAGCCCAGCGTACAGTGGCCAGTCCGCATCATTCATTATTTTCAGGACCATCTCATTCATCACTAAAACAATTGCTGGAGCAACAAAACCAATTTCAAAAATCCGATAAATAATTAATTTGTTGTCTTTTGTACTAGAATTAACTCTCGTATTGTAAATGTTATTATTATAAATAAATATTTATATCAACTACAATTATTTGCTTCATTTTTTTCACAAGTTGTACCAAAACAAATGTAAACTTTTCGACAGTTAGTAATAAAATACGCAACCATTGTCTACCGTCAAAATACTAGCACAAGTAAAACTAACAAACATATTTTTTTAAATATTAATTATATTTTTGTTACTTGCCTGTCCCATACCGTTTAAGATCTGTTAGGCTGCATGCACACTATTTATACAAAATGTATGACAAACAATTTGAAGCCACAATGCTTTCATTCAGCAGGCAGATCGGGAACTGATTCCGCTCCAACCGTTCACTTCACAACAGTTGAGTGTTCGCTGGACAAGACCGCTCACCTTTATGTCATCGTCTGTCATCTGATACTTTTCATTGCTGCCATATGTTAAAATTATAGAGATTAAACCGAATAAACAATAATAATAAATTGTTTTTCTGCATTAAGGTTTGACGTAGTTTTTACTGGAAGGGCTAGTTTTTCCAACCCCGAATAAAATACTGAGTGAACTCCAATATTATAATACATTTATTTCTGCACAATACCTTTAATATGTTGTATCTTACTTTTCTAGTAACTTTTTTCAAAATTATGTATTAGGTTGGTCTTGGAATGCATCAATGGCGCATGCGTACGGAATACGCTCACTGAGCATACAATTTTTCCGCTCACAAAAATGGCGACCGCTCCTGAACATGTTCAGAGTGAGCGCTCATCTACTGGACATGATCACTGAACAGTTGCCCAACTGTTGTGTCTGCTGAATGAAAGCAATACAATCCATACAAAATTAAACAAATTATTAGGTTGTACACATATTAAACAAATATCTGTAAAACTTAATTATATATTAATCTCCACATTTATAATTATGGACAAATAAAATTATTAAGAATTTGCTCAAAGTGTTTAAAATGTTTCCCGAACATTTTTTTTTGGACGAACAAATTGTCTTTTATAATTTGTGTGATTTCCCACCATTAGACAATAAATAATTTTGTCTTTTTATAAAAATTCAAATTCCAAATTTTCTGGAAATAGCATATTTTTTCCCACAATTCCATATAAGCAGCAAGACAAATCTTTCTAATTTTACTACTTTCATAGATTAGGCGAGTCTTTTAGATATACAACTTAAGGTTAATTCGCGACAGTAGCCACCAGAGGGGTTCGCAAGTAGAATGCGCCCATTCATGAATTTCTCCCGCTAAATTTGTTATAGTAAAAGCAGTCTTCTTGTAGTAATAAATAGAAGCCAATGGGATCTTAAAGGAAGTGACGCAATAATCCAATTACACCAATCCTGTTTGTTACAATTTTATAGGCGTTTTGCTTTAGATTTAAATATCTTAAAATATTTTCAATTGAGAGATATAATAAGTCTACGATGTGATTGTGGATGGTAAATGTTATTCTGAAATACATAATGCAAGACGGATGTACGAAGAAATGTATATATTTTTATTTACAACCATACGCGTAATGTTGGCATTTCTGACTTTTTAAAAGTTTGGAAGTGTGACTTTGTTCATGTTTATTTCCCGCCCTCTATTCACTTCCCAACCTCAATTAGGAATTTTTGGCCAGTAACCGGTTACGATTGTTACGGTAAGTGATGGTTTCAGCTATGACGTTACGGTATCTTAGCGGCGCGAAAACTCAGTGGTTACTGGTTATACGCATCAAACGACAACCACAAACCTAAAGGCGGATCCACATCAATAAAAAATTATCTTGTACGTTGAATCTTGAAATTCAGCAAAAATATTTGCTGCGCAAATTTAAATCTGGTTAAGTATTTTACCAAGTAAATATTTATCTTGTGTTGTTGTACGGCCGAATCCACGTGTGCAGGTTTGTTCATGCAGAGCGCAATAGTTTCCAACTAGAGAGCCTGTTATTATATTAATAAACACGTGTCGGGAGTATAGTCGTCGTAAGTCGCATAATAAGATAACCAATAAACGACTTACAAAATAAGTACAATAAAATACCATGGAATGGAGCAATGAGGATTCATTGCACCTTATTCAGGAATATTCAAAACATGACTTGTTATGGAACCCAAAACACTGTCAGCATTAGAATAAAATAAAAAAAGCTGATGCCTGGGGCACAATAGCTAAAGCATATAGTATTGGAGTTGAAGAAGCAAAGAAAAAAATGTCAAGCTTGTTGGGGGCTTTTTCATAATTTTCGGTCCAATCAAATTAAGGAGAACTTCAAAATCTGCTTGTGACATCCGAAGAAAATTGTAAAACTGTCCTGTTGTCTCATCAGCAGCTAGTGTTCGTAGTATTTTTTCACCACCATTTTGTCTTCTATGTAGAAAAGCTGTGTTGTCCAGTAACGCCGTTCTGTGCTCACTCTCTTTGTGCGGTGTAGATAATCCGATATAATATTATGGACAATGCACATTTCTTTTTTAAAATATGAGACATGATCAATCACCCAAACATAGGTATTTACGCAGAAATATGAAACAAAACTACAGATGAACTCAGAATCAAGTCCACATTAACACCATAGACAAATACAATCCTAACGGAATAGAACGAAATGTTAATGATAAAGTAGTTGAACCACGATTGAACGCGCCATCTACTGGATTTTTTTTTGGTGGAGAACTTTTCCGTGGTAATTTGAAAATGGTATTACAAATAGAATATGAAGCATGTAGAAACGTCGAATACTAAAATAAGAAAATCTGTAATACAACTAGACTACAAAGAGTCGACATTTAGAGTCTAAGTAGCGTTACAGATTCTCTTATTTTAGTATTCGACGATGGTATAAATTGTACAATACATTAACTTCATTGCCAAACCTACTCCATAATTAAAACTGTTATCGGAATAGATTTTGCGAACAAAATTAATAATGTCATTTCATGTGGAATTCTAAACAAAAAAGGAATAGAAATAAAATATGAAGAAGTCTTATTTTTTATATTTCTTATAAATTTGATTAGCATGTTCATATAAAGGTGAGGTAGTTCGCAATGGTCTTTGATCTTTACCATGCAAAATATTATTTACACCATTGAAATAATTATACAATATTAATTTACTAAAATTATATACAATTTTGTTTATAATTTCTTTAGAATGTTCGCATTCAACGAAATTAAAAGTGATTGATTTTTTTAAAGTATAAACAGTTTTTTCTAAAAGCTGTTTAGCACTAGGATATCTATATAATATATATTTTACAATATTATATATTTTTACATATGTTTTAAATATTTCATTATTACAGTATTTAAGTCTTTGTTCAACAGCTCCACCATATTCTTTAGCTGCTATGAACTCATGGAACGAAGATTCTTCACAATCCCTTCTTAACAAATTATATCTACATGCAGTACATTTGGTTAATTTAATTTTTTTTTTCGTTATATAACCGATAACATATGCTAATGCTTTTTCCTCCAGCGGTTGCAATTGATTAAAATCGTCCGGAATTGGAAAGGTCTGCCGCTCTTGTATCCGAGTTGATTCGATTTTCTGTAAAATGTTAATTGTAAGTAAAGTTCAAAAAAAATTCGTGTTGGACATACCTCAGTAGTAGTTATAAATGTTTTCAACGTTACCAAAATGTTGCAGTTATCTGTCTCGCAATTTGCTCCGACAGAATGTTTGCCGGTTAAATTGTTGACAAGTAAAGATTTATAAAATGGTTCAAAGGCAGAACAGGTTGGATTTATAAATCTACCACCTCTCTGCCGAATTTTTCCAAAAAAATTTTCGAGTGGATCCTGGTTAAGATTTCGTGGATGAAATCTTTTCATTCCGACAGCTTTTAAAGTATCTTTTAGTAATAATAAATTTTTTAATGTCACTATCCAATTTTTAAAACTTGGTGGCACACGTTTTTTATTATCCTTGTCGACAGTGTTCATGGAGGATATAACATTTATGGCGTTACGCCATACCTCGCTATGAGGACTGTCTTCAGTTAAATTCACGCCAGTTCTTAAATGTTTCCCTGAAGAATTGAACATACCAGAGCCATTAACACGGTCGAACAAAGTATCAAAGAATTTCAAGAATTCCGCTGTTTGAGTAGCTCTACTATCCATTTTGACTCCTTGCTCGCTAAATTCTATAACCAGAAAATAATCAACTAACAATATCTATTTATGAAAAGCACTTACCAGATCGAGCCATCAAATTTATGGAAGATGAGACAGTATGACTGAATACTTGTGTACACATAGAAACTTTCATTTTTTTAATACAGTCCTTCTTAACATGGAATTCCGTTAATTTGGGCATTACACGTAATTCTCCACTGAAATTGTCCAACAACCATGCAGTATATATATCACTCCATTTAGCCAATTTTTCCTCATTGTTTATAGTATACATTATATCTTTTCCAAGTAAATTATTCCTAACACCCTTCATTAGATGTGGAGGGTCATATAATGGTATGAACTTCTCATTATTTATTTCAAAAATGTTGTCATACAACACTTCTCCACGCTTCAAATAAGTTTGTTGCGTTTCATGAATTAAATAGTTGATCGCTGCCACATTATTCGATCCTTGATCACAAATTGTACCAACTATCTTAAATATAGTATCAGCCATACCAGCTACAATGTCTTTGATAGTTTTCACTATGTCGACTGTTTTTACAGCACCTTCTACAAACTGGAATAAAATTGGTTGCTTCCACTTTTGGTTTATCCCACGCAACATGTATACCTAAAAAATGAAAGAAGTGTTACTAAATTTTGCCCTCACAATAGGTGACATGGATGTGAATTTATATAATAAATACCTGTACATGATCAGCAATTCTGTCTGTGGTATTTTTCCCAATTTCTTGAAATCCTTCCACGCGATCTTTACCAATATTGTAATACAAATTTGGAGATAAAGACATCTCATCAAAAATTAAATAGCAATATTTATCAAGTGCTGAAAGATTCCTTCCCATTTCTTTCAGACCATTGAAAATACATGTATTAATACCTGCTTCAATTGGTACACTATTGAGTAACTTTGATAATGTTACCCTTGATGGAAGAGAAAAAATTTGGGATAAGAATCGATAACCAACTCCAGTTTGCTTGTAAAGGGCTAAAGCCATTATTTTCTCATCAGTCGTAAATCTGTAGCCTTTAGCTTTTCGCTTAGCTCATCTTATTTGGCTATCAAAGAATGTTCTGCTAATACCACTTAATCCACAACTATACTTTTGAAAAGCATTGCTACTTGCATGTTTTCTTGCTTTGGCTAATTGTTTACGAAAATATATATTTCGTTTTTTCAACATTGCTTCTTTCTTTCTTAAAGTTGAAGCTTGTTTATAATAAAACATAGCCTTGGGAGATAAGTCTAACTTCCTCTTAGTATTTGTGCACCCTAATAAGCCTCTTCCACCTGCAAATATGGTTTAGTGAAACTCTACCAAGAATTTAACTATATATTCACGAAATTTTGAATAATTTATGATTAATTAATATTAATATGAATAGATAGGAGGTACTCTAGATACCTTTTTTTGATACAGGTGTAATACATCGACGCCGTCACGACAAAAAGGCGTAAGCGACAGAAATCGTAAAATAAGGTTATTGTAGATAATGAAATCGTTGGAGTTCATTCTATTGACTAACTTAAAGTTGAATCTGTCAGAAATTCTGAAATGATTTTATTTGAGATCGAAGTGGCGTAAGCGACAATTTTACGTTTGACAAAATTAAGATTACATTAGTATAAGCGTCATAATCACGGTGGAAGGTGCTGTTACGCCTAGCTGTCAACATTCCCAAAATTGACAAGGTAAAATTGATTTCAAACAACTAATAAGTTTATTGGTTAACTATAGTACTAATTGTGCATGAGGTTTGACATTTGGATATGAAGTAATAGTGATAAATCAGCGAAAATTAATTTGGTCGTTTACGCCTTTTATATATATAATTTTTGTTGGGCTTAAACGCCAACGTCTAATGGGTGCCTAATGTAAAATTTAATCCGATTTTTCAATATTATCTTTGCAATTAAGTCCAAATATGTTATGAAATATAATGAAATGCTATTTATTCAATTTAAAAATTATTATTGCACTAATAACAGTTAACGTGGGGACCCTTAATTTTTGTTTAAATTGTCGTTTTAATGTGTCGCTTACGCCTTTTATTCTTGCTAGATGTCTCGTGGCCAAAGAATGGTAGAGTTGGCAAAAAATGTTCGTCGTGCAGAAGAAGTTGATGGAAATGTTGAGAATATTACTAACAATGTGATATTGAACGAAGCTTTGCAACATGTTCTTATCTTCATGGACCGTGAAGTTTTAGATTGTTCTTCCATCAACCAACTTAGTGATAGGGACATTTTTCAAGAAGAAGGAGACAGTTGCGTTGAGAGTACTAAATCTGAAAGTAAAATTACCTCGGAAATGGTAATCATGGATAACATTACTACCAAAGAAAATAGTTCTGCTAAGCAACAAGCAGTTAATAGGACACGGATAGTAGACTATACAGATAGCGAAGAAGATACTAATAATATAGAATATAAACCGACAGAATACGCATCTTACTTCGTACAAAATGAGAATAATAGCTATCATTTTGCTGAAAATGGTAGTACATTTGATACATTCAGTAGCGAATTTACTAAGGATGTCAGTGATGGAACCATCTCATCTTCCTCAAGTGAAACAAATGTATGCTTGAAAGGAAAGAAAAGTAAGTTGAAACAAAACAGGTTGGAAAAAAATCGTAAACGCCGACATTCAGGTCGAACATATTTGAATTACAAACAACAGAGAAAAGAAGCTAAAAGCGTATTGCCAAATCCATGCCTTAATAAAAACTGCATCAATGGATGTAATACATTTTCTGAAGAAGAAAGAAGTCAGATTTTTTCTCTATTTTGGAATATGAAAAACAATTTGGAGAAAAAAGGTTTTATTAACGGTTGTGTTAATATAATTCCAGTGAAAAGAAAAAGAACTCTAGTTGAAGAGTCTAGAAGGAACCTAACATATCAATATTTTTTTATGAAAGGAGATATTCAAATACGAGTATGCCTTCAGTTTTTCTTAAGTACCTTAAATATAACTCAGAAATTGGTTAGAAGCTCAGTTCTGGGAAAAATAAGAGAAAATAAAGATAATAGAGGAAAACATGAACCGAAGCATAAAGCGACTGATAAACAGGTGAATGAATTTAAAAGATTTATTGAGAGTTTACCATCCGTACCCTCACACTATTGCCGTTCGTCTAGCGCAAAATTATATCTTCCGTCAGAAGTTAAAAGTATCACTAATCTCTATAGAATGTACACAAAAGAGATGACAGAGAATGGAAACAGTCCTCTCAAAATTTCTACTTTCAAAAAATTTTTCAAACGTGATTACAATATTGGAATCCACGTGCCAAAAAAAGACAAATGTGTTAGATGTGAACGATTCAAAAACATTCCAGAAGAAGAACAGACAGAAAAAGACAAAAATGATTACTTAAATCATCAAAAGGAAAAAGACGATGCTAAGCAAGTTTTTCTCAAAGAACAAACTAGGTCTTCACAAGATGGTTTCATTGTTGTATCTTTTGACTTGCAAAAGGTTTTGAGCACTCCTCATGGGCCCAGTATGATGTTTGGATTCACAAGAAAATATGCGGTATACAATTTTACAGTATACGAAAGCAAGTCACAAAATGGGTATTGTTACATTTGGGAAGAGAAGGCTGGAAAGAGAGGTGTAAACGAAATTTGCACTAATTTATTTAAATATTTAGTTAAACTGGATCAAGAAGGCCAATATCACTCACTATCACTATTTTGTGATAACTGCCCCGGACAAAATAAAAACAGATTTGTTTTGTCGATGTTATTATATTTTTTAAGAAACTCAAACTCAGTGGTAGATATTTCAATAACGTATTTAGTGGCAGGGCATACATACATGCCAGTAGATAGCGTTCATGCTGTCATTGAAAAATATACGTCCAAAATGAATATACAAGCACCTTCCGAATGGCATACCTTAATACGAAATGCTAGAAAGCGCCCTAAACCTTATGAGGTTATTCCTGTATATTACAATGAGTTTTTGGATTGGAAATCTCTGAGCGTGCCCAAAAAGCTAAAAACGGCTGAAGGACAAGAAATAGCAATCCAAAACGTTCGAAGAGCAAAGCTTTCGAAAAATTCTTTGAACTGCATTGATATGTCTACAAGTTACGCTCCAGATGCTACCATTTACAAAATTGATTGGTTAATCAGAAAAAATCAATATCCCCCTCAACTCTATTCATCGGAGTTGCCAATCAGCAAAGAGAAAATGAAAAATTTACGGGACATGTGCCAAAATTTAACAATTAAGAAACAGTATCACGCTGAGTATTTTAATCTTTCTTCAAATGCGAGTGTTCGAGACGAGCTTCCTGAAACGGACGTTGAAGATAACGCAGAATAGTTGAAATTCCCCGAGGTTAATTATATTACTATCGACAATCTTATTATTAACATAAACAATTTCTCGAAAAATTTTTTGTGTCCAATAATAGTAAAACTGATTTTGTTTTTGAAAACTTTAATTTTATTTTATTTTGTTGTTTCTTTTTATAAATGTTTTACTAGAAATGTGACATACTTTAATAATAAATAATATTATAAATCTTTTTTCTTAATAAATGGCGTATATCCATCAAACAAATTAATTTAACAAACATGTGGGGCGTATGCGGAATGTAACCGCCACTTTTAAACTAATTTTTTTTTGAATAAAGGGCTTAAGTGTCTGAAAAAAGGCGTAAGCACCAATTGTTAGGATACGAAAGGCTTAAGCGACAAAATGCTGATAAAATGAATTATACAGGCTATTATTGCGTTGAATTTGATTAAGAACGAAGAAATCATTATCATTATTGATATATATTTCAAAGACATGGCTTTTTGAAAAACATTCTATAGATTGTATTCTAATTTCCATCTTCTGTAAAAATTAGTAAAAGCCGCTTACGCCTTTTTGTCGTGACGGCATCGACATAATTGTTCATAGGATTTATCAATATCAGATGTAGGTTGCACTTCATGTTGTTTGCTAGTATGTACTAGGCATATTATCATCGATTTGGTCACATATTTCAATATTAGCTTGCTGCAGACTAATAGATGGCAGGCAGTATGAATGCTCCTCTACCTGAAATGTTTCGGTGGGTTTTTCTATAGTGGTAGTTTTTGAAGAATCGACATTCATTTTAGGAGTTGCTAAAAAAAGAATTTTTTTCAAACATATTAATATGTCCGATTATGTTTTTCAGTTTATATTTAATAATTTACGTGTGCATATAAACAAAAACAATAAAACAAATCTGTTCTACACACCTGGTAAAAATAATGTTGGTTGAGAACCCCTTTTTAATTTACTTGAACGGAAGTTCTCCTTTTCAAAATGTTTTGAACAAACTCTATAGTGTTCATATATATACATATCACTGAGTCCATTCAATAGCTTATTATTAATTAGAGACATCCACTTTTTAAATAATATTTCATATTTCATAGGATTGGGAAAAGAATGACGTGAGTCAGTTTTCCTTGGAATACATCCAAAAACTGCACAACCAGCCTTACCCATATTCACTGCTGGGTGTTAACACTAAAATAGAATTTTCAATGCATCAAACACATTCCCATATAAAATATAAATTGTTTCTTACCGCTTACGTATTGTGGATCAGTTCAGTAAAATATATAAATGTCTGTAATATACTTATGAAATAAACTATAAACTACTATCTACGCTACTATATACACTAAACCGACAACTATCTACACAAAAACACATAAAACAAAAATAAATTCCAAATATCCAAACTCCCAAAACATATAATCGTAGATATAATCAATGGCACGTGAGGTTAAGTTGAAGTCAATCCAAATGCAAACAACTATGACAATCAGTGAATCACCAGGAACTAGTGGCGCCCCCAGTCGGTACACAATGCGTATGGAGAACTTGTCCGCCATGATTGTATTACTTTAGCCTATATTAGATTACACGGCATGATTAACACTACTGTGCGACGCAAATCTCTTTGAAGTTGGCTGGAAAACCGACAGCACAACGGATAGCGTGCGTTGTTCGTCATGAAACTATTTGTGTGCATTTCTATGCGGCGCACAGTCCACACATGGTCCACACCAACAAAAATTTCAACGAACACGAGCAAATTTGTGTCAAATACAACGCACAACGCAAATTTTTATTGATGTGGATCCGCCTTTAGACAGCGTACTTTTTGTTATGATTACGGAAGATTTTACGAGTGAGATGTGGTTATCTACATTCCAACAAAATATTACAGAAAGACGTAAGAATCACGTGTATTTCATTAAAAACCGAGAACCATGTTTTCGAATGCCTGCAATTACAACGACTGGTTACAAAGATACAACCAAGTCCAGTTTTATAGATTGTTTAGGTTACAAAAGGAAACATTTAATAAATTACTACTACTTCCTCTTCTTTATCCATTATTATTATTACGCCGGCCCGTATCTAGTCAATCAATCAAGAAACAAAAAAATAAAACTGACCAAAACACTGAAATGTTTGAACGATGAGTGTTTTTTGAGATTACGTTTTGTCTGACAGCAGACAGCACAGTGGTAAACATAGATGACGGATAGAAAAGATAGCTACCTTAGGCGCTTTCTTTCGACCAAAGAATTGCTAATCCAACAAAACTGACTTGAACGTAGATTCAAAATCCACGATCAGTCAAGTCGAAAGAACGTTCATGCGCAATCGCGAATAAATACTATTTACGTTTACACAGATTAGCTGTTTATTTGTATGTAAAATTTCGTCAAAAAAAATGAAATCTCAAAATCAAAAAACAAATTTAGAGCGCTATCTCAATTATACCACGCGATCATTTAAATTCTAAATTATAGCAGGCGGGATTTTTTTTATTAGGTTGTCCAGAATGTCAATTATTGATTAATTAACATTTAGAAACGTCACTTTGACAATTCAAATTGTAAATTAGTACTTATATACCAACTTAATTTAAATTTCACAGCCTGCTCTAATTTAGAATTTAAATGATCGCGCGGTAGTAACTAATTACAACTATTAATTAACTATATATTACCTGTTTTTGCGCGATTTATCTCATATTTCGTCAAATTTACTTTAAATTGTATTCCAGTAGAATGTGTTATACATACTTTATGTAGATCTTCTGTAATGGGTTCTAAGATTTCTATTTGTTCAGACATGTTTACTCAAACTCATCAACATTTAAGGTTAGAATTTACCGATTCATGGATACGAAATCTGCTAATCGTAAAATAAGACGGATTCTGAGGGGTAAGGGGATTCCGCTCGGATTCACGAATCCGGTTTCAGAATTCAAATAAACGCAACCGTTCGTTCGGTTTGACTGAAATCCGGATCATTGGATTAGTAATCCTTTGGTCGAAAGAAAGCGCCTCTTACACAGCTCTTTGACCAGGTTAGAGAAAGTGTAACTGCGGTATGTTATATGACGTCATATCTCCAGTAACCGGTTACTCATGAAAATATCTTGCTTTCCTTACCGAAGCTAACCAATCGTAACCGGTTACTGGCCAAAAATTCCTAAATGTCAATGCTTTCATTCAGCAGGCGGATCGGGAACCGATCCCGCTCCAACCGTTCACTTCACAACAGTTGAGTATTCGCTGGACATGACCGCTCACCTTTATGTCATCGTCTGTTATCTGCTATTTTTCATTGCTGCCATATGTTAAAATTATAGAGATTAAACTAAATAAACAATAATAATAAATTGTTTTTCTGCATTAAGGTTTGACGTAGTTTTTAGTGGAAGGGCTGGTTTTTCCTACCCCGAATATAATACTGAGTGAACTCCAATATTATAATACATTTATTACTGCACAATACCTTTAATTTGCTGTATCTTACTTTTCTAGTAACTTTTCTCAGAAGTATGTATTAGGTTGGTCTTGGAATGAATCAATGGCGCATGCGTACAGAATACGCTCACCAAGTGAGCATAGAATTTTTCCGCTCACAAAAATGGCGACCGCTCCTGAACATGTTCAGAGTGAGCGCTCGTCTACTAGACATGATCACTGAACAGTTGCGCAACTGTTGCGTCTGCTGAATGAAAGCAATCACAAAATTGTCAAAATCTTATTGGAATTGGAACTATTTGACTATAATAAAATATGTAATGTCAAAGCTGAAGTACATTCAGTGTGTATCTAATTACCTTTTACAAAGTGAAATATTATAATTATTTTATACCTTACTTCAATCAGTACGAAGGCTAAATTTCTACATATATAACAATAAAATCCATAAAGATTTCAAACAATTGCAATTACACGTGGGTAATTGGAACGTTAAGTAGTAGAAATACAAGTAAAGTAGTTTTGTTTGATAACCCCAGAGTAACTTCAATTATTAGGAATTGCTATTCTTAAAAGCAATTTCTAAAATCATAGGTAAATACAAATTGAAGAAACGTCCATATGCGGACAACGTGTAGGCAGTACTTACTATATTGATAATTATCAACAATGTATAATGAAAGTTGCTGCGACTTCCCTGATGAGATGAGGTACTGCGTGTGTAAAAGCAGGATTATTACAATGAAAGATAATTATAACACGTTTACAGTAAGAAGGATACTGTTTCTTGTAGCGGCTGGTGAGTTCGTTTAAGGTGGGCAATTACATATACACGAATTGACACGACTGATTCGTTTATTATCGGTGCTATGCTCGACATCTGGCAATATAAGACCGATAATAAACGAATCAGTCTTGTCCACTCGTGTATATGTAACTGCCCGCCCTAAACGAACTCACCAGCCGCTACAATTTCTATTATAATAATAAATTTATTGTATCAATAATAAGATTTACATACTATTTACACAATAGCACATTCAAGCAAAAATGTGATAACATCAACACAAGTAATCAAAGGACAAATTTATAATGTCATTGACATTGTAAAATGCTTTTTGAAGGAGCAGTCCTTTATTTTCTCTTTAGATACGAAAGTAGAAACATGTCTCGACATAATTTTGATTTTGTTAAATAATTACCAGTGACGATGTTGCACTGAAGTGGCTTCTGTTCTATGAAATGTGGGATTTGCAGCAAATTGTTATGATGGGTGGAGACTTTTGATCTATGTTTACTAGTAAAGTAAATTGTCCCACATTTATCCTGGTTAAGTGATAAACGATTGGATGTGAACCATTTAAATGTCTAAATTCTGAAGATAGGTGTTGATAATGAATTTTCTTTGCAAAACGTACTACATTATTGGTTCTAATGTCCCACATAAACCAATCAAGTTGATAAAACCATGCAAAGCAACTTAATAAATGTTGTGCTCTGCTTTTAATTACTTTTTCTTGTTTTACATAACATATTTAGTCATACGATATACATAGAAAACCATTTAAGCGTAGACATACCTGTTGAACATGTAGTAGGAAATAAGAATAACCCAAACTTTGAAACCGAAACAGACTGATATTTCATGTAGGTATTTAATAAAAATGCTGGTTTATTAATACCATTTCCTTGTTTAATTATATTTCCTTTAAAAGAAATGAATTCGTTTTTAAAAAGCCTTTTGTATAATGTTATTTATTTTCTTCATTATGTTATGAAAGGGTAATTGTGAGTATAAGGAAAAAAATAAGTAATCCTATGATTCTTCAATAAAAAATTTACTTAAAGCTACTTTATCATTCAAGAGCAAACGATGTTAAAAGCAAATCGAACAAAGTATACTCTTATACAAAATTTAATAGAAAATATATAACATTTTTTTATAAACTTCCGGATTAAATCGTGAGAGTGGTGATGATAATCTCTGGAATAATTTCATTGGCTTACCACTTTTCATTCATACATATTAATTCATTTGAAAGATATCAGAGGACGACACTTTACTACATAGAAATATTACGGAATATTTACAGATTTCTCTAGGTTGCGTAGACATCGTTTTACTTCTGCCTGCAGTTGGTAGGGGGCGCATGTTAAATTCTGTTGATGTAATTTTAGGATCAAACATGATACTTCAGGGCTTAGCTGCACAGAATTGCCTGTATTTGTTGGTTATTATTAGTAACTATAATGCTTTTTAAGGCTGCGTTTGATAACGTTTTGGCGGGAGAGAAATGTACCCGAAAAATACCATTTTTATTTCCATTTTTTCAGGCGTATGATATCAAAACATGTAAATTTTATGCATTAAGCATGAAGATAAAGGTTAAACGAAGTGAACGCTCGTATTTTTTTATAATTTAAGTTAATATATAAGCCGTAAATAACATGGGAAGTTAGTGGTTTTGCAAGTACTAGAAAAAATGGCTACATTTAAAAATTACACGGTAAATTTATATGTAATATAGCAAGTACACTCGGTATTTATATTTGGAAGGTAAAAATAGTAACAGTAGCTAAATATATGTGTAATTTTTTAAGTGATCCATGAAATAAAATTTGTTTACATTTTTGGTGGGTCTTTACATACATTACAGATATCTGTTACATTTACGTCGCCTAACAGTGTAGCACATATAATATAGATGGCGCTATTATCTTGCAATTATTCAAGAGGTTAGTTGTGTGTTATGCGATACTTTAAATATTCATTATAATTTAAAATTATAATTAACAACAATTTTTGCGGTTACTAATTATAAAATTTAGTATGTTACGAGTTATTTGAAAGTACGTAATAGACAATCAACAGTTGGCATCACTGGTTGGCACAACAAAACCAAAAAGTAACTGCGTAGTTTAATTTGCGAGTTTAATGAAATTGCAATCTTTTAAAATATGGAGTTTTCTGTTATCCTTAATTGAAAGATGCCTATGCTTTTACTAATGAGATGAATTATGTAAATCAATTAAACTGGGACTGTTTACGCCGACAAAAGCCTAATAGCTGTTTTATATTTACGAAGTTCGCAAAGAAATTGTCGGCTAAGAACGTTTTACATTTTTCTTCAAAATTTGTTAAGGTTGTTGCTAATTACTTAAAATGTAAATATAGGTACATTTTATTTGTTAGCAGTTTTCAGAACTTTGAAATCGTTTATTTTTTAAATAGAAACTGCACACCATGTCTATAGTATTTTTGACATATTCATCAAATTTTATAGTTCAAACTATATAGCAAATTAGCAAATAAAAAAATTCCAATGCGCAACGTTTCAAAAATATCGATATTAGAATCGAATAATGTATCAAAAATTCAAAATTGATTTTAAACAAATATTGAATGAAGAATATCGATATACCTTGACATCGACATTTTTATCATGTTTATATTAAAAGTTATATTCACAGCTTCACAAATTATGGCTAGGTTATGTTATAAAATATAAAGATATCGCATACTTATAATTCCTTGTTAAATTAACTTACATAGGAACCAATACATTCTGTTAAAAATGGTACCGTTTTGGCGCGATATTTGAATTGAAAAGTTATAATATAAAGTAACAACGTACCTATGACCAAATTTGCCTTAAAATATGTATATAGAATTTCTCTTATTCGAACTTAGTAATCTCACAAAAAAAAATCCATTCTGAAAACTGTCCAGGAGCCAAATTACAAAATAGAAATAAAATAAAAACATGATAAAAACTGATCAACTGTCAAACTGGCACTTGGGATTTGCAAATACTAACTTTACATGTATTTTTAGCAGGTGAAACATATTTATTAGAAATGTTCAGTTTTGCATATTATTATTATTATTATTATTATTATTATTATTAGACATGATCAACAAAGATGCAGGCTACGTACGAAATGTATCAGGTAACAGAAAGTGTTTTATTTTGCATAACACAAACACACTGCTGTTTATTTATTGTGTAGTTTTATATAATAATAATAATAATAATAGTTTATTTCCAAAATAAGAGAACAACATTGTATTAATATAAATTACAAAATATAAATATATATGAAATAAGAAAATAAAAAAGTCGAATGGATGAGTATCACCTACCTTTAGCGAATATGTTTAAGAATAACTTAATTTATAAATAAAAGAAAGTAATTTAATTTAAATTTTTACAAATAAATTCACATGAATGCTTGAAGTTCGCGCGTCTTTCTCCCTTCAGCATGAAAGTTGACTGTTGACAAGTATCGATTAGATTCATACGTATAAAATCAAATTGCAAAGAAAGTCTGCCAGACCAAATCCACGTTTAGGTAGAAATTCAATAAGCAGGTAAAATGACCTTGAAATGTTTTTAGATCTTTTCTTCAGAATTAGTTTAGTTTGTGGTTTAGAATTAACATAGTGGCGACATCCAACTATTACTAGTAGTACTTAAGAAACGCTAAAATCTTAGATACGAACCGAAATGGATTTGTTAAGATTGAAACGCACCCTTAAATATTTTTGTTGACGTTTTTAAAATTACAAATATTAACTTATTTCTTAAAATTGCATGTACGTAAGTATTTATTCTGCATAATTCGAGTAATTTATTTATTTATTAGCACTTTTTTCTAGACTTCCTAGTAATTATGCCGACAAGAAAATGTTGTGTCAAATTGTGACCAAAATGTAAAAGTTTTCCACATCCAAAATCAATTCGTTTTCATGAGTGGTAGGACGCTACAGGAGATCCTAATTTATTCAATGTTATAAGAGAAGATCGACGATTTCCATTCAAGGAATAAATAAGTTCAAATGTAAGAATAATTTAGAATGCTTTCTCTTTAATATTCTGAAATGGAAATAAATATTGCATATAAAAATAAAGCGTTACTAAAAAGATAAGTTTCTAATTTATTACTAAGTTATTATAGCAATATGTGTAGTATATTTTACTTTAAAATACATCCACTATTTTACTTCCGAACATTTAAAGTGAAGAATAAAAACTATTAAGGTAAATACAAAATGGAATAGAAATATATATTTAAATTTCCCGGTTCATCGGTTTGATCCATTTTAGTACTGTCTGCAGTTGGCAGGCGGCGCTAAACATTGTCTAAACTTTTTACTATTAAGTTATTAGAGGTGGGTCGACACCGATATTTGGCGATATCATCTAATATGAATATATTCATCAAGCAGTATTATAATACCTAAAGCGATACGTGAATATTAATAATATCAGGATTACCGGGTATTACATAATTCTAAACGATATACTCGTATGCAGTATACGTTACAAATTGTGTATTTCATTTAGTAATAACATGTAATACATATTATTAAATACTTAGCGCACATGTTATAATAAAAATGCGTTAAATACTAAATTTGCTTTCGATACTAATCCACAAGCATGAGAAAAAAATCTTTTATTCAAATTTACTTTATCGACAAACAAATTGAAATAGCGTCGGCAATTTCACCGAGCAGGACGTATGCGTGCAGTGACAAATAATATTCCCGCTGCCCGCAGATATGAACAGATTATTAACTACGAGGTATTCGTTTATATCGCTTTACATTAAACTACACTCCTTGTTTATCACATGGCCTTTGGAATATACTTATCTGTATTGCTCGAACGTGTATGTCAGATATACTAGAGGGATGATTCTTGCATATATTACTATTAGGTTCATGCTACTTGGTAGTGAATACGGAAATATTATAATACCTAATGTCATACGGATTAGCGATATCTAATATTAGTCCATATTACCGATATTTTAACGAATACTAATATATTCGCCCCACCTCTATAAGTTATACTATCTTCTATAGTATAGTGATCTGTGTTATATACTTCTATGGTTACTGACATGTTACTTTCATTAACAAAATTTATCAATAGTGTTGGGATTCTATTAAATATCAATATGGAGCTAGAATATAACAACTTTTATATATTTTATGTTATATGACAATTACATATTGTTAAATGCAAATTAAAAATTACTGAACTAATATTTAATTACGATGTATTTATGAGAACTTTATTAGTACACAAAAAATATACTATACAGTACAAATAATGTTCTTGTTTGGATATACAACACATAACTAACAATATATAAATCATAAATTAACTAAATTAATCTTATTTTAATTTGTTTATTTATTAGTTTTACTTTATTTTAAAGAAATACAGACCTCTGTCATAAATAAAATGTATTAATAATTTAACGTTTTCCGTTGTTATAGTTTAATGTCCTCAATGGAGCTTTGAATGTTTGGGCTGCCTGCTGCTGTAATTGATATGCTAATGGATGAATTTTAAAACCAAATAACCTGAAAATAAGAATATATATGAGCTCCCATTGAATTAGAAATCTCCATTGTATGCTATTTTAGTGTTGATTCTGGGTTACTTACAAGAATTGTCTGTAAACACCAGCATTTTAAAATTTATTTCAAATAGGTGAAAATATCTACCAAAGTTGAGATAATTTTAAGGTTTTTTTTAATCATATAATACATTCTAACTGCAGGTGTAATTCAAATTTCAAGAACATTACATCAAAACATAACCTATAAAATTAATTAAAAACTGTCAGAATTCTATAAAAATATCAGTTGTATTAATACTATAAAGAAAGTTTAGCAGTACTATAAATGTATAATTTGAAATTATCTTTTCATTATAACAGGCGTTCGGAAAAATCAAAAGTCAAAGAATCCAATAAAATGTCCGAGATGAAATAGTTACTGACAAACATTTGACATTTAAAATTTAATACAAATCATAGACTTTAAGTTATGATAATCATTTCTTTATCCATAATTTACTCAACTCTGGATTTTTCTGTATATCTGATACTTTAATTAAGAGAACTTTCATTGTTATTATCAATGATATGCAATATAATGAAATTACCTGGGTACGAATTGATTTGTAGCACGTTTTGGCCTATATTCAGGATGCACCATGAATAGCATATGTGGAAAGCCTGTTCCAAAATATGCTCCGTCTGTGTGGTGATGACGTGAAGATTTTGGAGTATATACATCCATACATTTTGGACAGTACGATTTAACCATAGCTTCACCAGGGACATCTGATAAACCTGCATCACAAATACAATCATATAATAGATATCTATAATATAATTTTTTTCTAGTTATATGTATAGTTCAGATAAGACTGATAGCACCTACTCAGAAGACAAGCATGAAACAAGGGAGATAGACATAAATTTCACTACATACATACGTAAAAACATTAATTAGTGTTTAATTTAGTTATACTTTGACTGTCGTAATACTAATATTACATTTCATCTCTTTCTATACCAATATTTTGAATGCACATAATACATAATTAAGACACGCCTCATACATCTCAGGTGCCATCAGTTCTTAAATGAGCTATATGCTTCAATTGACATTTTTTTCATGAAGTAAAATACACTTTAAATTTACCTAAAGGTAACATTGGCTGAGATTCACAGTACACTCTAGGACAATGGCCAAAATCACCTGACTGATATTTTTCTATCATTTGAGCAATTCCTCGATTTGTTAATATGTACCTAGCGTGTATTAAACCATATAGCATTTCAGCTGCTTGTTCTATTAAATCTGACTGGTTCGGATTATCATCTAGTTCATCATCTGCAAATTCAGTATACACAATAAACAACAAACACACTCAAGTCAATCATGTCTAACAACCTGGTTCTAGGTCTAATATCATGTCCAAAGCTTGCCTATAATGTGGTACTTGCTCATTTAAACCTGTTAAGTTAAATTTGTCCTGGATATAATCTTCGTCGACCTGAAACAGACAAGATATGACAAAAATTCAGGATATCTATTACTTCTGACAGACATTTAACTGTCGTTGGTGCTTACTTCGCAAAAAAACTCATTTCCCCGTAATCCACAAAACCATGAGATCCAAGAAACCTCCTCTGAGCTACTCATTTTCCTGTGGATTAAATAATTCACATCAAAACAGACAATTTTCAATGATGGTGGGTGTTGCGACCCGATGTTTTGAGTTACGTTTTATTGACGTATACGATTAATGTAATTTGAAAATCGTACGTTCCGAGCATAACGGATGTATCTAATTGTAAATTATTAATATTACATTACCAAATATTAGGATAAAACTCTGAAAATCGAGTGAAAATTACCTTTTTGTACCTTGATTAGCCACGCTTACGCTACCTACTTCATCTACACGAGAAAGAAACCGAACTCACTGCCATCTAACGATGTACACTCTGAATATATTTAGCGCAAATTTAAATGAGAAAAATAGATGTTTACGTAATGATTTATTTAGTGGAATTGGAACTTAATAAACAAAAAGAAACTCAATGTAAATATTATTTTTTTAATGTTGGTAGTGTATTCATATTTTACAATAAGAATAAAGTTACTGTCCTATTGTTTACTATCACTGCAATCATTTTGCTAAACCTCGAGGATTAAAAAAATACAACATTCATGTATTTCCTAATTAAATAGCATTTTTTAAATGTTGTGCCTGATAAGGTGAAATGTTTGTTTAAATTAATAGTCGTATAGATTATAGATGTAGGTACTCTATGTATTTGAATACAAGATAAACAGGAGATACATGACTCATAAACAAAATAGTAACTGAAAGGATGAGGATCCTTGTTAGCTCTTTCCCACAAATTAAGACAGTTCAATATTAAAGGGCATAAAAACCAAATTATGCATCAACGTTTGTTTTTATGCCCTCACATACATATACAATTCTATCCAATAAATAAAAATATGATAAATATTTTTTTTTCATGTCGGGGCTCTAAACGGCTCGATTTTATAAAGTTGTTCAAAAAAATTGACTGTTCATTTATCTTGTTATTCTGTCACAAATTCTCGCTCCCGTTTGGTATTTAATGGAAACTTATCACTTTTTTGCTAATTCACACTAAAATAGTACCTATGGATAAATTTGTGTAAACCAATTTTAGAGTATTTGTAATATTTGCGGGAAATGATTGAACCGAAAATATTTTGACGGCGGATTGTATAAGCATCTGTACTTTTAGGAGGCGTTCGAAAATGTAGGGGGGGGGCATTTAGAAATTCTGATATTACTAATTTGGCAACTTGGAGATGTCTTCCTTCATTTGTTCTACCACTAGAGTCTATATACTTAATTTACAAAGATAACTGTTTGCTTCTGCTTCTTGTTATTCGTAAACAGTGTAAGCAGAAGCAGACAGTTATCGCAGACCTGAAGATGACAAGTGCGATTTTGCTGAAACGTCGTCATGAAAAAAGCACCGGTCTTTTCAAAGACCAAGCAGTGGAAACGCGGAAGAAAACCCGGAATCAGTGACAACAAATACTACTATCCGCGGAAACCTGAAAGAGAACATCGCTAATATATAATAAAAATAGGAGAAAGAATATCGGGTTGTTTCGCAGATACGTGTTTCAGACTTGTTGGTTATGTCAGTACGATGTAGCCAAGAAATAAGGTGAGATATTCTTGGAGATAGAAACAAAAAAAAACATTGGGAAGACATACTCCTAATTGCAGCTTAAATGTCAGAAGATCCTCAGATCTCAATGATAAACAACTGACACCGCCGCGAGGCAGGCATTGTCAAGTCGCGTGACGTCCAACCCTGGAATGATAAATCAATAAAGGAAACATCGCGGATACACTACAGCGAAATAACCCTTTATCTTTCTCCGATTCTTATTATGAATCCGCGATATTTCCTTTTCCGATTTAGATCTCAGGATCTTCTGATATTTAAGCTGCAATTGGTGGTCTGTCTTCCCGATGGTCGTCTTTTTGTTTCTATCCCCAAGGATAACTCACCTTATTCATTGGCTACACCGTACTGACGATGACCAACAAGTCTGAAACACGTGTCTGCTGTTGCAGCGGAATAATCGGTTATTCGTTCATCTATTTTTATTTATTTATATACTACATATATGCTTTCTCGCGGTTTTAGGCTCATCCCTTTTCCTCTCTTTCAAAATAAAGCTAACTTAATTTAACTTACCTTTCACACGGAAGGTAATTCTAAATGTCAAAAAGTGTTGACCTGTCGAGTATAATTGATCGATCTTAAGAAAGTAGTTAAAGAAGCCGTATTGATAATTAGTGTTGCAATAGTATATTATGCAATGAGCATTTAATGATAGCTATCAAGACACGAGTAAGAAAATTACAGTACGAGGCGAAGCCGAGTATTGTAATGAATACGAGTGTCTTAATAGCCATTAAATGCGAGTTGCATACACTATTTTTTCTACGACCCCATAATAAAACATTATTTTTTGAACATTCCATTTCATAAATTGAGGTTAACATTTTCCATGCACCTTTGCGAATTTAGTTGGTAATAAATTGTTCGTGGTTACTAAGGCTTGTTCCATAATTTCTGGTGGACTCAAATTTTACATTTCACTGTCATTATCCCTCATTTTTACCGTTTATATTTTCAAAAAAGCACAATTTTAAGTACTTACTTGTAAATTGCAGAGAATTGTCACATTTATTTAATTTGTATATCTGTCAGATATACAGTCGCCATATTGAATATTGTTTGAATATTGGAATGTCGCATTCCTATTGGATATAAACTTGTATCGTAATGAAAAATCTGTATTCCTATTGGATATAAACTTGTATCATAATGAAAATCTGTATCGTAATTGACATCATTAAAGTACAGGTTCGGCATATCTAATAATACAATTAAAGTATAGGAGTAGAAAAAGTATATTATCGATATTACCGCAGTTAGAATGTATGTATTTAGCCTCATAGGTTTTAGTAAACGTACTTTGACAGTTATGCTTATTTGTTGTATAAATGAATATTGACTTCTAATGTACACTGTGACAAGCTAATACTAGTAGTTGTATTTCTACATTTAAATTGCTATTTTATCTGTTATCACTGTACTCATGTCCTTAAAAATTATTAATTAGGCTTTAATATGTAATACTAAGTAGTACTTTAGAAATGCATATTCATTTTTATGTTGACAAATCGATGATACGTTATCGGTTTTGCATTTACAACATGTAAGATAAAATAACATTGTTTATGTTTATAATCTCATAATTTGAATCGTTTATAAAGGCGAACAATTCAACTACCTACTTTCTATATCGTTTATCATTTATATCTGTATTTATTTGTGTTTTTACTATTTTTACTTTCCGTAAATATTGTATAAATTGTAGATATCGGTTTTCGGCTTGCTCAATTTTGACGCAACTGCTGACGTTTCGTCCAGAGGCTGTTGCTTGGATCTTAACAACTACAGGCCTTTAGTTTTGTGGCGCTGTGATAGAGGTTTTTTATTCTGCAGGTTTTTTCCTACATACAAGATCAAATGGTGCAGTGTTTTAAATAGCCCCTGCAGTTATGGTCTTTCTAAATATATTTCTGCTTTTGTAATATAATTTATATATGTTTCTTTTGTTGTACCTGTCATGTAGTTTCATACAAGTATATATATATACAGGGAGAGTCATCTCCGCGGGTAAGGCCGATTATGTCTTTATGAGTAGAGATATTTCGAAGCAGTTTTTTTCTTGTGATAGATGCTCATTAGGAGCACATTTTTAAAATATTTTATATTATACAGTGTGTTCCATAACTTGGTGGCTAACCATAGTTATTGTTTTTTAAATGGAACACCCTATATATTATTACATTTTTGTATTCCCCGTATCATTTTTAGTCAAAAAGTAATAAGATAGTATAGGCCTAAAATCGTAAATTTTGACTTATTCCCATTTTTCTGAAAAATTCAATGTTTGTATAAAATTATATTTCTCGAAAACGACGATGGACAACATCTTTTGCAGTATTGTTTACAATAAGAGGTCCTAATAGAGGCATGTTTTATTTTTTTTTACAGTTACTAACTACATGTGCAGAAAACTGGATTAAAATTACATGTCACGTTTTTGTATAAGTCAATTTTTTTAAATGGAACACCCTGTATATCAGTTCATTTTTGAATTTCTTATTAAATTTCACGTCAGAAACATGTAATACGTTAATACTTTAAAAGTGACTATTACTGAGCTATTGTCGCTTTTTGATATAATTTAGTCAGTTTTATGGTTTTAATTAATACAGTATAGTACTGACAAAATTACATCAAAAACGACAATAGCTCAGTAGTGGTCACTTTTAAAGTATTAACGTCTTACATGTTTTTGATGTGAAATTTAATAAGAAATTCAAAAATGAACTGATATACAGGGTGTTCCATTTGAAAAAATTGGCTTTTATACAAAAGCTGACAAAAGTATATCAAAAAACGACAGTAGTTCGCTAATAGTCACGTTTTAAGTATTAACGTATTACATGTTTCTGACATGAAATTTAATAGACAATTCAAAAATGAACTGATATACAGGGTGTTCCATTAAAAAAAAATAGACTTTTATACAAAAACGTGTCATGTAATTTTAATCCAGTTTTCTGCACATGCAGTTAGTAACTGTAAACAAATAAAATATGCTTCTATTAGGACCTCCTATTGCAAACAACACTGTAAAAAAATTTGTCCATCTAATACGTCGTTTTCGAGAAATATAATTTTATACAAACATTGAAATTTTCAGAAAAATGGGAATAACTCAAAAACTTTAGATTTTAGGCCTATACTATCTTATTACTTTTTGACTAAAAATTTTACGGGGAATACAAAAATGCAATAATATATAGGATGTTCCATTTAAAACACTATAACTATGGTTAGCCACCAAGTTATGGAACACACTGTATAATGTGCTCCTGATGAGCAGCTATCACAAGAAAAAAACCGCTTCGAAATATCTCTACTCATAAAGGCATAATC